>CP106728.1:127641446-127989210 GCA_025506655.1 Gossypium rotundifolium
CACCCGCAAGGCAAATGTGGTGGCGGATGCTCTAAGTTGGAAAGTGGTGTCGATTTAAGGGCGATGTTTGCACATCTTAGTCTTTACGATGACAAAGGCTTGTTGGCAGAATTACAAGTTAAACCAACATGGTTGAGTCAAGTGAAAGAGAGGCAGTTGATAGACGATGATCTGAGTGTAAAGCTACGGCAGGTACAGAATGGGGAATTGGAAGATTTTGGTATTAACCGTGATGGGGTATTATGTTTTAAAGGTAAAGTCTCTGATACCGAGGGATCGGGAATTGAGGCAAAAGATTCTTCGGGAGTCGATAGTAGCCCTTATGCTATGCATCCCGGAGAAAGTAAGTTATACCTAGATTTGCGAGATCGGTTTTGGTGGCCCGGACTTAAGCGGAAGTTACGAGTTTGTAGGAAAGTGCTTAACGTGTCGCAAGTCAAGGTGAACATCAAGTACCTTCGGATTGCTTCAAATTTACAAAGATTCCGCATGGAAGTGGGAGAGAATCACCATGGACTTTGTTAGTGGGCTTCCTCTTACGCCTACTAAGAAAGACTCAGATGGGTGATAGTGGACCGATTGATTAAATCGCACATTTTATCCCGGGCCGTTGATTACTCTTTGCGTAAATTGGAGAAGTTATATGTGACCGAGATTGTGAGATTGCATAGAGTGCCGTTGTCGATTTTTTCGATAGGGATCCGAGGTTTACGCTCGGTTTTGGAAAGTATTGCATCGAAGCTTTGGGCACCGATTGGATTTCAAGATGGCATTTCATCCTCAATCTGACGGTCGGTCCTAAAAGAGTAATCCAAATCTTAGAAGATATGTTAAGGGGTTGTGTGATAGATTTCAAGGAAGTTGGGAGGAATTTCACTGTTAGCGTAATTTGCATGACAACAAAGCTAGCTACCAAACTAGTATTCGGATGGCACCATATGAAGCACTATATGGACTAAGTGTCGCACTCCTACGTGTTGGATGTAATTAGGGGAACGCCGATTTTGGGTCCAAAAATAGTGGTTGAATCCAAGAAAAGGTTAAGGTAATTCTGCCTCGGTTAAAAGAAGCATCCGCAGCATAAAAGTCGACGCAGATCTAAAGCGGAAGGAAATAGAGTTTGTTGGGGACCAAGTTTTCCTAAAGGTTTCACCTTGGAAAAGGTAATGAGATTTGGTCGCAAAGAGAAGCTAAGTCCTGTGTTCATTGGACCTTATCGGGTTTTGAAGCGGGTCTGATCTGTGGCATATCGCTTAGAATTACCTTCGAGTTGAAGCAAATGCACGATGTGTTCCATGTTTCAATGTTACGTCGTTACGGCCGGATCCATCTCATGTAGTGCCGTTGAGGAGGTGGAATTAAGACCAGATTTGTCCTATGAAGAGGAGCCAATTCAAATTCGAGCGAGATGTAAAAGTTTTACTGGAGAAAGTCGGTTCCTCTTGTCAAAGTATTATGTCGTAATCATGGATCAGAAGAAGCTTCGTGGGAACAGGAGGAAGCGATGCAACAGTAATACCCTCACTTGTTCCAGCCATGTAATTTCGAGGACGAAATTATTTTAAGGGGGTGGAACTGTAACATCCTGATAATTAGGGGTTATGCATCTTACTTAATTGAATGATGTTGCATGCTTAAATATGTTAAGTGTGATTTGGAAGTTATTTTTGAACTTCATTAATTGAGTGAATGCTTAGTGAAACTTTTAATTTTTTAATAAATAAGATGGAGCTAAGCATGTTAGGCTATAAGAAATAAAGACAAGGGGTTTTAAGCATAAGATGAGTACTTAGCAAAGTGGTAAGGGCGCTTGGATGAGTGCTTGAGGGGAGAGGTTCGAATCCCCTAGCTAGCAAATGGGAGGATTATATTTTTGTTTCCTTCCCTATAGTGTCGGCCAAGACCCTTCTAGAATGGATGAGCATTCTTTTAATTTTGGCTATTTGACCATATGAAAAGGCAAGCTAAAGAATTATGGCATGGAATCAAGATAGGATGATAAGATAGGGGACAAAAGGCTTGATATATGGGCAATGTTTTGAAACTTGTTCATGGTCATTTGACCATGAACCTAGTCGATTTAGGGGCTAAAGAGGGTGGTTAATGGTGATAGCAATCTTAGGGTTGATGGGGAAGAATTAAGGAGGAAAAAGGGATTGTGTAGGCTATTGTGTTGGCGAATTTTGGTATGGGATTAGGGAGGTTTTAGTTGACCAAAAGGTTGTCATTTGTGCATTTTTCCTTTGTCCAATATTTTTTTTCTCTTAGCGAATTTGTCTATTGGCATTTGGTAAAAGTTTCCTTTGTTTTGGCCTTTGCATTTTGACCAAATAGGTACTTTTATTTCTTCTTTTCCTCTCAAATTTTATCTTCTTTTGATACCAAAATATTGTCACTTTTGAGGACACTTATCCTTTTCTTCCTCTCTAGTGCCAAATTCATCTTTCACCAAAAGCATTCTCTCTCATTTTCTTTTTCTTTTTCATTCTATTTCTCTCTTCTCCTTCCTCTCATAGCCATAAACTATCCTATAATCTTTTCACCATTTTTCTTTCTTTTCTTTTGGTTAAAACCAAACCATCATATTTGAAACCACCATCTTTTCTCTTCTCTTTTGTTAAAGTCGAAATCACCATCTTTTTCTCCTTTTCTTTTTGTACAAACCGAAACCACCAAATCTATTTTTTATTCTTTTCTTTTTGTTTTAGGCCGAATCTTCAAGTGGGCCGAATCCTTGAAAAGGATTTTTAAGGATCTTTGTAGAAGCCAACTTATAAGAAGTAACCTTTGAAATCATCCAAGGGGCGATTTAAGACTAACAAGATAGGTAAGAAAAGAGCAGTGCGAAGTATTTGGAAGAGAGGAGGCACTGTTTTACCATCGAACTTCAAAAGAAGGGTCAGACGGCAGAAGAGATTTTCCATCGGGTTGTGGACCCTCTGCTAACGAAGATCGATTATTTGAAGTAGTGCGTACAACCGAACCACTTTATGTTGGTGGGATATCAGTGGGTTTTGATCCATCTAGCGGAGAAAAACCACAAATAACGGTTGTTCGAGAATCCGAGGGTGTTGACGAGCGAGAGAGCATCATTCTCACTCTCATAAGGTGTGTAACCTTACAATAAAAACTCATAGATCTATTTTTATATGTGATTTTATAACAAAATGTTTGATAATGATTGTGGATGCCATTCAGTGGTATACGATATTCAGGTATGTTTACCCCAAATATTCTGTTAATTTTGCTATATGCATAATTGTGAGATAAGTATGATTTTGTTATGATTTTGGGGTAAATAGCATGAAAACTAAATGATATGTATGTGCATGGGCATATGGGTATTATTGATGAAGGGGAAGTATTCTGGTGGTTTTACCACAATATCCGGTGACTTTGGTCACATATTTGAAATCCGGTGACTTCGGTCACATATGTGAATCTGGTGACTTCGGTCACAATTTTGTCTGTGGCCTTGCCACAAAATTATAAGGGCGATGTGCATGTTGACTGCAAAGAATCGCCTTCGATGGTGTGTAGCGGATGGAGGGTCGATTTAGTAATCCCACGGTGTGTTGGTTGGTACGGTGGTGTGTAGCGATGGATATTAGGTGGGCCGGGTTTGCATTTCATTATTTGTACATATCCATGTGATTTAATTGATTATTATTTAATCTGCTATAAAAATGGGCTTTTGGGCTAAATATGAGCTAAATGGGCCTTTGGGCTAAATATGAGTTAAATGGGCCTATGGCCATATGTGAAATTTTTGGGCTTAAAGGCTAGGTTAGAGTGTGGCAATGGACATATGCATGTCTAGGATTGGATCTAGGGAGAGCTTGGTACTTAAGCGGTCCTAGTGACCGACCTCCTCTTCTCTGGGATCCTACCTGGTGCATAGTGTTTGTTCACTTTAGCCGCGAGGACTTGTTGATGGGCCAAAGTTCATAACTAAAACCCGAGATGAATGAAATTATAAAAATACCCCTATAGGGGAGAATTACGAAAATACCCCTATAGGGTAAAATTATGAGAATACCCTTATAGGGTAAAGTTACGAAAATACCCCTGGGTAGTGAAATGACTAAAATACCCTAAGTGCTTAATGTGTGAAAATGTGTATGTTTCATTCATGAGATATATTTTCCACTTGGATGGGTTTGATGATACGAAGGATGATATGTGAGGATCGCATAGTCGCTTGACGACTATGGATCCACCGATGGCTTTAAGCCCATTATATATTTAATAGCTTTGCTGCAACGTTGAGTAGTGCTTTAGCATTGTTGGTGCTACCTTTGGAATGTAGGGATGGGTGGGTTGATACTTATATCCCCACAGTAGTGTAGGGTTGGAAGGGAAATGGAGTGCAGGGTTGGATTTGGATGGGTACATTACATTCATGTGATAATAAAGTGATATGAGGTCATTGTGGGCTAAGGCCCCGCACCATCGAATTTGATAGGCTTAGGCCCAATGTGATAATCGCATGTTGGATTGGTTTACCAAGGGTCGTACACACCGAGTTTCAAACTCACTCCCTTTTATTTAATGTTTGGTGACCTCTCAGAAGCATTTCGACGTGAGGGGACTCGGAGGTGGCCACACCGCAAGGTATTTAGATGTTTTATTTTGTTCAAATGAATTTATTTAAAATACTTTATTTTCATTGGGTTGTAATAAGGCCTTGTATCTCTGATTTGACTTTAGGTTTTGGGTTTTATTAGTATTGTTTCAACTGTTTACCTATTAAACTTAAATAAATTTCTAAAGATCAACATGGTTTTGATATAACTATAACCTATGGATGTTTTCTTAAAATATGGGCTTTCATCCTAACTGAACAAGATTCAAGGATTTTGGGCTTTTAAACCTTAAACTTAAGTTTTCAATTACACTAAGTCGTTTTGAAATTTTCCTTTGATGAGGCATTACTGGATTCGGCCATAGCGTCTGGGCCTGGTCTGGGGGTGTTACAGATTTGGGGGTGATAAGCTGTACTAAAATTCAACTTTGTGCCCAAAGCCTCTTACAATATTTTCCAAAACCTAGATGTGAATCTCGGATTGCTATTCGATATAATCGATAAGGGCACTTCGTATAGCCTCACAATCTCAGAAATGTACAAGTTTGCCAACTTGTCAAGTGAGTAGTCAACTCGAACATGTATGAAATGGGCTGACTTAGTAAGTCTATAAATTACAACCCATACAACATCTTTCTTACTAGGTGTCAATGGCAAACCCGTTACAAAATCCATGGTAACTTGGTCCCATTTCCATTCGGCAACCATAATAGGTTGAAGTAGACCTGAAGGTACTAGGTGCTCAGCTTTCACTTGCTGACAAATTTAGCATTTCGACACGAATTTTGAAATATCTTTCTTCATATTCACCACCAATACCGTTGTTTCAAGTCATTATACATCTTGTCGCTACCGGATATGTACAGATAAACATCTCGCTATGTGCCTCATACAAAACTTTATTTAATAAGTTCATCGTCCCCAGACGCAAAACTCGTCTCCGAACATTAAGCATCCATCTGAATTGATTCGAAAGTCGGTCTCATCACTCGGCTCACACTAAACTCTTTTGGCTTGTAACTCACAGTCATCTTGCTAAGCTTTGTAAATCTCTTAAAGAAACTTTGGTCTAGCCCTCAACTCAGCTAGAATGAAACCATCATCGGACAAGGTCATCTGTGTGTTCATAGCCCTCAAAGCAAATAGAGTCTTTCTACTTAAAGCATCGGCAACTACATTCACCTTTCCCGGGTGATAATCAATAATTAGCTCATAATATTTTATTAGCTCCAACCATCTTCGTTGCCTTAAGTTCAATTCCTTCTGAGTCATCAAGTACTTTAGACTTTTGTGATCAGTGAAGATCTGACATTTTTCACCATATAAATGTGTCTCCAAATCTTCAATGCAAAAACAATAGTAGCTAACTCTAAGTCATGTGTCGGATAATTCCTTTTATGTGGCTTTAGTTTTCTGGAGGCATATACAATTACCTTACCTTCTTGCATTAGTACATAGCCCAATCCATTTAAGGATGCATTGTTGTAAATCACAAATTCTTTCCCGACTCAGGTTGTACTAGAACTGGAGCCTCTGTCAACATTGCCTTCAATTTCTCAAAACTTTGTTGGCACTTTTTCGTCCATTCAAACTTTACATTTTTCTGTAACAGTTTTGTCATTGGAGTCGCTATCATGGAAAACCCCTTCACAAACCGCCTATAGTAGCCAGCTAAGCCCAGAAAACTTCTAACTTCAGCTTCATTTTTCGGGGGTTTCCAATCAACGATGGCTAAGATCTTCCTTGGGTCAACTCGGACTCCATCCCTCGAAACAATGTGTCCCAGAAACCCAACTTCCTTGAGCCAAAATTCACTTTTACTGAACTTGGCATACAACTGATTATCTCATAGAATCTGTAAAACTGTCCTTAAGTGCTCGACATGCTCAGGCTCATCTCGAATATATCAATATATCATCAATAAAATAACCACAAACTTATCTAGGTATGGCGAAAGATGCGGTTCATTAGATCCATAAACACCGCGAGCATTAGTTAAACCAAAAGGTATAACTAAAAGTTCATAGTGCCCATACCTCATCCGAAATGCAATCTTGACACATCGAGTCTTTTACTCTCGGTGATAATATCTCGACCTCAAGTCTATCTTAGAGAACACAAGGCTCCCTTCAATTGATCAAACAAATCGTTGATCCTCAACAATGGGTACTTGTTATTCACATTACCTTATTGTCGCCTCAGTAATCTATGCACAATCTTATAGAGCCATTTTTCTTTTCACAAATAAAATCGGGTACCCATGGAGAACAACTTGGTCTAGAAAAACCCTTGTCAGTCAATTCTTGCAACTGTGTCTTCAATTCCTTCAACTCAATTGGAGCCATTCTATAAGGAGCAATTGATATCGATCTGATGTCGAGCTAACTCGATGCCAAATTCAACCTCTCTAACTGGAGGCAATCCTGGCAATTCCTCGAGAAAAACATCTCGAGTACTAACATACTATCAGTACCGATTTAATTTTTTATCTCGGTTTCTTTGGCATTCATCACAAAGGTAAGATACGCCTCATACCCTTTTCTTACATACCTCTGAGCCGACATATGAGAAACCACTACTGGTGATCTGTCTTGTTCATCTGATTCAACATAAAGAGTATCCCCATTTTCACATATCAACTCAACATATTTCTTCCAACAATTCACTGTCACATCGTGAGCAGTTAACCAGTCCATACCAAGAATAATGTCGAATTCATCAAATGGTAATAGCATGAGATTAGCCTTAAAATAATGACCCCTAATCATTAATGGGCAATCTTTTCATACTTTATCAACTAATACACTTTTGCCTAAAGGATTAGACACTTTTATCACAAACTCGGTGGACTCAACAAGTATACTCATGCTAGATGCTAATTTGCAATTATATGAATGGGTAGACCCCGGATCAATTAAGGCAACAACATTAGTGTCATGAAGAGAAAATGTACTCGTAATTACATTGGGAGATGATACCTCTTCGCGAGCACAAATGGCGTAAGTCTTTACAGGTGCTCTACCCTTGGGTCTTGTAGTCTGCTCTCAGGGTGTACCCTTACTACTCACCCCACTTCCCGGGTTCCTTTGTTGCTTTCCTCTATTAGTGCTTCCTGATCTTGCACTTTGAACCTTCTCTTTTTCAACCGTTTCGGGACATTCTCTGATAAAGTGATCTTAGGAACCATACTTAAAACAAACACTCTCATGTGCTCGGCACTCACCAGAGTGTCATCTGCCACACTGTGGGCATTCTGGTCTATTAGATTGAACATTCCTGACACTAGCGACTGAAGTAGTCTGAGTGTTATTCCCTAAATACTGTTTACTCTTGCCTTTGCTTGAAAACCCGGCTGAAGTGGCTAATCGGGTAGAGAAATCTCTTGATCGCTTGAACGAGGACTGGAATGACTTACTCCACTGTCTCTTTCTTGAGTCACGAGACTCCATTTCAACTTTTCTTTTCTCTTTTACTAATTCTTCAGCTTTACAAGCTCGATCCACCAGTACAACAAATTCTTTTTGTAATGCCCCAGACCTGGCCCACACATTACAACCGGATCTGGTATGTCACTAAGGAGATTTTATAAAACTTGTGGCACTTTGGAAAACAATTATCGTGGTTTAAACATTTATACCAAAACTTAATAATTTATTAATTCATATAAGATATGAAGTTATAAAATGCCTTGTGATTTTTAATTAAAACCGAAATTTAATACATGTCTCACTTTAATTTAAACATAAAAATTAAATGCCTAATAATAAAACCCAACATAAAACCCCAAAATAAATATAAGTCTAGTGGCCCATGGCCTTATTACAATGAAAATTAAAATTAGCTAATTTAAAATATTAAAATAACTAAATTAAGTAAAGTCCTTTCTCGAGTCTCAATACTCTCTCGCATGGCCACCTTGGCCCTCTCCAACTCGTCCGATGCACTAGGTGCTACCAAAATTGTTAAATAATAGGTTGAGTCATGAAACTCAGTGTGCAACCCTCAAGCACCATTAGATTTGGGCCTTAGCCCCACAGAACAGAATAACAGAGCATAATATATATGGAAATATGCAAAGCCCAACCCAAATCCTAGGTTTCCATCCGCTACACACCACCCTTACTTGCCAGTCACACCATTGGGGATTTCTACATTCAATCCACACCGCTACATACCACTGATGGCAGTCATGCTGCTCATCATCAGATCATGGCTGTAGCCACTACAATAGGTCACGGCAAAAACTGCTACAACAGGTCACGGCAAAAACCGCTACAACAGGTCACGGCAAAAGCCGCTACAACAGAACACTTCCCCTTTCATCAAACCCAACCCCGTGCAATCACAGAAATTGGCATACTTATCACATATGTCATCTTTGTCAGGAACATTCACTTAGGAATGACAGAGATCGCTAAACTGGTGATTTGCTTTTACCCTCCTCGGGTTTTCAATAGCCATTATGCCGGGATTCCAGCATTTGTCAGATTATAACAAATCTATAAACATATTTTAGCAGACAATCTAAATGGTGTGGAAGTGTTACACACCTGATTCCGCGTAGTTCTACTCCCTTAGCCAATATACTCGCTATCCGGATCTACTACCCTTTGTCTACAACCTTGCTCAAAAGCCGAAAGAACATGAAAATTAGGCCTTTCCTATATTCGGCCAAGGGTTAATAAATACCCAAATTTACACGTTAAAAAAATCAGTAAATCTCCTTACCTTGAGATCCCGAAATTAACACGATTTGAGTGTTACTGAACTATGACTTAGAGATCTACGCGATTGACTCTTCTTCAGATCCCGGAATGCCGCAAAAGAAAAAACACAAGATTAGTCCCTTATAGCCATTGAAAATGACCCAAATCAGTACTTACCTCTTCTAAAAGTTTCAACTATCCCTTGAAAATGATTCAGCAACCGTAGAAGATTAGAGACATAGAAGTTTCAGCTTTTTAAAGAAAATCCCGGAAAGATGAACAAGAGAGGACTGATGTGTTTTTGGCTTTTTGGAAGAACAAAGAATTGAAGAGATGGTCAAGAGAGACTCGGCCAATGAGTATTAAGGAAAAGAAGAGGTGATTAGCAGGGTTTCGGTAATGGATAAATCTTGGGGTTTTGCTTGTTTAAAGAAAGAAAAAAAGAAGAGATGATTGAAGAGAGGAAACTAAAGGTCGTTTCTAAATGAAAATTCAGCACACCCTTCCGCTTATATCGAATGATTCTTTCCCCCTCTCGAGTTTGATTTTCGGCCAACTCTAGCCTCTTGGATGAGCTCTCATCCTTTCCCTTATCCTAATAAAAAAATCACATCCAGAAGAGTCCTACATCACACCACTCCTTCCCTATTTATCGACTTAATATCCACCTAATTTAAACACTAAAATCCTTAAAATATAGCCTTGTTGCCGTCCCCCCTCCTATTGCTCCCTTTAAGTGCCGAATTTGGCCCAATAACTTGGGCTTCAAGCAACCCAAAACTTAGCCCTATCCAACTACTAGTGACGCCACTTATAGCTCCCTTATAGCGCCACTTACCTTTGGGCCACAAGCCCAATTTGTCATTTAAAACATAGATAACTACCCCTTTTATGGTGTCTACACAAAAATTTAGTCAAAGCCTCAGCCCGTTCTTGAGCCCAATCTGGGCCCCTAACCCTTAAATTAATATTTTAAGCATTCAACACCTAAAATGCACAGCCTCAAATTTACCCAATCAAAAGAGATGGGATATCTGTCATCGATAACATCCTCCGCTCCCACGTCCCTCCTCTACGCCGTGATTTTGCCACAAAACTTTGACAAAGGGGACGGGCTTCTTTCTCAATACTTTTACGTCTCGATCCAAGATTTGCACTGGTTCCCCCTCAAAAGACAAATCTGGCCTTACTTTAATCTCTTCCACCGGCACTTTGTGCAATGGATCAGAACGATAATGTCTTAGCATCAAGACATGAAACACGTCATGTATCTGTTCCAACTCTGAAGGCAACTCCAAACGATAAGCCACTGGGCCCACACGTTCTAGTACCCAATACGGCCTAATAAACCGTGGACTTAACTTACCCTTCCGTCCAAACCTCATTACCTTATTCCATGGAGATACCTTCAAAAAGACTTAGTCTCCTACTGCAAATTCCACCTCCTTCCGCTTTAGATCCGCATAAGATTTTTGCCGATCAGACTCCTCCTTCAACCGATCCTATATTAACTTAACTTTCTCATCTGTTTCCAAAACTAGCTCTGGACCCAATACTTGACATTCACCCAACTCCGTCCAACAAGTTGGGGTACGACATCTCCTTTTATATAACGCTTCATCAGGCACTATCTGAATACTAGCTTGATAACTGTTATTGTATGCGAATTTCGCCAAAGGTAAATACTCCTTCAAACTACCCCTAAAATCAATGATGCAACCCCTTAGCATATCCTCCAAGATCCGAATTACCTTTCGGTGATCGACCATCATCACGTGGATGAAAAGCAGTACTAAGGTCTAACCTTGCTCCCATTGCTTGATAAAGAGCCCTCCAGAATCGTGACGTGAACCTAGGGTCCCTATCTGATATGATCGACACAGGTACACCATGCAATCTCACCACCTCAGCCACATACAACTTGCCAACTTTTGCAAAGAATAGTCGACCAACCCAGATAAATCGAAATGACTTTGTCAAACAATCCGTAATCACCCAAATCGAATCCTTCTTAGTGGGCGTGAGGGTAACCTACTAACAAAATCCATCGTGATCCTTTCCCACTTCCACTGTGGAATCTTGATCGGCTGTAACAACGCCGAAGGCAATTGGTGTTTCGCTTTCACTTGGTGGCACGTCAAACACTTACCCACGAATTCCGTTACCTCTTGCTTTAGACCTGGCCACCAAAATTGCTCTCGCAAATCCCAATACATCTTAACTCCTCTAGGATTCATAGCATATGGGCTACTATGCGCCTCCTGCAGAATCATCTGCCTTAACTCCACATCCTTCGGCATACAGACTCTCTCCCAGAAACACAAAACTCCATCATAATTCAAGCTATAGTCCTTTACTTTACCATTCTGCACTTGTTGAATTCGAGTACTTAAAACATCATCCAGAAGTTGCTTCTCTTTGACCTGACTTGTCCACATAGGTCTTACTTGAAGTTCAACTACCAAACTGCCATCCTCATACAAGCTAAGATGAGTGAACATCGCCCTTAAATCCGTTATCGCCTTCCTACTCAACGCATCTGCCACCACGTTAGCCTTGCCCGAGTGGTACTCAATCGAGCAGTCATAGTCCTTTAACAGCTCGATCCATCTTCTACGCCTTAGGTTCAACTCCTTTTCAGTAAGGAGATACTTCAAGCTCTTATGGTCAGTGTAAATAACTGACTTCTCCCCGTACAAGTAGTGCCTCCAGATCTTCAGAGCAAACACTAATACTGCCAGTTCCAAATCATGCGTAGGGTAGTTCAACTCATACGGTCTTAACTGTCGAGACGCATATGCAACCAATTTTCTATCTTGCATCAACACATACCCTAAGCCTGTGTGTGACGCATCACAGTAGACGGTAAATTCTTTTCCCGCCTTTGGCTGAATTAACACCGGTGCTTCTGTCAGAATTCTCTTTAACTTTTCAAAGCTCTCTTGCTGTTTGTCAGTCCATACAAACGATACTCCCTTCCTCAACAACTTAGTTAAAGGTGCCGCTATCAATGAGAACCCTTCAACAAACCTTCTGTAGTACCCGGCCAATCCCAAGAAACTTCAAACTTCCGCCACAGACTTCGACAGTTTCCAATTCAATACGACTTCTATCTTCTGAGGGTCCACCCTAATTCCCTCTGCAGAAGCCACATGGCTTAAGAAAGTTACTTCCCTTAGCCAGAACTCACATTTACTGAACTTTACGAACAACTGCTTCTCCCTCAAAGTTTGCAACACCACCCGAAGATGTGCGTCATGATCCTCTTCAGACTTAGAATAAACCAGGATATCGTCGATGAATACTACGACAAACCGATCAAGATATGGTTGGAACACTCGGTTCATCATATCCATAAAGGCTGCTGGCGCATTCATCAACCCTAACGGCATCACCAAGAACTCATAATGACCGTACCGAGTCTAAAATGCCATCTTATGAATGTCTCCTTCCTTTACCCTTAACTGATGATATCCCGACCTTAAGTCAATCTTAGAAAAAATCGAAGCTCCTTTGAGTTGATTGAACAGGTCGTCGATTCTTGGTAGTGGGTACTTGTTCTTAACCGTCAACTTATTCAACTGACGGTAGTCCACACACATACGCATGGATCTGTCCTTCTTCTTCACAAATAGGACCGGGGCTCCCTATAGAGACACACTCGATCAGATAAATCCACGATCCAACAGTTCCTGGATCTGGGCTTTGAGTTCCACCAACTCCTTTGGTGCCATTCTGTACGGAGCAATGGACACCGGGGCTGTACCCGAAATTAGCTCTATTTTAAACTCCACTTCGCGATCCGGGGGTAATCCTTGCAATTCCTCAGGAAAGACATCCGTGAAATCCTTGACTGTTCGAACCTCATTGACAGTCACCTCCTTAACATCCAAAGCACTGATAAAGGCTAGAAAAATGTTGCATCCTTTTCTGATCATCTTAACAGCTTTCAATGCCGATACTACGTTGGACAGATAGTTCCTTCTTTCTCCTAACACAACCACCTCCCCGCCTTCCGGGGTACTCAACACCATGCGCTTAGTTACACAGTCCAACTTAGCACGATGCTTAGTCAACCAATCCATTCCTAAGATTAGGTCAAACTCTCCAAACGGTAATTTTCCTAAACCAGGGTAATTTTTACGAATCAGGAGTAACTTGGTGATTTCAAAACTAGGGTTTTTTTTAGGACATTACAAAACAGGGTGGCTGGTCCCTTTCGGGTTTTAATTATAAGTTTTGGCCTGTCAACAAGCCCTCATGGTTAGGGTGAACAAATACCACGCACTGTAGGATTCCAAATAAGAGGAGGTTAGTCACTGGACTACATAAATACCAAGCTCTCCCTGAATCCAATCCTAGACATGCGTATGCTGCTGCCACACCCTGGAATTTATGAAGTTGTTTAGGCTAAGCCTATAGTCCATCAAAGTCTATTTAAACTAATCTACATCCCATACAGCTATCAAGCCCACATATATACCACACAATGGTTCAAAATACTTACCTGGCGGACTTGGGCCGGAGACGCAGGTGCCATGCCGAGAGAACAATCCTGTATTACATGTTTCTAAAAACCCATCTTTAGAAAATGTTTTGAGCCCAAAAACCCCAAAGCTGAGTTTTGAACCGGGCTCTGATACCAATTTGTAATGCCCCAAACCCGGCCTACACACTACAATCGGATATGGTATGTCACTAATGAGATTTTATAAAACTTGTGGCACTTTGGAAAACAATTATCAAGTTTAAACATTTATACCGAAAACTTAATAATTTATTAATTTATATAAGATATGAAGTTATAAAATGCCTTGGTGATTTTTCAATAAAACTGAAATTTAATACATGTCTCAGCTTAATTTAAACATAAAAATTAAGTGCCTAATAATAAAAACCCTACATAAAACCCCAAAATAAATATAAGTCTAGTGGCCCATGGCCTTATTACAATGAAACTTAAAATCTACTAATTTAAAATATTAAAATAACTAAATTAAGTAAAGTCCTTTGCTGAGTCTCAATACTCTCTCGCATGGCCACCTTGCGCTCCTCTCCAACCCGGTCCGATGCACTAGGTGCTACCTGAAAATTGTTAAATAACAGGTTGAGTCATGAGACTCAGTGTGCACCCCTCAAGCACCATTAGATTTGGGCCTTAGCCCCACAGAACAGAATAACAGAGCATAATATATATGGAAATATGCAAAGCCCAACCCAAATCCTAGGTTTCTATCCGCTACACACCACCCTTACCTGCCAGTCACACTATTGGTGATTTCTACAATCAACCCATACCGCTACACACCACTGATGGCAGTCATGCTGCTCATCATCAGATCATGGTCGTAGCCACTACAACAGGTCATAGAAAAAATCGCTACAACTGGTCACGGCAAAAGCCGCTACAATAGAACACTTCCCCTTTCATCAAATCCAATGCCATGCAATCACAGAAATTGGCATACTTATCACATATGTCATCTTTGTCAGGAACATTCACTTAGGAATGATAGAGATCACTAACCTGGTTTACTTTTACCCTCCTCGGGTTTTCAACAGCCATTATACCGGGATTTCGGCTTTTGTCAGATTATAACAGATCTATAAACATATTTTAGCAGACAATCTTAATGGTGTGGAAGTGTTACACACTTGATTCCACGTAGTTCTACTCCCTTAGCCAATATACTTGCTATCCGAATCTACTACCCTTTGTCTACAACCTTGCTCAAAACCCGAAAGAACATGAAAATTAGGCCTCTCCTATATTCGACCAAGGGTTAATAAATACCCGAATTTACACGTTAAAAAAAATCAGTAAATCTCCTTACCTTGAGATCCCAAAAGTAACATGATTCGAGTGTTACTGAACTATGACTTAGAGATCTACGCAATTGACTCTTCTTTAGATCTCGGAATGCCGCAAAAGAAAAAACACAAGATTAGTCCCTTATAGCCATTTGGCTATGGCCTCTCAAAAGCCGAAAAAGGATCAAAAGATAACCCACATCAATACTTACCTCTTCTGAAAGTTTTGGCTATCCTTGAAAAAGATTCGGCAACCGTAGAAGATTAGAGATCTAGAAGTTTTAGATTTTTAAAGGAAATCCCGGAAAGATGAACAAGAGAGGACTAATGTGTTTTCGACTTTTTAGAAGAACAAAGAATTGAAGAGATGGTCAAGAGAGATTCTGCCAATGAGTATTAAGGAAAAGAAAAGGTGATTAGCAGGGTTTCGGCAATGGATAATTCTTCAGGGGTTTTGATTTCTGACAGAAAAGAAAAAAAAAGAGAAGAGATGATTCGAAAGAGAGGAAACTAAAGGCTATTCTAAATGAAAAATTTGGCACACCCTTCTGCCTATACTGAGTCGATTCTTTCCCCCTCTCTGAGTTTGATTTTCAGCCAACTCTAGCCTCCTGGATATGCTCTCATCCTTTCCCTTATCCTAATAAAAAAATCACATCCAAAAGAGTCCTACATCACACCACTCCTTCCCCCTTTATCAGTTTAATATCCACCTAATTTAAACACTAAAAATCCCTAAAATATAGCCTTGTTGCCGTCCCCTCTCCTATTGCTCCATTTAAGTGCCGAATTTGGCCCAATAACTTGGGCTCCAAGCAACCCAAAACTTAGCCCTATCCAACTACTAGTGACGCCACTTATAGCTCCCTTATAGCGCCACTTACCTTTGGGCCACAAGCCCAATTTGTCATTTAAAACATAGATAACTACCCCTTTAAGGTGTCTACACAAAAATTTAGTCAAAGCCTCAGCCTGTTCTTGAGCCCAATCTGGACCCTTAACCCTTAAATTAATATTTTAAGCATTCAACACCTAAAATGCACAGGCCCAATAATTCAGGATGTTACACTTTCAATTCTAGGACAGAAATAAACAATTTAATATCTTCGTTTAGTCCGTCTTCAAATCTCTTGCACATGATAGCTTCAATGGATACACACTCTCGAGCATATTTATTGAGCCTTACAACCTCACGCTCATACCATGTTACTGACATTTTACCTTGTTTCAGTTCTAAGAATTCCTTCCTTTTTTGATCGATGAATCTCTGACTAATGTACTTCTTCTTGAATTCTTCTTGAAAAAACTCCTATGTGACCCTTTCCCTTGGTACAACCGACACAAGGGTATTCCACCACTGATATGCAGAATCTCTTAAGAGAGAAACTACACACTTCATGTACTCTTTGGGTGTGCACGACAACTCATTAAATACCCTGATGGTATTTTCAAGCCAAAACTCTGCCCTTTCCGAATCGTCATCTTTACTAGCCCAAAATTCTTCAGCTTTTTGCTTCCAAATTCTGTCTACCGGAGGCTTTTCTCTTCTTACTACTTCTACCACTTCAGGAGCAACAAGGATAGGCTGAGGAATAGGCGGGGGTAGATGGGGTGGTGCATTCGGGTTTGTGCGAACAAACTTCGTATACCAAGCATTCATCATGTGGAAAAAGGCTTCTCTAGCCTCTTTTCCTCCTCTCTGACTTACTGTCGTGGGTCTATTCTCATTTTCATTCGGCACTATCCCTTCAGTAGGAGCCGGTGCATTACTTTCTACATCGTCCATCGCAGCTCTTTCGGGATCCATTTACTATATGAATCCACCTAGACTTCACTTGTTATTTAACTCAGAACCAGATGATTTATTCACTTGACTTGATCCGTAGGATTCCCTAATTTATATTAATACCTCTTTTGAGGCTAGTAACGCCTAACCCTAGGTTGATTAATTAAAATTTCTTTCTAATTAAAACCCTTAGAATTGCATTAACTCGATCTATGGACTCCCATATTAGGTTTGACCCTAATTCAGTAGATTTTCATCATCTTATTTCTAGGGTTACGATCGACTCTGCTTAACTATGTTAGATCTACTCTTAAACAGGGACTTTTGCTCCACTGCCTAACCACATCAATACTTGAATCAATATCTTGAAATATCAAGGAAAGAATTAAGAACACATTGTAACATTCTTAAAATGGGGTCTCTGCATTTTGTGTGTTTGCATGTGACGATATACTTACTGTACTAGTTTAGCATGTTTTGGGGCCTAGGCATACCTCGGGTTAGGCCTGAGTCATGGCTAAAGTTTTTGTTTTGGCGCTTAAGAATAGGGAGCTAAGGGGGTTAGGGGTTAAAATAATATATTAGAAGGTTGTGATAAAAACAACCTAGTGGCAAAATGGCAAAGGAGGTGCCACTAAGGTGCTCGGATGGTGACGCCACATGCAAGGAAGGAGAGCTCAAGTTCAAGCAGCAGAAATATCATTTTTAGCTTATTATTTTGACACCAAGCTGAGGAAGTGGAGTGCTCAGGATGGACTCTAGAGGATAAGGATAGAAGGAGTCAAATAGATGAAGGTGAGGAAAGTTAGGAGCTTGAATCCTATCAAACTCATTTGAAGGTGTTGGCTGAAAGTTGGACTGTGGGGAGGAGGAGTGCAATCGGTTTTGGGTTCTTTGGTGGGTGGCCGAATGTGCTTTGGAGATTAGCTAAATCGGCTAGCTTTAGGGAGTCTTCCTCTTTTCTTTGTTGTGTTGGCCGAACCACTCTAGTTGTCTCAGTAAAAAGCCGAAAGCAACTCTTTTCACTTCATCTTTTCTTTCTTTGAAACCTCCTTGTGCCGAAAGTTCTTTCTTTCTTTTTACCGAATCCTTGCTTTTCTATTTTCACTTTCTTCCTTCATCTTTACTCTCTTCAAAAGCTGAATACTCTGTCCCTCAATTTCTCTCCTCTTGCATTTTTTTCTCTTTTCCGAATCTATCACTTTCTTTTAGGTCATAGCCGAATCTCCTGGTAAGTATAACTTCTTATTCTTCTTTTCTCAATTATTTGGGTTAATGCCGAATCTCACTTGCCATTCTCTTTTTCTATTTCTCCAATTAGTTATTGATCGAGATCTTAAACTCTTTCTTATTCTATATTAATGAGGTAGCTAAAATCCCCAAATATCATTAGGGTGTGCCGAACTTTGGTGATTGGTGGCCGAATCTGTCAGTAAGGTAAGGGGGTAAGTGTTTTACGATTTTGGTATTTCTTGTTGTGTTTAATAATGAAGGCTTAGGCTGATAAAAGTGGTACTTGACCGATTGTAAGGAGGAGTGTAGCCGAATACAGTGGATCTTCGGGATTTAGTGGCTGATCTAGGTAAAGAGTTTTATATTTTGGATCTAGTTCTTATTCTTTCAAAAGCCGAAGGCTAATTATCTTTATGTTAGGGCTTAGCCGATTGTGAAGGGAGGTTCATCGCGTAGCTTCGGGATTTGGTTGGAAACCAAATCAGTATTAAGGGTAGAGTGAAGGCTAACATTTCGAGATTTCGCTTAGATCTACAAATAGTCAGGTGTGTAATGCTTACACACTTCGTTAGTATGATATGTTATTGTGTTAACTGTTGTAGCCATTAAAATCGGTAGTCATGCCTTGTGAGCATGAGAATGGACTCCGGGTAGGTCCCCTGATTATGGATCTCGTTATATGCTATCATGTCATTGCTCAATGTTATGCCATGTGTTATTTGCATCATCATGTGTTATTATGTCACGATTGTTATGGACATGATGGTGGGATTGTTGAGAGGAGAGGGAAGAATTATTTGTACTGTCACCAGTGGTTTTGACCACACGACGGTTGGCCCCGTCTTTGATATTATAATTTGTGACTAAGTCCTAGTGGTTTTGACCACCAGTGGTTTTGACCACATATGAATATTGTGACTCGTCCCAGTGGTTTGGTACCACAGTGGGTTGGCCCTACATGTTGATTATGGGATTGTCATCAGTGGTTTTGACCACGCGATGGGTTGGCCTCATCACTTGATTTGTGACTACGGTCACCAGTGGTTTTGACCACACCGATATATATATATTTGTGACTACGATCACCAGTGGTTTTGACCACTAGTGGTTTTGACCACACGGGGTAGATAAAGGAGTTTGGATGGTTAGGTTATGGGATTTGCATGATTTGCATGTTATACTGATGATTTGCGTAAGTGCTTGCACTATCGGGTTGGGAAAAATACACACTGAGTCTCGGTGACTCACCCCTTCTCTTATATTTTACAGATGAGGCGTAAATTGCGGATATGGAGCCGGTGAGGACCCGAGGTGGCCATGCATGCTAGATTTGGGTTTTGAATTTAAATTACTATTTTAGTTTTATTTATCTACTGCAATTCGGTTTTGGTTTTGTAATAAGGCCGCTAAGTATTAATTTGGGTTTTTATTTCTAGATTATATTTCAATTATCTTATGCATATGATTTATAACCTGATTTGCTTTATCAACCGGGATTAAATCGATGTTTTTAAAACTATACTCGATATTGTTTTTTTCAAATGTTACCATCGGGTAACATTATTCACAAGGTAATAACGAGGTTAACAAAGATGATTCCAAACCTAAAGTTTCAAACAACTCTAGATGCAAATGGTTTCTAAAAACAACCAACAGATTCTCAATAAAATTTAACCCAGAATCGGTTTATTCAAACGTTTTCACTCCGTGACGTACCAGATCTGGTCGTGGCATATTGACCGAGTTTAGGGTGTTATAATTTTGGTATCAGAGCCAAGTTCAAAAGCTCGACTGTGGGCTCGAGGCCCAAAATGTTTAAAAGTGGGGTCTTGAAAAGTTTTGTGGGAAATGCACATGGTTTGAACAGCATAGCACCGAGTCTCTGGCACCAATCCGCCTAGGTAAGTATCCCTAACCCTTGTGTGATTTGAATGTGGAAGAAATGGGTATTTTGGGATCGTAGATTAGTAGGTTAGGAGTTATTAAACCTTAGGAATAGCCTACTCCAACGAAAAAATTACATAAGACTTAAAGATCAACTAAATAAACCTGTGAGTACGTCGCTAAGTTAAGGTGGCAACTGCACCGTTGCGCATGTCTAGGAATGGATTTAGGGAGCTTGGTATTTAAGCAATCTAGTGACTCACCTCCTCTTCACTCGAATTCTACACTGCAGTGCGTAGTGACGGTTCACCCTAATCGAGACAACTTATTCACAAAGCTAAATTCAATAACTAAAACCCGAAAGGACCAAACACCTTGTTTTGTTCAACCCTAGAATTAAACCATGGTTTCAAAATTACTAAAGTACCTTTGATTTGGAAAATGACCAAAATACCCCTAATTTGCAAATTAACCAAATTACCCCTAACTTGTGAAATTACTGAAATACCCCTGGTTTATAGAATTACAAAAATACCCCGATTTCTGGAATCTCTAAAATCCCTATGATTTGTAAAGATTTCCAAATTAACCCTAATTTATTACTGAAATACCCCAATAGGTTAAATTACAGAAATACCCCCGGGTAGTAAAATGACTAGAATACCCCTACAAGTGGAGTGTGAGTGGAGGATGTTATTGATGAGTGAATGTGATTCACTGAATTAGGGTAGAAGACTTGAAACGAAAACTTTGTATTGATTGAAAGATCCACTACTAAACTTCTTTACATAAAACTTATTCTTGGGTAATCAGTGGAACCGAAGCTAATTCATAAAACTTCTTAAAGCAGATTAAATCGTGAGCATAGTCATGAGTTCTAGGGGACGTGGTCGTAATGTGCAAGGGCATGGTAGAGGCAGAATGACCGTATCAGAACCCGTTAGGTCTGGTCAAGGGTCAGAGAACGAGATACCACCACCACCAGCTACTAAGGTTGAGTACCAAGATCAGACGGGGGATGATGCAGTGTCGCAGGCGATACTGTGGGTGCTTGAGAGAGTGGCTGGAGCAGGTGGAGGTACGGGAGCTCAAAAATCTGTATCTGAGTGACTCCGAACCAATGGAGCTGAGGTATTCTGAGGAGTATCTGGTGTGGCACCCAATACGGCTGAGTATTGGTTGGAGGCGACGGAATGAATCATGGATGATTTAGATCTGACGGCGGAGGAGAAACCGAAAGGGTAGTGTCGCTTCTCGAGATGAGTCATACCGGTGGTGGCTCACGGTTCGGGATGGTCTTTGCGTGGATGATCTCACTTGGGATTATTTCAAGGCGACTTATCAAAAGAAGTATGTTGAGACCAGTTATATTGATCTGTGAGAGGAAGGCATTTACGAGGTTTGGTTCGAGGAATAAGTCCGTGTCGAGTCTGAGGCAAAATTTTTAAGGTTGAGTGGTATGCTCGAGGCATCGTGGCTACGGAACATGAAGCGATGTGTCGATTTGAGGATAGATTGAGAGATGATCTGAGATTGCTGATTGCTCCACAATAGGAGAGAGAGTTTACGATCTTAGTGGAAAAGGCCAAAGTTGTGGAGGAAGTGAAATAGTCGATAAGACGGAATCAGGACAGGGGATGGAATAAAAGGAATTTCGGATCATTTGGGTCTATGGGAAATCAACAGAAATGGGGTAGATATAGTGGGCCAAATCAATCTGCTAGGCCTACTGCTACTAATACTCAGTGGCGCCACGGTGTGCTTTGGTGTGGGAAGTCTCACACGGAGAATGTTGGATGGAAGCAGAGGATGTTTGAGTGTGGATCGATGGAGCACCGAGTGAGGGATTGTCCACGGAGGTCGGCTAGGTTCTGATGCAGGGATCGAATCATTATTTCGAGAATAGGAGGGATGGTTAGCGACCACGGAGGGGCCGTGGTGCGGCCGGGGAGGTAATAGCTCTAGTAGAGGCCGTGGAGCACCCAAGAGGTGCAGGAGAGTGCAGAGGCGAGATAGCTGGATTGGTCTACGCAATGAGGTGTCGAGAGGAGAGCGGCCGCACTGACGTCATAACCCAGACGTTCTTAATCTTTGGACTACCTTATAATGCTTTGATAGGTATGGGTTCGACCTTTTCGTATGTAGCCGTGAGCATAGTGGAAATTATGAACTTAAACTCGAGATTACTTCTAGGAAGATGACGGTGATAAGCCCTCTAGGTCACTCAGTGAAGTAAGTAAACTATATAGGATGTACCCTAGAACTTTAAGAAATCGTGTTTTTGGTTGATTTGATGGAACTCTTGTTGGGAGTTCGATCGATTCTCGGGGTGGGTTGGCTAGTGAAGTACCAGGCCAGTTTGGATAGCACGACTAAGCGCATGGTGTTGAGGACAATGGAAGGTGAGGAGGTGGTGATGATAGGTAATAGAAGGGATTACTTATCCAATGTGGTCTCTACACTGAAGGTGGAGAAAATGGTAAGGAAGGGTTGTGAGGCATTCATGGTACATGTTTGTGCTTTGGGAGCCAAGGATGCAGCTGCAGAGAGTGTTTAAATCGTAGGGGAATTTGCTGATGTATTTCCAGAGGAACTTCCGGGTCTGCCTCCTGATCGCGAAGTTGAATTTGGTATAGACCTATTATCCGGAACTGCGCCAGTGTCTAATACCCCGTATAAAATGGCGCCAAAGGAGTTGGTGGAGCTGAAGGCTCAAATTCAGGAATTGATGGATAGAGGTTTCATCTGACTAAGTATATCTCCTTGGGCAGCGCCTGTGCTCTTTGTTAAGAAGAAAGACGGTACAATACGGATGCGTATAGACTACCGCCAGCTAAACAAGTTGACGATCAAAAACAAGTATCCGTTGCCCAGGATTGACGACTTGTTTGATCAACTTAAGGGTGCATCAGTTTTCTCTAAGATAGATCTTAGGTCGGGGTATCATCAACTCAAAGTGAAGGAGGCTGATGTTCATAAGACGACGTTTCACACTCGTTATGGACACTACGCGTTTTTGGTAATGCCGTTTGGTTTGACTAAGGCACCGTGGCATTCATGGACTTGATGAATCGGGTGTTCCAGTAATACTTGGACCAGTTTGTCGTGGTATTTATAGACAACATATTGGTGTACTCAAAGACCGAGGAGGATCACGATGTGCACTTGCTGGTGGTTTTGCAAATTTTAAGAGAAAAACAGTTATTTGCCAAGTTCAGTAAGTGCGAGTTCTAGCTTTGGGAGGTGACTTTCTTAGGTCACGTAGTGTCAACTGAAGGGATTAGAGTGGACCCTCGCAAGATTGAAGCAGTGTTGGACTGGAAACCACCTAGGTCAGTTGCAAAAATTCAGAGTTTTCTAGGTCTAGCAGGGTATTACCAGAGATTTGTGGAAGGGTTTTCTCTGATCTCGGTGCCGTTGACCAAGTTGTTGAGGAAGGGAGTTCCATTTGTGTGGTCGGAGAAACAACAGGAAAGTTTTGACAAGTTGAGGAAGGTTCTAACGGAAGCTCCGGTTCTAGTTCAGCCTGAGGCACGAAAGGTATTCATGGTCTACTATGATGCATCACATACTGGCTTGGGATATGTGCTGATGCAGGAAGGAAAAGTAGTGGCATATGTGTCTCGACAGCTGAGACCGCATGAGGGTAACTACCCGATGCATGACTTGGAGTTGGCTGCAGTGGTTTTTGCCTTGAAGATATGAAAGCACTATTTGTATGGGGAAAAGTCAATAGTTTACACATATCACAAGAGTCTGAAGTACCTCTTGACTCAGAAGGATTTAAATTTGAGGCAGTGAAGGTGGATCGAGTTGTTGAAGGACTACGACTACTCGATTGAGTACCATCCGGGTAAGGATAACGTAGTGGCTGATGCGTTGAGCCGTAATGTGGTAGCAGAATTACGAGCGATGTTTACTCATCTTAGCCTATATGAAGGCGGAGTCTTTTAGCGTAATGCGGTTAAGCCGACTTGGGTAGAAGCAGATTAAAGAGAAGCAGTTAGTGGATGAGGTTTGAATGCTCGAAGGTTGCAAGTACTGAGTAGTGGGTTGGAAGGTTCTGACTTGACCAACAATGGAGTGTTGTGTTTTCAAGGGAGAGCTTGTATACCAAGGACGTTGAGTTGAGGCAAAGGATTCTTGAGATGCACATAACTTGACCCATACGCTTATGCATCCCGGAGGTAGCAAGATCTACCGGATCTGCGAGGCGCTTCGTGGCCATGTCTGAGCGGAAGTGGCGAGTTTGTGGGTAAGTGTCTGATGTGTCAGCAGGTCAAAGCTAAACATTAGTTGCCGTCAGGATTACTTCAAGGTGAAGATTCCTCAGTGGAAGTGGGAAAGGATCACTATGGACTTTGTCAATGGGCTACCCTTACGCCTAGCAAGAAGGACTCGATCGGGTGATTGTAGATCGTTTGACTAAATCGGCTCATTTCATACCGGTGAGGTTGATTATTCACTCGAAGTTAGCCAAGTTGTATGTGGCGAGATAGTAAGCTTGCATGGAGTGCCGTGTTAATTATCTCGGATAGGGATCCCGTGTTCACGTCGAGGTTACGAGAGCTTTGCATCGAGGCTTTGGAGTGCGAGGTTGATTTCGATCTGACTTTTCACCCGCAATCGATGGATATCTGAAAGAGTAATTGATTTTCAAGACATGCTAAGGGGCTATGTTCGGATTTCATGGTAGTTGGGAGGAGTATCTACCATTGGCGAGTTTGCTTATAACAATAGTTATCAGCGAGTATCCAGATGGCACCATATGAGGCCTTTAGACGGACGAAAATGTCGTACTCGGCGTGTTGGATGTAATTGGGTGAACAACAAATATTGGGTCCGGAGTTGGTGGCGTAAACCGAGGATTAAGGTGATTCGGCTCATCTTAAGGAAGCGTCGGACGAAGCGTAAGTCTTATGCAATCTCAAGCGTAGGGATATAGAGTATCGATGGGTGATAAGGTTTTTCCAAGGTATCGCCATGGAAGAAAGTGTTGAGATTTGGGCGAAAAGGGAAGCTAAGCCCTAGGTTTATCGGGCCGTATATGGTACTGAAGCGAGTGGGACATGTAGCTTATCAGCTCAAGCCACCGGCAGAGTTAAGACAGATTCACGATGTCTTCCATGTTTCGATGCTTAGGCGCTATCAATCAGATCTGTCACATGTTGTGCCAGTTGCGGAGATTGAGGTAAGCTCAGACTTGTCTTTGAGGAGGAACCGGTACAGATTTTGGGTCGGGATGTCAAGGTTTTATGAGAAAGTCGGGCCCTTGGTGAAAGTGTTATGTCAAAACCATGGTCCGGAGGAGGCCACGTGGGAACCAGAGGATGTGATGCGGTGGCAATACCCCCAACTCTTGACTGTGTAATTTTGAGGTCGAAATTATTTTTAAGGGGTAAACCGTAACATCCTTAAAATGGGGTCTCTACATTTTTTGTGTTTGCATGTGACGATATGCTTACTGTGCTAGTTTAGCATGTTTTAGGGCCTAGGCATGACCTCGGGTTAGGCCTGAGTCATGGCTAAAATTTTCATTTTGGCACTTAAGAATAGGGAACTAAGGGAGTTAGGGGTTAAAATAATATATTGGAAGGTTGTGATACAAACAACCTAGTGGCAAAATGGCAAAGAAGGCGCCACTAAGGTGCTTGGATGGTGACGCCACATGCAGGGAAGGAGAGCTCAGGTTCGAGCAGCAGAAATATCATTTTCTGCTTATTATTTTGACACCAAGCTGAGGAAGTGGAGTGCTCAGGATGGACTTTGGAGGATAAGGATAGAAGGAGTCAAATAGATGATGGTGAGGAAAGTTAGGAGCTTGAATCTTATCAAACTTATTTGAAGGTGTTGGCTGAAAGTTGGACTGTGTGGAGGAGGAGTACAATCGATTTTGGGTTCTTTGGTGGGTGGCCGAATGTGCTTTAGGGATTAGCTAAATCGGCTAGCTTTGGGGAGTCTTCCTCTTTTCTTTGTTGTGTTGGCCAAACCACTCTGGTTGTCTCAGTAAAAAACCGAAAGCAACTCTTTTCACTTCATCTTTTCTTTCTTTCAAACCTCCTTGTGCCGAAAGTTCTTTCTTTCTTTTTGATGAATCCTTGCTTTTCTATTTTCATTTTCTTCCTCCATCTTTACTCTCTTCAAAAGCCGAATACTCTGTCCCTCAGTTTCTCTCCTCTTGCGTTTTCTTCTCTTTGCCGAATCTATCACTTTCTTTTGGGTCATAGCCGAATCTCCTGGTAAGTATAACTTCTTATTCTTCTTTTCTCAATTGATTTGGGTTAATGTTGGATCTCACTTGCCATTCTCTTTTTCTATTTCTCCAATTCGTTATTAATCGGGATCTTAAACTCTTTCTTATTCTATATTAATGGGGTAGCCGAAATCCCCAAATATCATTAGGGTGTGCCAAACTTTGGTGATTGGTGGCCGAATCTGTCAGTAAGGTAAGGGGGTAAGTGTTTTACGATTTCGGTATTTCTTGTTGTGTTTAATAACGAAGGCTTAGGCCGATGAAAGTGGTACTTGACCGATTATAGGGAGGAATGTAGTCGAATACAGTGGATCTTCGGGATTCGATGGCCGATCTAGGTAAGGGGTTTTTACATTTCAGATCTGGTTCTTATTCTTTCAAAAGCGAAGGCCAATTATCTTTATGTTAGGACTTAGCCGATTGTGAAGGGAGGTTCATCGCGTAGCTTCGGGATTTGGTTGGAAACCAAATCAGTATTAAGGGTAGAGTAAAGGCTAACGTTTCTAGATTTCGCTTAGATCTACAAATAGTCAGGTGTGTAACGCTTACACACTTCGTTAGTATGATATGTTATTGTGTTAACTGTTGTAGCCATTAAAATCAGTAGTCATGCCGTGTGAGCATGAACATGGACTCCGGGTAAGTCCCCTGATTATGGATCTCGTTATATGCTATCATGTCATTGTTCAATGTTATGTCATGTGTTATTTGCATCATCATGTGTTATTATGTCACGATTGTTATGGACATGATGGTGGGATTGTTGAGAGGAGGGGGAAGAATTATTTGGACTATCACCAGTGGTTTTGACCACACGACGGGTTGGCCCCATCTTTGATATTATAATTTGTGATCGAGTCCCAGTGGTTTTGACCACCGGTGGTTTTGACCACATATGAATATTGTGACTCGTCCGGTGGTTTGGTACCACGATGGGTTGGCCCACATGTTGATTACGGATTGTCATCGATGGTTTTGACCACGCGATGGGTTGGCCCCATCACTTGATTTGTGACTACGGTCAACAGTGGTTTTGACCACATCGATATATATATATTTGTGACTACGGTCACCAGTGGTTTTGACCACCAGTGGTTTTGACCACACGGGGTAGATAAAGGAGATTGGATGGTTAGGTTATGGGATTTGCATGATTTGCATGTTATACTGATGATTTGCGTAAGTGCTTGCACTATCGGGTTGGGGAATTTACACACCGAGTCTCGGTGACTCACCCCTTCCTTTATATTTTGCAGATGAGGCGTAGATTGCGGATATGGAGTTGGGGAGGACTCGAGGTGGCCATGCATGCTAGATTTGGGTTTTGAATTTAAATTACTATTTCAGTTTTATTTATCTACTGCAATTCGGTTTTGGTTTTGTAATAAGGCTGCTAATATTAATTTGGGTTTTTATTTCTAGATTATATTTCAATTATCTTATGCATATGATTTATAACCTGATTTGCTTTATCAACCGGGATTAAATCAATGTTTTCAAAACTATACTCAATATTGTTTTTTTTTTCAAACGTTACCATCGGGTAACGTTATTCACAAGGTAATAACGAGGTTAACAAAGATGATTCCAAACCTAAAGTTTCAAACAACTCTAGATGCAAATGGTTTCTAAAAACAACCAACAAATTCTCAATAAAATTTAACCGGTAACTGGTTTATTCAAACGTTTTCACTCCGTGACATACCAGATCTGGTCGTGGTGTATTGACCGGGTTTAGGGTGTTACACACATAATTAAGAACAAATCAAATATTTATCATACAGCTCAGAAAACAATAACAAGATCCATCTCAGGTTTCATCCCCCTGATGTATCTGAGGGTTTAGTTCATAATTATAAAAGAAAACATCTCAGAAGAAAATATAAAACAAAACATAAAGAAAACCCTAAAACCCCCTGAAGGAGTTGAAGGAGAAATCCTCCGTCTTGAGTATAATCCCGGCTTCTTGAGATGAATCAACTGGCTTTCTTCAAGTTAATCCCACAATTTGGCCCTTCTGGGTCGACTCCTTGGCCTAGCTAAAAGCCCTGACAGAAGGCTTCTGTCGAAGTCCCCCTCATTTAAGTTGCCTTCTAGGGTGTTTATATAGGCTTTGAGATGCCTTTCTTGGCCTGAAAGTATCCTAATCCAAATGAAACTCTTCTTTGCTGCGTCAGGAACACGCCTATGGCACATGCCCATGTGATTCGAGGCCAGGCCGTGGTCGAACCTGTGAAAGAGGCACGGTCGTGTATTTCGGGGGCCAGGCCGTGTTCAGGTCTATTAAGGAAGCACGGTCGTGTGGCGTAGGCCCAGGCCGTGTCAATTTCGTAATTTGGCCCATTTACTCTGTTTTCGGCCCCTTTTTTGTACTTTTCAACTTCCAGTGCTCTCCTAAGTATAGAACATGAAAACAACGGATTAAGAGCACCAAATCACAATTAAAGGGGTAAATCATCCAAAAACATGCTAAATGTGGGATTAAAATATGTTCAGATTATGGTTTATCAATAAATGCAAATATAACTCAATTCAGATGCATTTATTTGTATATCGACTTACCTCATATGGAAAGAACGGAAACAAATGGCTATTCAATAAATTTCGACTTCCCTCGATCTAAGTCCATTTTCTTCTGTTTTTGATCTATACATATTCAAATTTAACCCATTCATTCATCAATTCATTCAATTCAATCCAATAACGCATATTTAGGGCAATTTGCAAATTAGCCCTTACATTTCACATTTTGACATTTTGACATTTTTGTCCATATTTCACAAAATCACAAAGTACATAAAATCTCAATACACCCATGCTTAGCCGAATGCTCAAGTAGCTCATACAAGACGTTACATTTCATTTATTTTACAATTTAGTCCTTCAAAATATTATTTTCTTAGTTAAGTCCAAATTACTCAAAATCACAAAAACTCCAAAGACAAAACTTGTTAATTTAGCACATATCTTTCATTTTTCATCAACAATCATCACAAAACTCATGTGTTCATCAATGGAACATTTCAAAATATGCATCAATTCACAAAATTGAAGCATGGGTTTTGAAGTATACAAAGTAACGATTACAAAAACGTAGAAATTATCAAAAATCGAGTCAAAACATACCTTGAATTAAGCTTGGACAATGGCCGAATATTTGAAAGGTTAAACCCTTTCTATTTCTTTTTTAAATTCGGTGGAACAAGATGATGATAATGGCCATTTCATGCTTTGTTTTATTCCATTAAACATAATTATTAATTTACAAAACTAACCTTTAATTTTTAACATATAAAACATATGTACACAAGGTTATTAATGACCATTGCCATCCACTTACTTAAATAGTGGGCTAATTGCCCTTTAAGGACTTTATATTATAAAGACATTAGCAAATTAACACTTATACATTAATTAGCCACTTTTTCATTTTACACGATTTAGTCCTTTTCTCAAATTAAACACACAAACAGACAAATTAATTAACAGAACTTTAACACATGCTTAATCACATATCATAGGCTCAGAAATAATATTAAAATATTTTATGACTCAGACTTGTGGTCCCAAAACCACTTTTCCGACTAGGGTCTAAACCGAACTGTTACATTTTTCCCTCAATTTTCATCACACATACCAGCATTAGAGTGTAATTAATCATTCAAGACATAACTTAAACTCACACCATAACCAACAACAACCATTTTTTCTATTTACAACCATTTCTTCAAATTTACAACATGATTTATTTGCTCCTAACCAAAAATCAACAGTAGCTAATTTACAGTTTAATAATAAAATTCAGAAAACTTAATTGAAGACACCAACTAGTTTAGTTCAACTTGACAATTAACTAAACAAGTAAGTGTATGTAAATTTTAAGGAACACTTATTGAATTCTTCCCCAAATTGCTGTTACGAGCACAAATCTTCTCCTTGCCTTTACCACTTTAACCGTCTCTCACCTCTCAAGCTTCTTAATATAAAGAAACAACTATTTAATATGCCAAATCCATGGCATCTCCCTCCATGCAATCGACCACCTTTTTTTTCATCTATTTGGGCCAGCAAAAGAAAAGAAAAGAAAGAGTACAGATAACTATATATATATATATAATATAGAAGAAAACATGAAGTTTTCCCCTTTCCTTTCACCATCAATTTCCCTTCTCACAGTTAAGGAAAAGAATAAATTTTAAAGAATTTCTGTCTCCCTTTTCTCCTCTGGGGTTTCGACATTTTGGGGAAGATGAAGAGAAGAAAAGAAAAAATGTTCTTCCCCTTTTCTTTTTTTCCCCATTTTTACCCTCTTTTTATTATTATCTATTTATTATATTCCATAAAATTTTAAAATTTTATAATATATATTAAACACATATGTAAATCATAATCGACCACTATAGTAACCATTTATATAATGGTTAATTTATTAGATAAATCCCTTAGTTATAATTTAGCTTTTAATTTAATAACAACCACAATTTTACCACTTACGTGATTTAGTCCTTGCACTTAAATTGAGCACTAAAGCAACGGAATTATCTAATCAAAATTCAATTCACCTAGAACATAACTCCGTAAGTATTTAATAAAAATATTTATGACATCGATTCTGTAAACAAAGTCACAAAAATAGATTTTTCGGTACTACTGGCTTTCGGATTGTTACAAGAAATGTTAATACACAAGAAAATAATTTGCTATGACCCATTAAAGTATTCGACCAAGAGAAAAAGTAGGGAGAAGAGAAATATTTCTACTCAACCCTTACACTTACACTATCACAATTGGAATGGAAGGATCGATAGATCGTCTTGATCACGAAACGAAGGGAAATGAGGATCTAAAAATGAGGACTATTATGGAAATAAGTCCAAGAAATAAGTTTAGGATTAAGAATTAATAAAAAATAAATAGTTAAAAGTTTTTTTGATAACTAAAAATACTAATAAAGGTTGAAGAAATGAAGAAGGAAAAGGAAGAATCTCAACCATCGGTGATGGTGCTACTACGGTGACAGCAATGCTCTGGCAATAGAAGTGATGGTTTGGCGAAGGAAAAAGAAAAGAAGATACGGGTTTTGGTCACTCACTTAAAGGAGAAGAGAGTTGAGAAGAGAAAATAAGAAAAATGGGTGGTGTTGCGTGGTTGGGCGCGATGGTTGCCACAATGATGGAGGGTAGAGCTAAGGGCGGTGTTAGCGAAAAATGAGAGGAAAGAGGTGGCAAGGTGGTGTTTCGATGGTGTGGTGATTGTGGTTCAAGCCTAAGAAATAGTGGAGGAGAAAGAAAAGAGAACAAAAAGAGGAGGTTGAAGGCTAAACAAAAGAGAGAAAGAGAGAAAAGGGTGAGAATGGGGAGAATGGGGAGAATAGGAAGGAGAATAGGGTGGTAAACAAAATGAGAGGGAAAGAATGAAAAGTGGATGAAAAGAACTGTGGTCAAACATGTCTAGGTTCATTGAATCCATTCATATGGTAAACATGGGGAGAATGGTAAGTTAGGGGGACAAGAGAGTGAAAAGCGGATCATGTCCTCATACGTATGGTATGTTGACTAAAAAGAATGGAAAGAATCTTCCCTTAGTATGGTAAGAAAGGTTGGACACAAGAGGTATTTAGCACATGAAAAATTCACAAAAATTTAATTAAAAAGGGTGGTGACAAGGACACTTAAACCTAGGACCTATAGGATTTAATTAAAGCTCCTAACCACTTTACCACATTACTCCTTGTTTTCTTTTTAACAGAAAATATTTCAAACATGGAATGTGACCTTTGCTAAGGTTGTAAATAAAATTGCACCGTATAGAAAATAATGAGAAGGAAGGGATTCAAACACTAATCATCAAGGACAACTCCACCACGACTCAATCACTAAAAACAATTTGGGCGTGACCACTCTCGATTCGTTAAACCAATTTCTACTAACCCAATTTTTGGGACATGACAATTCGACATAAAGGGAAAGCTTTGTAACATCCCAAAAATAGGGGTTATTCGTGATTGAATTATTTTGCTTGTGTTTAAATTTATGTGATATTATTTGTGGTGTTATAAGACTTAATTAGGGTCTTGAGTAAGCTCGGTTTAGTAGGATAATTCTTAGTATGGCTTATTTAATGAAGAGGATTAAATGAGCTTAGCACTAAGTTAATTTAAGTGTTCATTTATAGCATAAGAGGAGTAAGTGGCAAGTTGGTTAAAGAGCTTGAAAGGTTGCATGAGGTTAATGGTTGAGTAGTAGGTATAACATTTTTAAAGTTTATTTTGTGTATTAGCATTGATGGCGGGTCAACTTATTTATGATAGGTGGACTAATATTTTTGGAAGGTTGAATGGTTGATTAAGGGAAGCATGGATTAAGGGATAAGATTCTTTAAGTTATGGAAAAATATCTTGGAATTATGGTAAATTGAGGGGACAAAGGCATGGAATAGGGAGTATGTTTTGGAAACAAATTCATGGCCTTTATGCCATGAACTTGGACGGCAATGTGGCTAAGGGAGGGGTATGGCCGAATATGCTAGTTGTTGGGAGAGGCTTAGGCATTGTTTTGGTCATTCTTTCATTTGGTGCAAAGTTGCAAAGCATTTTTCTTTCAAACATTTTCTTTTTGGCCGAATTCTACATTGTGGTAAGCCTAAGCTCTTTTGACCATTTGGTCATTTTAGATCAATTGCTATTTTCTTCTTTTTCCCCAAAACCGAAAACACTTTCCTTAGACTTTTCTTTTCTCTTCTCAACTCCTTTGACCAAAACTCCTCTTTCATTTCTTCTTCTTCCTCTTTCTTTTCACTAAAAACCGAATCTTGAGTGTTGTCTTCAACCATAGTCGAAACCTCTTATCCCATTATTTCTTTCTTCATTAGCCGAACCTACATCCTTGGTGTGCCAAAATCTTCTTTTCCTATTTGGTGTAGTCTTGGCCAAATCTCAAAACAAAGGTGCTCTCCTCTTTCTTTTCTCCAATCAGTTGGTGAAGTAAGTGCTTATAGCCGAAAGGCTATTTATTTTCTCTCTGGATTCCTTGTCAATTTGGATAAATGGAAGAAACAAGATATGGCATTCGCGATGGCTAACTATTTCTCCTTTTAATCGATTCTATCTAGGTACTTGATTTTAAGTGATCAATCCAAACTCCTCTCCTCTAGCAAACGATTTTGGTAAGGTGGTAAGGATCCGTATTTCTAAGTTCATTAAATCTTTTAAAGTAATAGAAAGCCAAAGGCCATTAACAAGTGATTGCGAATATAGGAAAGCCGAAATATTGGTGTGTGGTGACCAGCATTCAAAGGCGTGTAGGTAAGGATTCGAGATCGAGGGATAACCTTTTTGATTTATTTGGTTTGGCCGAATGGTCCATGTCCCTAACTCTTGTGTTTGATCGATTATAGGGCAAGAAATCTTGTGTGGTCAATTGATTATTTGAGGATTAGGACTATCGTTGGTGAAAGGTGTGTACATACACACCTTATAACTTTAATATGCTATGTGTTATTTTATGTCTAATCAATTTGTGTAGACATGGATGTAATACCTTTATGATATTAGCAAGGACTCGGGTAAGTCTTTATTGCTATGAAAATTTATTAATTGATGCTTTTGGGAAGCATGACACATTTGGTATGTGAAATATTGATTTGTGGCCTATGATAATCGATTGGATGTTGTTAAATAAATCAATCAACATGATTTTTGTATATGCATATGAATGATTGGTATGGGTTGATGAGAGGAGGGGCGTTGATAATTGTGTCGACGGACACGGTGTTTTGGTAACACAATGTGACTACGGTCACGGAGGTTTGGTACCTCAGAGGTTTGGTACCTCATAGCGACTTGTCCCCATGGTTTACACCACCGTGGGTTGGCCCACTTTGAGATATGGGATTGTGCGCGGTGATTTGGTATCACACGATGGGTTGGCCCCATCACTTGATTTGTGACTTGGTCACCAGTGTTTTGGTAACACAATCGTGTCTTGGACACCGGTGATTTGGTATCACATTTGTGACTATCGTCACCAGTGGTTTAGCACCACCGGTGGTTTGGTACCACAGGGGTAGAAAAAGGTGTTTGGTTGGCTAGGTTGGGTGCATATTTTAATGTATGTTAAATTGTTATAAATTGTGTTTGTTGTAAAATTAAACCGGAAAAAGGGTTACACATTGGGTCTTTATGACTCACCTTTTCCTTTAATTTTCAGTGATTCATAGATCATGGGTAAGGGCCGGGATGGACTCGAGGTGGCCATGCAAAGGAGACTTTTAATAAATAAATTTTTGGATTTTTAATTATCTTTCTTTTGGGTTTATGTTACTTGTTTGTAATAAGGCCTCCTAAAGTTATTTTTATTATTATTGCATGTTTGAATGTTTTGTTTAAATTATTTGATGATGTTAAAATGGATGCACATGTTTTCTAAACTTTTAAACGCAAAATGTTTTAAAGTACCATCGGGTACATTTGTAATTAATAAACAACTCGACTCAACAAATATTTTCTTTGAATTAAGTATGGTTTTTAACAAAGAGAATTTCAATTGAAAGGCATCTCGACTAAGTTTTAAAATGGTTTCCAAAATGTTTTCTCTGTAGCAAACCAAATTCGGTCATATTGTTTGGGCCGGGTTTGGGGTGTTACAAATTGGTATCAGAGCCCAGTTCAAAGCTCGGCTGTGGGGGCCCAAGGCCCAAAAATGTTTTAGTAGGCCTATTTGAAATATTTTGGTTTTGAGTAAGCATGGCACCGAGTCTCCCAGACCTATCCGCCTGTAAGTACTCTAACTTCAGATGATATATTTTCTATAGAAGGGTAGGAAGCATGGGACGTAGATAGTGATAAGTATTCTAAACTTTAGGACTAGTTTACCTCAAACAATGATATAAGACTTTAAAAGCCTAATTAAACAAACCTAGGACCAAGTCGCCGAGTTAGGGTGTGGTAACTTTGGTGCGCATGTCTAGGATTGGATCCGAAAGAGCTTGGTATTTAAGCAGTCCTCGTGACTCACCTCCTCTTCGCGGGATTCCTACCTGGTGCGTAGCTTCGGTTCACCCTAACCAAGAGGACTCGGTCATAGGCAAAACCCTAAATAAAACCCGAAAGGGACTAGTCATGTTTTAAGGAAAACTTGGTTTTAAATCACTAAGTTATCTCTTTTAGATAGTAGGACAAATTCATTTTTTCAAAAAAAAAAAATATCAAATATTTACGGTTTATCAAAATTCCCAAAATGCCCCAGTGGTAAAATTACGAAAATGCCCTTATTTTTAGAATCATCAAATTACCCCAATTTTAATAAAATCTTCTTACTTTACAAAGGTAGCTGAAAAACTTGTATTTCAAAATATATACAATCGACTTTTAGAATTTACAAAATTACCTGATTTACAAAATTACCAAAATACCCACAGTTACAAAATTTTGCCATACCTTTAAATGAAGAATTTTTCAAAATACTCCTCAAATTTTGAAATTACAAAATGATTTGATTTATTAAAGTTCTCAAATTTCTTGATTTATTACGAAAATACCCTTGTAGGAAAAAGACGAAAATACCCACAGGTTAGAAAGCAGACGAAATGCCCAAGAGTGCATAAGTATGAAAGGTATTAGGGAATGGATGTACTTTTACGTGTGAACTAGATAGAAGACTTAAAACGCTGTTTGATCGAAAGAATATCTATTAAATTCTTTTCATAAAATTTCCTTGCGGATAATCAAGTGAAACATGTTCTAATTCATAAAATTTCCTAATCGATTAAAGAGCGATAGTTAGAATGAGTTTTAGAGGGCGTGGCCGTCGTGGGCGCTTGGAAGGGTAGGATGATGATGTCGTAACCTATCGTGTCGTCAAGGATCCGAGAACGACATACCACTACCACCACCCCAACTTTTCGAAATGAAGAACGGATCGGATGGGTGATGACGCAGGTGTCTGGCGATCTTGCGGGTTACGGAAAGGGTAGCCGGAATGGGTGGAGGTGGAGGAGCTCAAAATCGGTACTGAAAGACTTGAGCTAATGGCGCTGAATTTTTCTCGAGGTGTATCTGGGTAGCACCAAATCTGGCAGAGTATTGGCTAGAATCGTAGAAAGAATCATGGATGAGATAGATTTGACAAATGAGGAGAAACCGAAAGGCGGTGTCACTTCTCAAGGATGAATCATATCGTTGGTGGATCACGATTCGAATGGTCTTTGAAAGAAGATCTCACTTGGGACTTCTTTAAGCAAGATATCAAAAGAAATATATTGGATCTAGTTACATCGATGCGCGTAAGGCATTCCTGAGTTTGGTCCAAGGGAGTAAATTTGTATCAGAGTATGAGGCTGAGTTCTTAAGATTGAGCCAATATGCTGAAGGGATTGTGGCTTCGGAGCACGATCGATGTGTTCGATTCGAAGATGGGTTGAAGGACGAGCTAAGATTGTTGATTGCTCCACATCAGGAGCGAGAGTTTGCTACTCTAGTTGAAAAGACTAAGATTGCCGAAAGAATAAAGGAATCTGGAAGGCAGAACTATGACCGGAATAAGCATAAGAGAGGATATGGATCATCTGGGTCAGCTGGCAATGTTCAGAAGAAGGCTAGGCAATTTGAGCCGAATCGATCTGGAGGTCTCATATCGCTAATCAAAGACCACTTCGGTGTATCGATGTGAGAAATTTCATTGGGGCGAATGTTGGACCGGAGGAAAAGGTTTTTTGAGTGTGGTTATTTGGACCACCGTGTGAGGGATTGTCCACGTAAGTAAGCAAGGAATCAGTCTGAAGGTTAAGGTCGGGCTCAATTCAGAAAGGAAGGACCAGCACCGCAGAGAGGTCGTGGTAATGGTAGAGGAGGAAATGGTACTAATCGTGGTCGCGGAACTCGAAGCGGAGAGGCACGAGCAATCTGAGGCAAAGCGGCTGGTCTAGTCTATCTGCGGCGTCGAGAGGAGGGTGACGCCTTGCGGATGTCATAACCGAGACGTTCCTAATTTTCGGTCTTCCTTATGTTGCATTAATTGATGTGGGTTCTACGCATTCATACGTAGCAAGTAGTGTGGTAGAGACTTTGAACCTAGACTCGAGGCTAACGCTAGGGAGATGACCGTAATTAGCCCTTTAGGCCATTACAGAGTTGTGAACAAGCTTTATAGGGATGTACCCCTAGAACTCCAAGGGGTCGTGTTCGTGGCTGATCTGATGGAACTGCCGTTTGGGGAGTTCGATTTGATCCTTGGAATGGACTGGTTGGTTAAGTACCAGGCAAGGTTGGATTGCGCTGCTAAACGCATGGTTTTAAAGACGGTTGAAGGTGAAGAAGTGGTCATGATAGGTAATAGGAGAGATTATCTATCCAATGTGGTATCTATGTTGAAAGCTGTAAAGATGGTCAGGAAGGGCTGTGAGGCGTTCGTTGTTCAGGTGTATGCTTTGGAAGCTAAAGAGTTTTCGTGGGGAATGTTCGAATCAGTAAAGAGTATCTTGGCGTATTTCTGAAGAACTTCCGGTTTGCCTCGGATCGGGAAGTTGAATTCGGTATAGACTTGCTACAGAACGCAGCTTTTGTGTCTATAGCACGTGCATCGAATGGCACCAAAGGAATTGGTGGGCGAAGGCTCAAATTCAGGAGCTCTTGGATCAAGGATTTATCCGACCAAGTATATCTCCGTGGGAGCACTGTCTTGTTTGTCAAAAGAAGGACCAGTTCAATGCGGATGTGTATCGACTCATCGCCAATTGAACAAGTCGACGATTAAACGGTATCCGTTACCTCGGATTGATGACTTGTTTGACCAAGCTGAAGGTGCGTCGGTATTTTCAAGATTGACCTTAGGTCGGGTTATCATCAATTAAAGGTGAAGGAGGTTGATGTGCACAAGACGGCATTCAACTCGGTATGGGCATTACGAGTTCTAAGTGATGCCATTCGGGTTGACCAATGCACCGGCATTCATGGACTTAATGAACAGTATTTCAAGATGATTGGACCAATTTGTCGTAGTATTTATAGGCGACATATTGGTTTACTCAAAGTCGGAGGAGGAGCATGACAAGCATTTGCGAATAGTTCTACAAGCATTGAGGAGAAAGCGGTTATATGCCAAATTCAAGAAGTGCGAATTTTGGCTAAGGGAGGTGGCTTTCTTAGGTCACGTGGTGTCGTGGAAGGATTAGAGTAGATCCCATAAGATTGAAGCGGTGTTGGAGTGGAAACCGCCTAGGTCGGTGGCGTAGATTCAAGTTTTACGGGTCTAGCCGGGTACTATCGAAGGTTTGTGGAAGGATTCTCGTTAATTGTCTGCACCATTAACTAAGCTATTAAGGAAGGAGTACCTTTTGTTTGGTCGAAAAGCGCAAGAAAGTTTTGATAAGTCGAGGAAGATTCGTGAAGCTCGGTTACAGTACAACTGGAGGCGGAAGTTGTTTACGATTCTTGCGATCGTCCCATACGGGTTGGGATGTGTATTGATGCGAGGAAGGGAAGGTAGTAGCCTATCGTCCCGGCTGCCTAAGACCGCATGAGGTTAACTACCCAACTCACGACTTGGAGTTAGCAGCAGTAGTCTTTGCCTTGAAAATATGGAGGCATTACTTGTATGGGGAGAAGTCGGTAGTCTACACGGATCACAAGAGTTTAAGGTATCTTTTGACTCGAAGGACTTAAACTTGAGGCAACGACGTGGATTGAACTGTTAAGGACTACGACTGCTTCAATTGAGTACCATCCGCAAAGCTAACGTGGTGGTGATCGTTAAGTCGGAAGGTCGTGGCGGACTTAAGAGCGATGTTTGCTAATTTGAGTCTATCTGACGATGGAAGTCTTTTAGGCGGAGCTGCAAGTTAGGCCAACTTGGATCAAAGAGATTAAGGATAAGCATTGTCGATGAGGAATTAAATGCAAAGAGGGTGCAAGTGCAAGATGGTGGGTTGGAAGGATATAATTTGACCGATGATGGTGTGCTATGTTTTCAAGGACGGCCTGTATCTTAGAAGGATGTGGATCGAGACAAAGAATTCTCCAAGATGCTCATAGCATTTCATACGCTATGCATCCCGGAGGTAGCAAAATGTACGGAGATTTGCGAAGACGATTACGGTGGCCGGGTTGAAGCGTGAAGTGGCCGAGTTTGTGGGTAAGTGTCCGACGTGTCGACAAGTCAAAGCGAACATCGGTTGCCATCGAGGTTACTCCAAGGTGAAGATTCCTCAGTGGAAGTGGGAGAGGATCACCATGGACTTTGTCAGTGGATTACCTCTTACGCCTAGTAAGAAGGATTCATTTGGGTGATTGTAGATCGTCTAACTAAGTCAGCGCATTTCATACCCAGTAAGGGTAGATTATTCGCTTGAAGTTAGCAAAGTTATATGTAGCAGAGATAGTGAGATTGCATGGTGTGCGAAGTCGATTATCTCGGATAGGGACCCGAGGTTTACGTCAAGGTTTTGGAGAGCTTTGCATCAAGCCTTGGGAACGAGATTGGACTTCAGCACAGCTTTTCATCCATAAACTGACGGACAATCGGAGAGAGTGATTCAGATCTTAGAAGATATCTTTGAGAGGTTGTGTTACGGATTTGATGGTAGTTGGAAGAATATCTACTGTTGGCGAATTCGCTTATAACAATAGTTATCAGCGAGCATTCAGATGGCTCCATATGAAGCACTATATGGACGGAAATGCCGAACTCCTACTTGTTGGACGAGTGGGTGAACGACAAGTTTTGGGTCCGGAGTTGGTGGCAAACCGAGGATAAAGTTAAGGTAATTGGGCTCGTCTCAAGGAGGCGTCGGATAAGCGTAAGTCCTATGCCGATCTCAAGCGCAAAGAAATAGAATATCTTTGTGGGAGATAAAGTATTTCAAGGTGTCACCTTGGAAGAAGGTGTTACGATTTGGGAAAAAGGGAAGCTAAGCCCTAGGTTCATCGGGCCATATCTGATGTTAAAGCGAGTGGGACCGGTAGCTTATCACTCGAATCACGGCGAATTGAATCGATTCATAACGTCTTTCATGTGTCGATGCTTAGACGATATCGGTCGGATCCATCACACATTGTACACATGGCGAGAGATTGAGGTAAGTTCGGACTTATCTTTTGAGGAGGAGCCGATTCGGATCTTAGATCGAGATGTTAAAGTTCTCGTGAGGAAATCAGACCTTTGGTGAAAGTATTATGGCGAAATCATGGTGCGAAGAAGCTACGTGGGAACCCGAGAGTGTGATCTTGACAATACCCCACCTTTTCGAATGTAATTTCGAGGTCAAAATTATTTTTAAGGGGTAGAATCGTAACATCCCAAAAATAGGGTTATTCGTGATTGAATTATTTTGCTTGTGTTTAAATTTATGTGATATTATTTGTGGTGTTATAAGACTTAATTAGGGGTCTTGAGTAAGCTCGGTTTAGTAGGATAATTCTTAGTATGGCTTATTTAATGAAGAGGATTAAATGAGCTTAGCACTTAAGTTAATTTAAGTGTTCATTTATAGCATAAGAGGAGTAAGTGGCAAGTTGGTTAAAGAGCTTGAAAGGTTGCATGAGGTTAATGGTTCGAGTAGTAGGTATAACATTTTTAAAGTTTATTTTGTGTATTAGCATTGATGGTAGGTCAACTTATTTATGATAGGTGGACTAATATTTTGGAAGGTTGAATGGTTGATTAAGGAAGCATGGATTAAGGGATAAGATTCTTTAAGTTATGGAAAAATATCTTGGAATTATGGTAAATTGAGGGACAAAGGCATGGAATAGGGAGTATGTTTTGAAACAAATTCATGGCCTTTATGCCATGAACTTGACTAACAATGTGGCTAAGGGAGGGTATGGCGAATATGCTAGTTGTTGGGAGAGGCTTAGGCATTGTTTTGGTCATTCTTTCATTTGGTGCAAAGTTGCAAAGCATTTTTCTTTCAAACATTTTCTTTTGGCGAATTCTACATTGTGGTAAGCCTAAGCTCTTTTGACCATTTGGTCATTTTAGATCAATTGCTATTTTCTTCTTTTTCCCCAAAACCAAAACACTTTCCTTAGACTTTTCTTTTCTCTTCTCAACTCCTTTGACCGAAACTCCTCTTTCATTTCTTCTTCTTCCTCTTTCTTTTCACTAAAACCGAATCTTGAGTGTTGTCTTCAACCATAGTCGAAACCTCTTATCCCATTATTTCTTTCTTCATTAGCCGAACCTACATCCTTGGTGTGCCAAAATCTTCTTTTCCTATTTGGTGTAGTCTTGGCCGAATCTCAAAACAAAGGTGCTCTCCTCTTTCTTTTCTCCAATCGGTTGGTGAAGTAAGTGCTTATAGCCGAAAGGCTATTTATTTTCTCTCTGGATTCCTTGTCAATTTGGATAAATGGAAGAAACAAGATATGGCATTCGCGATGGCTAACTATTTCTCCTTTTTAATCGATTCTATCTAGGTACTTCGGGATTTTAAGTGATCAATCCAAACTCCTCTCCTCTAGCAAACGATTTTGGTAAGGTGGTAAGGATCCGTATTTCTAAGTTCATTAAATCTTTTAAAGTAATAGAAAGCCAAAGGCCATTAACAAGTGATTGCCGAATATAGGAAAGCCGAAATATTGGTGTGTGGTGACCAGCATTCAAAGGCGTGTAGGTAAGGATTCGAGATCGAGGGATAACCTTTTTGATTTATTTGGTTTGGCCGAATGGTCCATGTCCCTAACTCTTGTGTTTGATCGATTATAGGAGCAAGAAATCTTGTGTGGTCAATTGATTATTTGAGGATTAGGACTATCGTTGGTGAAAGGTGTGTACATACATACCTTATAACTTTTTAATATGCTATGTGTTATTTTATGTCTAATCAATTTGTGTAGACATGGATGTAATACCTTTATGATATTAGCAAGGACTCGGGTAAGTCTTTATTGCTATGAAAATTTATTAATTGATGCTTTTGGGAAGCATGACACATTTGGTATGTGAAATATTCGATTTGTGGCCTATGATAATCGATTGGATGTTGTTAAATAAATCAATCAACATGATTTTTGTATATGCATATGAATGATTGGTATGGGTTGATGAGAGGAGGGGGCAGTGATAATTGTGTCGACGGACACCGTGTTTTGGTAACACAATGTGACTACGGTCACCGAGGTTTGGTACCTCCAGAGGTTTGGTACCTCATAGCGACTTGTCCACATGGTTTACACCACCGTGGGTTGGCCCCACTTTGAGATATGGGATTGTCTCGGTGATTTGGTATCACACGATGGGTTGGCCCCATCACTTGATTTGTGACTTGGTCACCGTGTTTTGGTAACACAATCGTGTCTTGGACACCAGTGATTTGGTATCACATTTGTGACTATCGTCACCGGTGGTTTGGCACCACCAAGGGTTTGGTACCACACGGTAGAAAAAGGTGTTTGGTTGGCTAGGTTGGGTGCATATTTTAATGTATGTTAAATTGTTATAAATTGTGTATGTTGTAAAATTAAACCGGAAAAGGGTTACATTGGGTCTTTATGACTCACCTTTTTCCTTTAATTTTCAGTGATTCATAGATCATGGGTAAGGAGCCGGATGGACTCGAGGTGGCCATGCAAAGGAGACTTTTAATAAATAAATTTTGGATTTTAATTATCTTTCTTTTGGGTTTATGTTACTTGTTTGTAATAAGGCCTCCTAAAGTTATTTTATTATTATTGCATGTTTGAATGTTTTGTTTAAATTATTTGATGATGTTAAAATGGATGCACATGTTTTCTAAACTTTTAAACATAAAATGTTTTAAAGTACCATCGGTACATTTGTAATTAATAAACAACTCGACTCAACAAATATTTTCTTTGAATTAAGTATGGTTTTTAACAAAGAGAATTTCAATTGAAAGGCATCTCGACTAAGTTTTAAAATGGTTTCCAAAATGTTTTCTCTGTAGCAAACCAAATTCGGTCATATTGTTTGGGCCGGGTTTGGGGTGTTACAAGCTTAGTTCGAGATCTGTTCGGTCATATAAAATTATCGAAAGAATATTTCTAGTGACTTACAGACTAGCCCTACTAATGTAAGCACACCCGGGAGCTCAATGAATTCAAGCCAATAACCCATCGAGCTTCCTAAAGGCCCAATGACTCGAGCTCGAGGTAGGCAATTCCAAGAAGCTGTTTCAGCTTTAATCACTCAATTTTGGGAAGAAAACAAGCTTGATGCTAATGGAGAAGCTCGGGCCAGCTTCTTAAAGACTCCTTGCACCTTAGTGCAAGCCAAATTCAACTCATTTATAGCTCCCGAGCTTTACTCAACTCAAATCACTCACTTGAGCTTATTTCACTGTTTGAGCTCAATTTAGTTTCATTCCAGCTCATTTCTTTAATCATTAAAATAAATTAAGTGTTTGTTTTATTTTATCTATTATGTTTCAAATTCATGTCCGAATATGATAGCTCATTATAGCTAATTAGGTGTTTCCCATCTTTTTGAGCTAGCCGAAATTAATATGCTAGCTAAGTCTATATTAATTAATTTTTAATTTAATTAGTGTGTTAATTAATATGTCTTAATGTTATTTAATCTTGGTTCAGCCGAATATATCTTTGAATTAATGTGTTCATGGCTTTTATAGGTGCAGCCGAATGTATGAAGTGCATTAAATACAAGGTACATGCGCGGCTAGGTTCAAAGCAAAGAAGGATTCATGCATGACTTCCTACAATGCATGGTGTGCTAATCAATGGTCTCCCAAGCACCTATTCGGCCAATGTGCAGCTACTAAATTAATTTTCAAGTCAAATTTATGAAGGAAGCCTAGTGAATGATGTATGAACAACTAGTTACAACGAATAGAAGAATACATGTATGCCTAGATACGTGAATTATGTGCTGGTTCTTTGGCTCCCCTAAATGACTATTTGGCCAAGAAGCATTTATTGGATGATTCATTCAAGCCATAGCCGAACCTAGACATGGCTATTAACCTCTCTTGCATCCAAGTTCATCCAGCTGATTTTTCTTTCATCAAGAAACTATCTATTGCAGATCCAACTAGCCGAATTTAAATAGCATAATTAGTGATTTTATTCTAGATTATCCTAGCCTATTCCATAGCCGGTTGCTTAGCTCTTAAGTCTTGTTAATTTGTCCATTCGGCTAGCCTTATGTAATGCTATAAATACTTAGCATATTTCAAGTTGTATAGAATTTTTCCATTTTTTTCAATGAAACTTTGTTTTTGTGAGGTTAATTGTAACACCCCTAACCCATATCTGTCGTCGGACTAGGGTTAAGAGGCATTACCGGACATATCGGAATATTTTACACTCATTTCACAACATTAATCATACAACATCATTTCATAATAATTCATACTCATATAATCTCATTAGAAGGTCTACGAGACCTTAAACATGCTTTAAAGAAAGTTCAGGACTAAACCGATCTCATACGGAACTTTGTAAAACTTAGAAAATTTTTCCTTCAAAATAGGGCACACGCCCGTGTGGCTAGGCCGTGTGCCTCATATGGCCGTGCCTTGGACCATGTCTCAGCCCGTGTGCAACATTGACTTGGGTCACACGGTCTATCACACTCCCGTGTGTCTAGCCTGTGTGCAACACTGACTTGAATCACACAGCCTGTCACACGCCTGTGTGTCTGGCCCGTGTGTAAGTCTGACTTGCTTCGAATTGGGACATTGAAGGACACAGTCGAGAAACATGCCCGTGTGCTCAACCGTGTGGAAAATTATTGGCCATTTACAAAGCCAAATTGCTACCCATTTTGGATCATACCTACAAGCATCAATTCATGTCCCAAAGGCAGCCAATAACATACCAAATCATACAAAATTTGACCCATAACAACATCATTCATTTCCATATACAAATCCAACTCAAACATACCAATTCAAAGTATCAACTTCACATCAAAAACATGTGATTCATACTTCATATTAATCCATTTCAATTCATAGCATTTCTCATCATATCAATTTCCCAAATCAACAATGAAACTTACCAAAATTGACCATTTCTGTTGGCCATTCATGAGTGCATCAAACATACCAAAATTTGCATCACAGGATGCACTAAATTCACTCCATATTCACATTCATTATCAAGCCATATCACTCCATATACATGTCCCAAAACATATCTAACATTTCTAGCCTATACATGCCATACTTCAATATGTACATTTTCAAAAGGTACCAAGATATAGTTCGATAGTGTGGTGATGATCCTCGACAATCCCCGAGCTTCTAGTAGCTTCGATAATCTATAAAACATTGCAACACACACAAAGTAAGCTTTCAAAAGCTTAGTAAGCCATATACAAATAAACTTATCACATAGAACTATTATAAACCATTTTATTCATATGAACTATGGCATAACACAATAGCCAATTCATATTTCTCAATTAGCTCAATTGTTCATAACCACTTGCTTATAAACATATCACATTTTCATGTAGCTCACATATCAAATAATCATATTCATAATTATCTTCCACTACCAAATTTCATAAACATTTCATATGTACTTGAAAGATATACATATTCACATATTCAGTCATATCTCAGAATGTCCGTTGAACCGTTCGGAATCAATAAGGATACTCAGATAGCTTGTAAAACTCATACAACACCAACGTCCCAAATGTGGTCTTACATGTAATTAAATATCGATGCCTCTATCCCAGACAGGGTCTTTTATGAAATCATATACGATACTGATGTCCCAAACATGGTCTTATACATAAATCTCAAATCGATGCCAACGTCCCAGACGTGGTCTTACACGATAACTCATATCGGAATCCTATGTCATGACATATGTATCCTAACTATTCCTATGGTTCGTACGGGGCTTTTCGGTCGTCATCACATTATCGAAATTTTCTCGGATTTCACATATTCAGCTCCAATAGCCATTCATCACATTTCATTAACTTATAAGCAATAATAATTCAATTCGAACACATTTATTTGTATGTAAACTTACCTCGTATGGGGAAAGAATGGAAACAAACGGCTATTCAACTATTTTCGATTTCCTCTGATCTAATTTCATTTTCTTTGGTTCTTGATCTATATACATTCAAATTTAACTATTTTATTCACCAAATCATTCAATTCATTCCATTTACACATATTTAGGGTATTTTACAAATTAGCACTCATATTTTCACATTTTAACACTTTAGTCCTCATTTCACAAAATCACAAGATACACAAAATTTCACATTTTTCATGCTTAGCTAAATTTTCGTGGAGTTCATTTAAGCCCATATATTTCATTTATTTCATGTTTTAATCCCTTAATTTTACATTTTCACATTTTAGCCCATAATACTCAAATTCATCAAAAATCCCAATATAAAACATATTTATCTAACATCAAGCTTTCATATTTCACCATTTATCATCACAAATCTCACAAAATAAACAATGGCATAACTCAAAATCATCATCAATTTCATGAATTAGGGCATGGGCTTAAGAGAACACAAAGCAAAGATCTCAAAAATGTAAAAATTATCAAAATCGAACAAAACACTTACCTAATTCAAGCTAGAAGTGTGCGAACTTTAAAACTCAACCATGGCTTATTTTCTCTCCAAAATTCAGCCAAAGAAGAACATGCATGGCCATTTTTTTATTTTTGTTTATTATATTACATATTATTTCTTAATTTACAAAACTAACTTTCATGATTTTAATGATAAAACTTATAATATAAGCCCATTACCGTCCATGCCTATTTTCAAGGGTGAAATTACATCTTAAGGACTCCAAATTATAAAACAATAGCAATGTAACACTTTAACAAATATCAAGTTACTTTTGCATTTTACGCGATTAAGTCTTTTATCAAATCGGGCACTCAAACGATAAAATTTACTCACTGCAATTTCACACATACTTAATCACATACTATAAACACAGAAAATAATATTAAAAATATTTTTCTGACTCAAATTTGTGGTCCTAAAACCACTATTCTGACTAGGGTATAAACCGAGCTGTTACAACTCTCCCTCTTAGGGATTTTCGTCCCCAAAAATCTTACCATTAAATAGATTCGGATATTGCTCTCTCATAGGATCTTCGGGTTCCCATGTAGCTTTTTTCGACCCCGTGTCGATGCCATAATACTTTTACTTACAGAATTTTCTTATTTCTAAATTCTTTAACCTCGCGAGCTAAGATACGGATCGGTTCTTCTTCATAAGTCATATCAGACTGAACCTCTATCTCAGATGGAGAAATCAAATGTGAGGGATTGAACCTGTATCGTCGAAGCATCGATACATGAAACACATTATGGATCTTTTCTAACTTAGATGGTAACAACAATCTATAAGCAATAGGTCCAATACGCTCGATAATCTTATACGGCCCAATGAATCTCGGACTCAATTTACATTTTCTGTCGAATCGGAGTATTTTTGTAACACCCCTAACCTGTAACCATCACTAGAATAGGGTTAAGAGGCATTACCAAACATTTCAAAACATTTACAATCATTTCACATCTTAACTTAACAATTCACATTCATAGAGTCCCTTGAATAGGTCTATGAGACCTTAAACATGCACTAGAAAGGGGTCGGGACTAAACCAAACGCATACAAAAATTTCTAAAAATCAAACATTTTCCAAAGTTACAGAGGTCCCGTGCCCGTGTGGGTAGGCCGTGTGCCTCACATGGCCTCAGACACACCCGTGAATCCAAGCCGTGTCAAAACAGGACATACATACTGATTTGTCCACACGGTCGAGGACATGCCTGTGTTTCTCACCCGTGGTAGACACTGACTTATTTCACGGCCTGTCACACGCCCGTGTGTCTGGCCCGTGGTCGACACTGATTTGTTTTGAATTACAAATTTAAGTGACACGGTCGAGCCACACGTCCGTGTGCTCAACCGTGTAGGCGAATGTAGGCCATTTACAAGGCCAATTTGTCACCCATTTTAGGGTCAATCTTACAAGCACAAATAGGCATCAATCCACAGTTCAAAAATAACCAAAACATACTAAAATTGACCATCTTTTCCTACCATTCATAAGCATGGCAATCATATCAATTGGTGCACAATTTATGTAACACCCCAAACCTTGCCCAGATGTTATGGACGAATCTGGTGATATCACATTGAAGTGTTTTTCGAAAACATCATTTCTTTCGAAAATCCATGCTTATTATTAAGCCTCGTTTATGTATCTTGAACAGAAATTTAGGGTATCTTGTTCTTTGAAAACTTAAGTTATTTCAGTAGAACATTGATCATATTAGTTTGTTACTATATTTTAAAATCAAGTTTGATGTGGAAGCTTTTATTATAAATTACGAAAACGTGGTGTTTTGAAACCAATTATCTTTTGGAAAAACCGTGTTCTACTACAAATCACATGTAAATTAAAATAAGTAAAATCCCAGGATGATAAGTTAAAAATTAAAGAGGCCTTATTACATAACAAAAACCCAAATTAAATTTATAGGAAATAACTCAAATGTATAAATAAGTGCGGTTGTGTGGCCACCTCTGAATTCCTCGCAGCACTGATCTGCCTAAGACTAGGAATTACCTGTACAGATAAACAGAGAGGTGAGTTTACGAAAACTCAATGTGTAACCCCATGCAATTAAACAGCCAATCATGCTCTTAAGCAAGTGCAGTCTGGGCCTAAGACCAAGTTAATAACAGTTTAGTCCAGTTCAGCTTAGCTCATTACAGTATCAGTGTGGGCCTTAGCCCAAATAGTATCAGTAACAGTTTAAGCATGCAATCAGTAATCCTACCCATCCACCTCTACACTCCACTCCATCCATTAACACTCCATGTGGGATAAAATCACCTGACCATCCCTACACTCTAAAAATTAGCACCGATTAAAGACTAAGCAAGATTTGCGCAGAGCCGCCAAGATATAATACACTTCCTCTAAGCATATTAATCCCATCCCATGCAACATATCACACATGAATGCAACATACATATATATATCATGGCATGCTCATATATGATCATACAACATAGGGGCATAACAGTCATTTTACCATAGGGCATAATAGTCATTTTATTAGTTTGGGGTCTAGGTGCACTTACCGACCCATTAGTAGGTCCATAATTGATGTGATCTGGCCCAGGTTGATTTGATTCGTTTCACGAGATTGCTCGATTGTTGACGAGGAGATTGTTTGGTGCTTTGAAATTGTAAGTTTCATGGAAAATATGCGGAAGCTAACAAATAGAGTTTGAAAAGAATAGTAGGTTGAGAAATATGTAGTAGGATCGATTTAACAAAAAATAATAAGGATAGAAAATTTTGGGATAAATGGTGGGATGGAAAATAAACTTAACAGAAGAAAGATTCAACTTTATATCGTAGTGTCACCCTGTTTCTTATGTTGTTAAGGTGGTTGAATGGAGAAGTAGGATGAACGCCACGCCAATGGAGTTGGTGATAACTTCAAACAAGTCGGGAAGTGTAACACCCCTAACCCGTAACCGTCGACGAAACAGGGTTAAAGGGCATTACCAAACAATCGAAATCATTTACTGACATTTCACAGCAAAGTCTGACAAAACACATCAAAGTGTCCCTTAAATAGGTCTACGAAATCTTAATCATGCTTTAGAAAAGGGTCGGGACTAAACCAAACACATACGGAAATTCTTAAAAATTTAAAAATTTTTCTATGATCTGAGGTCCTGCCTTGGTGTGGGCGGGCAGATGTGCCTCACACGGCCTCAGACATGCCCATGTGTCCAAGCCGTGTCAAAACAGGGCATACATACTGACTTGAGCACACGGCTTGGGACATGCCCGTGTGCCCCACCCGTGGTCGAGCCTGACTTGCACCACACGGCCATCCACGCCTGCCGTCGTCCCACTGCATGGTCTAGCGACTTGTTTTGAATTTCAACCTCGAAGGACACGCTCGAGCCACACACCCGTGTCCTCAACCGTGTGGGCAATTATAGGCCATTTACAAGGCCAAAATGCCACCCACACTTGGGCCATTCATTATAAATACAATTAGGCATCAATCCAAAAATAATTGACAACCAAAGTGCATGCTATATGATCATCATATCACCCCATTCAATTTCATTTCCATACATATTATCTTATATGCCAATTAGCTATTCTAATTCACAAATAGATCCAAGCATAACTTATCCACATCATGCCAAAATAATAAGCTAAGTTTACATCAATAAATTTACCATTACATTAACCATTCCATAACCATGAAATCATACCAAAACCAAACATCATATAGCATGACTCTTTATTCTTTACTCAATCATTTAACTGGCCAAGTTACATGGCTATATACACATATCAAACATAACTCAAAGTAACTAGCCTATATATGCCATTTTTAATATTTACACTTTCAAAAAGGTACCAAAACAAGATTGAATAGTATGATGACAATCCTCGACAATCCCCGATCCTTTCATAGCTTTAACGACCTATAAAATAGAGTAAACACACATACAGAGTAAGCTTTCCAAAAGCTTAGTAAGCCATATACAAACAAACTTAACATAAAATACACATAGCCACATAGACACAATAACATTAATATATCTCATTTGCAAATTCATAATATCATCTGATCGTTGTTTTGTCAAGTTTTAAAATTGATAATGAATGAGATAAAACCTAGAAACTAACTCTAAAAATGATTAAAGGCAAGTGTACCTATCGAACAGTAGTATAACTTAGGCAAGACTGGATTGTCGAACCCAAAGGAACTAAAAGTACTAATACTCACTTTCTTTTTATTATTTAGCCTAAAATATTGAGTGATTGATTGATTTAATCTAATTTAACAACTCCTAAGCTAAAGACACAAAGACAAAAAGAACAAATTGGGAAATAACTTGATGAAAAACTCAGTTGATCACGACGATACCCTCAAGAAGAATCCACCTAGACTTCACTTGTTATTTAACATTGAATCATACGATTTATTCACTTAGTTTGATCCGTAAGACTTCCTAACGTATATTAAACCCTTTCTTAAGGCGAATAACGTCTAACCCTAGGTTAATTAGTGGAACTCTCGTTCTCTTATAATAACCCACTAGAATAGCAGTAAATCGATATATGGACTCCCATATTAGGTTTCACCCTAATTTGGAAAAATCTCGTCACCCTATCTCTAGGCGTACGATCAACTCCGCTTAATTATGCTAGATCTACTCTCAAGCAGGGTCTATTCCTCCTCCACCTAAGCATATCAGATTTGGATTAAGCATGCACAATTAAGAATAAACTAAGTATTTATCATATAATTCAGAAAATAATAACAAGATTCATCTAGGTTTAATCCCCTTCAGGTATTTGAAGGGTTTAGTTCATAATGAATGAAGAAAACATCTCAAGAGAAAAGATAAAACAAAACATAAGAAATCCCTAAAACCCCCTGAAGGAATTGAAGGAGAAATCCGCCACCTTGAGTAGAATTCTGGCTCCTTGAGATGGATCAATTGGCTATCTTCGAGTAATTCCCTGAATTGAACTGCTCTGGCTTCGGCTCTTTGGCGTAGCTCAACGCCTAATGCCTAACACCTCTTCAGGATACACTTAGGATGTTTATATAGACTTTTAGAATACTTTACTTGGTCCTTAAGTGTTCTAATTCTAGTATAGTTCCTACTCGGTGTTTGAATAAGCTTTGGAAAGTGTTTCTTTGCCTCAAAGTATCCAAATCTGAGTGAAATTGCTCTCTCCCGCAGTAGAGGCACAGCTAGGGCATACGCCTGTGTAAATTGTGGTTGGGTCGTGTTTCGATTCTGTTGTTTGAGGTACGGCCATGTAAATCGTGGGTTAGGTCGTGTGAAGTATTCTGATGATGCACGGCCGTGTGGCTTGATGTCCAGGCCATGTTGATTTCCTCTTTGGCACAAATTAGCCCATTTTAAGCTCGTTTCTTCTTCTTTTCATTCTCAGGTGCTTTCCTGAGTATAAACATGAAAAGAAAGGATTAAAAGCACCTTTTTAGATAAATTAAGGGCTAAATCATCCAAAAGCATACTAAATGCAGTCTAAAATATGTTACTTTTACGGTTTATCATCATCCTTGGCTCATTACCTAGCCATTACTTCCCACATATCATAGCTCATAATATCACTTTACTCATAGCTCATTGAAGCATGAATCATATATTATCTCATCAAATCAATTCACATATCTCATCTAAGTAAGTTCATATACATACTTACCTTTCATACACTTGTTTAGTGTATAATTCAAACGTACCTGAATCGTTTATACTTCTCACATAGACATTCATTTTTCAGATTTGCCCGTTGAACCGTTCAAAATCTAATAAGATACTTGGAATGCTCAAAATAGTCGTACAATGCCAACATCCCAAACGAGGTCTTACATCTACTCAAATATTGATGCCTCTGTCCTACATAGGGTCTTACACGTAAACCTCATATTGATGCCAACGTCCCAGACGTGGTCTTACACGAAATCTCGAATCAAAGCCAACGTCCCAGACGTGGTCTTACATGATCTCACATATCGAAAACCTATGTCATGGCATATGTAATCCTATCTATTCCTAGGTTCGTACGGGACTTCTCGGACATTGTACATTGTCGATACATTCCTCGGTTATCATATTTATGTTAACTCATACACATTCATCCCAAATAGATTTCGTATGTACATTCATAAATCAACATAAATGCATTTATTTGTATATAGACTTACCTCGGATTCAGATATACGGAAATGAACTCGGCTTTCAATTACTTTTGATTTCCCGCAATCTAAGTTTGTTTTCTTCGGTTCTTGATCTATACATATTCAAATTTAATCCATTTATTCACCAAACTATTCAATTCAATCCAAATACACATATTTAGGGCAATTTACAAATTAACCCTCACACTTTCACATTTTAACATTTTAGTCCCTATTAAGTAGGTCATACAAGTTCTTACATTTCATTTATTTCACAATTTAGTCCTTTTAAATATTATTTTCTCAATTAAGTCCAAAATACTCAAAATCATCAAAACTTCAAAGATAAAACAAGTTAATCTAACACATATATTTCATATTTCATCATCAAACATCACAAAACACATAAATTCATCAATGGCACTTTTCAAAATCTTCATCAAATGACAAAATTAAAGCATGGATTTTGAAGTATACAAAGCAACGATTGCAAAAATGTATAAATTATCAAAAACTGAGTCAAAACATACCTTGAATTAAGCTTGGACAATGGCCAAATATTTGAAAGCTTAAACCCTTTGATACAGTCCGCCTCGAGAAGAGTCGAAATGTATGCGAGTTTCCTAATAGTCTACGAGAAGGTTAAAAGCCTTTCGGGAAATTATAGGAAAAATACGGATGAGTATAGATTAAAATGGCAGAAGCTGTCAAAAGGGAGGGTAATTGGATAGGTTATGGAGATGGTTTGGATAATGATAATAATATGAAAAGGATAGGTTCGGTTTATGATGAGAGGAAGAAGATGGTGATTCAGTTTAAGGTTGAACAAACAAAGATGAGTTGATGGTGGTGTAAATGGATGGATGGATAAGCGAATGATAAAGTGTTGTTGATGGATATGGATAAAGGAACTTAAACAAAAAATCAATTCAACACTAAGAAGTATCACCCCGGGTTCTATGTTGTTTAAGGTGGAAACTGGAATCGAAGGTGGACTACGACCTGTTATCTAGGTAGATAAGAACCGATGGTATAATTGGATTAAAAGAACAAGTCTAGTCGGCACAAGCAACTTGATAAGTATAGGTAACTTGCACGAAATCGAAGAGGAGATAACTCACTCGAATGAACAAAGTTCATATATATTTAATCAAAGTTTAAAAGTTCTACCCCTTACAAAGAAAAAAATAACAACTATTTATAGGCTATCAAAGGCTAGCCAAATAGTCACTAGAAAGCCTTAATGGCTAAGAAAAAATTAAACTAGAAAATTCTATAGAAATCTAGAAGAAATCCCTTGAGTTGCTTGGCAAAAATTCAGCTGAATGTAGCCTAGATGTGCTTGCAAATTCGTTTGGTTGTATATGGCATCAATGGAACTCCAATAAACGGGTTTCTAAAAGATTAAATGTCCCAAAAATTCATCCAAGTCTATGTGCAGCCCTTGCAGATGTTAATGGGCAGCTTTCTAGAAGGGAAAATGAATTTTAAGTCACTTGAGGATGCATGCAGCAGCTAGGTACGTCCCATGCAATAATTGAGCTCTTAATTTGGTCTGTTTTGGCTGAAAAGTGTCCATCAATAAAGGAGAACGTGAGTAGCCTTCTTCGATATGTAAATTCAGCCATTTGGGATGTTTTCAAGTTAGCTTAATGGAGAAGGAAATGGCTGAACGAATTTGGACAGAAAAGGAGCCGAAAAGACTTGTCTAGGTTCGACCATACATTGAAATGAGCTGTACCTTTTGTTTCTAGAATTTCCAGCATTTAACCATGTCTTTGAATGGCTTTCAAGTGTTTAATTCATCCATTAAAATCCCCTTGACCTTTGCATTGCACGAACAGACCCTTGGAAGATGAATGAGTTGCTGCCCATTTTAATTGATGCTTAAAAACCTTCAATAACTTCGTCCATGTACTTGTGCTTTCTTCCAGCCAAATGGTGGCCTTGAATGGCCAAAAATTGGCAGCCATGGTGCATGCTTCCAGCCATCCATGTATCTCCAAGGTTCATTGAAGTATTCGGCCAAGTTCATTGCACCTACGTGTATGTATCTCCTTTAATGCTCTCCAAAGGTTCGACTGGACCTACAAAGGCCATGAATCCACATTAAATCAAGCCAAATCAGATGAATAACATTAAACACATGCTATGGAAACATCAAGGGACGTTTTAGACAAATTAAAGACACCATTAGTACATATTGAACTTTCGGCAGCAACTTAATTAACTAAAAATCTGCACATTTAATTTTAAAACCAAACATCTCAAAAAGATGTAATAAAATGTGATAAATTAATTTAGGCTTAGAAAAATTAAGTCCAACACTAAATTAATTATTTGGACACATTTTAATTGCTGTAGAAAAATTAATAAATAGCTACTCAATTTATTTAAAGTCTTAAAATTAACGAATTAGCTCAATGAGCTAGAGTGAGCTCGAGTGAGCTCAAATTGAGCTAAAATGAGCTAATCCAGCTCAATTTGAAAGTGCATAAAAATGCACATGAGCTCCATGTCACTTGGTACTTTGGGTTTGAGCTCATCAACTTGAAATTCGATGGGTAATTTGGTGGGTGCCCCGGGCGTGCCCGTGTCATCCCTCCCCTCTTCAAGACTATTCGTCCTCGAATCGACCTGTTGATTTCCCGAACAGAATTTCTTTTGACTCAGTTTTCCTTGATCAAATGGGACAGACGATAATCGCAACACCTGCAAGAGGTATCCATGAATTAGCAAAATCGATTTCAAATAAACTTGCACCCAAATATAAGCAAGACAAAACAAATAAATAAATGCATAAGCAGGCATAAACACAACGTCATATAAAAGTAACAAAGCCTTATCAAATGTTTGAGACTCAAGCGAATAGACTACAAAACATGCATACGATTTAAGCAGAGTCCTCAAAACAACATTATCATGCAAGTAACACATCAAATGATATATATGATCGTTACAAGCAAATAGATGGAAAAGTGCATTTGATACTCGACATGAAGCAACCAAATCTTGCATTGAGGGATATATGAAATCCCTTGCACGTGAATTATAACAATTATCGAACACAAGAATCTTTTCGTAAATGAACAAGATGGATAGATCATTAGTAAACAGAATATGACATTTAAACACTTCATGATCTAAACGATTTACAAAAGGGAAGACAACAACACAGCTTTTATTAACATCTGAAGGGAACGAAAACATCTTAAAGTCCTTAAGTGAATTACACATGTGTCAAAATATGGGCTCTTTCTCATAAGGATTATCCAAATTGTCAACCATGAAAATAGATAGATCAGAAATAGGCAAAATAGAATGATTAAGCATGTAATGATCTAAATGTTTCACAACAACGAAATTGACAACGCAAAGCTTTTCACTATTTGCAGAGAGCAAAAATGTATCAACGGTTTCAGAAGACTCACCTTTATGCACAGATAGACAAAGATCATTCGTACCTTTCTTGAACATTACAAACCTTCTCTCCATTGGCATGTACCGTAGTTGAAGCTTCGCGTTCGATTCAACCATTTTCAAATGGTAGCTGAACAACCATAAGAATTGTTTAAGGAACGAATAAAGATGGATAACAAAATTGACAACATTCGTTACCTCATTCAAGAACCTTATATCAAGAAGATAGAAAACTTTCAAACAAACCAGATGATACTTGAGTTTTCCACAAGACAAATCAGAACATATTCCTGGTTTAAAAACATGCGTTTGATTATTTAAAACAAGATGTGGCAATGGTTTTGAAAAATCAAACTTGTTAAACCAAAATGAATTGTGGATATTCAAGATCGAGCAATCAATTCTCTTAACACATTTCAAAACAAATTTACAAAGACTCCGCAATTCCATGTTGGATAATAAACTAATCTCGTAATAACCATAATCAAACAAGTGGGGATTAAAAGAAAAGTCATCATCATACCTTATCGGGTCTTGAACATTCGTTACTCCACTTTTATTCTTTGCAACACAATGATGAAATATCTTCGTCTTACCATCATTTAAATTATCACAAGAGATGGAAGGATGGCAAATGACGATGTCATTCACATGATTACAATCATTGGACAAACTTGGTGGAGTCATAATAATTTCAAAACACTTACCTTCCTTACCTTTCTATTCGGGTGATTCAACTTCACTTTCAACCCTACCTTTTTCAATCAAAGAAAAACGTCACTCTTCTGGGAGGTATTGAAGTTGAAGAACATCTTTCAGTCCTTCGGGAACCTGAAATGAAGAAACAAATGAAGAACAAACTTCAAATGAGTTAGTTAAATTAACTCGCTCTTTTTCTCGCTCATCTTGTTCTTTCATTTCTTTTTCTATCTCAATTTCTTTCTTTTTTTTTGCATTTTCAACATCTTTTTCTTTTTCAACGCTCTCTTTTTCTTGTTTCTCATTTCTATTTTCTTTTCTCTCAAACTTTTTTCAATTTCTTTTTCTTTATTTTCTTTTTCTTTTTCATTTTCTTCTTTTTCTTTTTAATTGAATTTTTCTTTTTCGTTCGGATTATAAGAAGATGATTCAAAAGAATTGAAAATACAAGGATTTGATTCTAAGATCGAAGCGATGTTCTCATAGATATCTTGATCAATTCCTCATGTAAGAGTCTCCTTGCGTGACATCTTTGAATCATTCGAGGAGTGGCTAGTACTTTCACGTTCGTCTTCGTAAAAGGTTTCAAACTCGTAACTCGCTTTTCTTTGCCTTGAATACGAATCAAAATATGTACCACTTCGAGAATAATCTTTCGTGGATGAGTACTTATAGTTTTCTTCTCGGAGTCTCGGAGGTCTTGACAAATACGAATCTTGTTCATAATATTTTCTCACATAGTCATGACAAAAATCTTTTCTTGAGTATTCATCGAAAGTGGGTCTCCGAGATGGTCGCCGCTCCAGGTTTCGACTTGTAATGTGCTCGGCCCAAACGCTTTTGTATTGGACTTAGCTTTTTCTCAAGCATTCAGTCCATTTCATTCACCAAAAATTGGAGATCATTGGCGGAGAGTTCTTCTTGAAACATGTTTTATTGCTGAAAAGAAAGACGTTATAAAGAAAGAAAATAATAGAAAAATTAAAATGCCTTACTATAATATCCGGGATTTAGGGGCTATGCATTTTTACTTAATGTATGTAATTGCATGCTTGAGTATGTTTTGAATGTGATTTGGGGGCTTCAAGAACCTTGGGATGTAGGTAAGAGCCTTAGAAGTTATTAGATTTTTAAGCCCAAAAAGGGGAACTAAGGGAGCTAGGCCTTAAGGAGATTATTGTGTGATTTAGGACACAAATAACCCGATGGTAAGGTGGCAAGGAGGTGCCACTTAGGGCCTTGTAAGGTGACGCCACGAGGAGTGAGAAGGGCCTAGGTTCGACGATGAGGGAAGCGTTTTGGAGTTTTATTTTTCAATGAAGGAAGAGGCAGTGGTGGACGGCACAAGGACTCTAATGGAGGAGGTATAGATTGGGTCTGACAGCTTAGAGATTCGGCTAAGGTAGAGTGAAAAGGGGGATTGAGTGGAGAGAAGGAAAGTTGGTCGGCCAAGGGACTTCTAGGATGACAAATTCGGTCACCTAGTAACCAAAATCCCCTAAGCCAAATTTGTGTCACCATCACTTTATTTATTCTTTTCTTTCTTTCAATTCTTTCTTCTTCTTTCTCATTTTAGCCGAATCATAACTGAGCCTCCATATCATTCTTTTTCTTCTTCTCACAATCATTAAAAGCTAAATACCATTCATCATTCTCCTATTCCCTCCTTTCACTATTGGCCGAACCTCCATTGTCTTCCTAAAGCCATTGTCGAAATCTTTCAACCCCATCCTTTCTCAATTTTTGGCCGAATAGCAACCAAGTAGAGATCTCCCTTGATCTCTTCTCAAATCGGTTTGGGGATAGGTAAGTCTGAATCTCACCATTCTTCCTTATTTCCTCTCTGTTGACATGTGTAGAACAAAAGCCGAATTTCGGCATTTGTCTTGACTTTTAATCAACCATGCAATCAATTTTCTTTTAGGATTTTTGGGATTTTGAAGCAGTAGATTGGGAGCATCTTTTCCTTGTCAATAGTTTCGATAAGTCAGTGGTAAGGTTTCGTACTAATTCAATTCATCTCTTAGTTATCTGAAAAGTCGAAAGCTAACCATTTGAATATACTAGTGCTTAGCCAATTTCAAGGAAGGCTTATCATGTAGTTTCGGATTTGGGTGGTAACCAAATCGGCGACAAAATAAGGATTTTGGTCGCGTTAACCTTGGTTCTTTGTGTAGCGAATGGCTATTTGTTAATATGCTTAGTGTTGGTAGAATGTAGGAAAAAGGGATCTAGAGCATTAGATCGAGATTTTTGGGATTTGGTAATCGCGTTAGAAATCAGGTGTGTAACCCTACACTGAGTTCCCGATAGTTTAATAATAATCATGTTAATCGTGTGTTAGTGAAGTGACAAATAAACATGGCTAAGGGTACCATTTAATGGTACAGTGTATTCAGGTACGTTACCCCTTAACACTCGTAAATAATGTTTAATAACATTGATGTGAAGATATGTGGTATTTTGTTGGATTTTGGGGGTAAGGTAAATTGCATGATAAATAGCATGTTTTGTATGTTGCATGGGCATATGGGTGATTATGTTAAAGGGTAAGTGATCTGGTGGTTTTTACCACATTATCTGGTTACTATGTCATATACTATGAATCTGGTGACTCTGTCACATTATCTAGTGGCTATGCCACAATTATAAGGGCGATGTGCAGTTGACTACAGCGACTGCCTTCGATGGTGTGTAGCGAATGGAGGGTTGATTTAGTAATCCCCACGGTGTGATTGGTAGGTACGGGTGATATGTAGAGGATGGATATCTAGGTGGGTTTGGGTTGCATCATTGCTTATATTTGCTCGTATGTGATATGATATGCCTTATATGTTTTGGGAGTCTGTGATGGTTGTTACACACTGAGTCTGTTGACTCACCCTTCGTGGGCTAACTTTTTGCAGATGGCACTTAGTGAATGGACCGGGTTGGCAGGAACTTAGTGGTGGCCATGCACAGCTCAATTTTTCTTCAGTTTTCTTATTAAGTTTATTTTGGTTTATTTTGGGATATATTTTGATGTAATAAGGCCATTATCACTTAACTGTTTTATTTATGTGTTTTAAATTTCTACTATGATATGAACAACTTCAATTGTTTTGAAACTCAAGCGCCTCAGTTTTCAAGTTAATAATAATAAACTTTAAAAATTCGGCATTTCTTTAACTTGTAACTTTTGAAATATGAAATTATCGTTTTAGTACAAAATTAAATTTCAACTCAATTTTAATTTCAGAATAATTCCAAATCTATTTTCTTCAAAAACCACCAAGATTTTCAAAATGTCATTACGAGGCTTAACTACGTTTTACTCAAGGAGCATGCGAGATCCGGTCAGGGCTTGTGGGTCGGGTTTGGGGTGTTTCAATTTTGGTATAAGAGCAGGTTCAAAACTTCACCTTGAGGGTTTTTGGGCCCAAAATATTTTCTTATTTTAAAAGTTGGGTTTTACTAAAGAATGAGCATGTTTTCTGGCATGGCACCTAAGTCTCCTACCAAGTCCACCGTAAGTACCCTAACCCTTGTGTGATTTGTATGTGGGAATTATAGGGCGTAGATTAATAGATTAGGAGTTATTGAACCTAGGATTAGCTTACTCCAACACCAAATTACATAAAATTTAAAGTCTAACCAAACAAACACATGAGTGAGTCACCGAGTTAAGGGTGTGGCAGCCGTTGTGCGCATGTCTAGGATTGGATTAGGGGAGCTTGGTATTTAGCGATCCCTAGTGACTCACCTCATCTCCGCCGAATCCTACAGTGCGTGAGTGACGGTTCACCTAACCAAGAGGACTAAATCACGGGTTAAATTCAATAATTAAAACACGAAAGGACCAATCCCTTGTTTTGTACAATCCTAAAATCAAACCTTGGTTATAAAACCTCCAAAGTACCCTTGATTTAAAAATGACCAAAATACCACGATTTGCAAATTGATCAAATTACCCCTAACTTGTAAAATTACTAAAATACCCACGGTGTGGAAAGTTGCCAAAGTAACCCTGAATTGAAAATTTTGAAAATACCCTTATTTCGTAAAATCACTTGGAACCATATTTTACAAAATTACCGAAATGCCCCTGGTTTGTAAAATTACAAAAATACCCTAAGTCTATAAAATTACCATATTACCTTGAATCTTCTTATCAAAATATTCCTATTTTGTAAAAAAAAAAAAATCCCCATTTTACTGAAATTTTCAAATACCTAATTTGGAAAATTACCAAAATACCCTATAGGACAAATTACAAAAATACCCTTGGGTAGTGGAGAACAACAACAATGACAACCACAACACTTCTCTTAATGAGCGTAAGCTCATGAATGGTGATGATCGAATGAATGAACTTGAGGCCATAGTATGTGTATGAATTGAAAGAACTACTTTTTAGAACTATTAATCATAAGATCATTCGCGATAAATCGGTGGAAAGAAATAATGATTCATAAAATTCTTAACGAGATAAACGTAATTTGGAAGAATGAGTTCTAGAGGACGTGGTCATAATGTGCGTGGCCGTGGTAGAGGCCGAATGACCGTGTCGGAACCCGTTAGGTCTGGTCAAGGGTCCGAGAATGAAATGCCACTACCACCAGCTACTAATGTTGAATATCGAGGATCGACGGGGATGATGCGATGCGCATGACGATCTTTGCGAGTTCTTGAGAGGGTGGCTAGAGTAGGTGGAGGTATAGGAGCTCAGAAATATGTGCAGAGTGACTCAGAGTCAATAGAGTGAGTTTTTCGTGGTATATCTGGTGTGGCGTAATCTGACTAAGTATTGGTTAGAAGCGACGAGTGAATTATGGATGATTTGGACTGATCTGAGGAGAAACCGAAAGGGTAGTGTCACTACTCCGTGATGAGTTATACCAATGGTGGCTCACGGTTTGAGATGGTGCTACAGCAGATGATCTCACTTGGGAGTATTATAAGGTCGTGTCGGAAGAAGTATATTGGGACTAGCTATGTTGATGCGCAAAGGAAGGCGTTCTAAAGGCGGGTCTGGGGAATAAGTGCATGGCAGATCACGAGGTAGAATTCCTAAGGTTGAGCCGACAAGCTCGAGACATCGTGGCTACGGAGCATGAACGATGTGTCCGATTTGAGGACGGACTGAGGTATGACCTGAGATTGTTGATTGCTCCACAGCAGGAGCAGGATTTTGTCGTGTTGGTAGAAAAGGCTAAGGTAGCCGAAGGAGTTAAGAAGTCTGTGAGATAGAACACGGACAAGAATAGGCAAAAAAGAGGTTTTGGGTCATCAGGGTCATTTGGGAATGTCCAAAAGAGACCTAGAACGGATGGGTCGCGAGGTCAGCAAGTTGTTACGGGAGGACAGTACAGTACTTGTGCTCAGTGTGAAAAGATGCACTTGGGCGAGTGTTGGAAGAAGATGGGAGGATGTCTCAAGTGTGGGTCCAAGGATCACATGATTAGGGACTGCCCTATGAAAACAGACAAGAGCCGACCAGTAAGCCAAGGTCTTAATCAGGCTGGAAGAGGTGGACAGCAACCACCGCGGGGTCGTGGTCCAGCTGGCAGAGGTAATGGTTCTGGAAGAGGTCGGGGAACACCGGGTAGAGGTGTTGGTAACATGGAGGCGAGACAGTCGGGTCTAGTGTATGTAGTTCGTCGGAGGGAGGATGGTGACGCACCTGATGTCATAACAGGTATGTTCCTTATCTCTGGATTAACCTTTATTGCGTTGATAGATATTGGGTCAACTCATTCATACATTGCTAGTAAGGTGTCTGACACTCTGCATGTGAACTCTAAGACTATACCTAGGAAGATGACTGTACTTAGTCCTTTAGGGCAATCAGTAGAATTAGATAAACTCTTTAGAGCAGTACCTTTGGAAGTTCAGGAGGTGCAATTTCCAGCTGACTTAATGGAGTTTCCATTTGAGGAATTTGATCTAATCTTAGGCATGGACTGGTTAGTGAAGTACCATGTGAATGTGGATTGTGCTGCTAAGTGCATGTCGTTAAGAACTCCTGACGGCAAGGAGATTGTGGTGATGGGCAAGAGACGGAATTGCTTGTCGAATGTGGTATCGCCCTTAAAGCGAGAGAAGATGGTGAGAAAAGGGTGTGAAGCTTTTCGATGTTGATCGATGCCTTGGAGGCTAAGGAAGCACCAGGGAGGAGTTAGAACGATGAGGAATTTGTGGATGTCTTTTGGAGGAGTGCTTGGGTTACCCCGGATAGGGGCGAAGTTCGAAATTATGCTAGGTATAGCTCCTGTGTCAATTGCTCCATACCGAATGGCACCAAAGGAGTTAGTAGAGTTTAAAGCCCAGATCCAAGAGTTACTCGATCGTGGGTCTATTCGACCTAGGGTGTCTCCGTGGAGAGCACCGATCCTATTTATGAAGAAGAAGGGCGGGACTATGTGCATGTGCATAGACTACGGTAGTTGAATAAGTGACCATCAAGAACAAGTATCCATTCACAGGGATAGACGACTCGTTCGATCGACTTAAGGGGCATGATATTTTGAAGAGATCTAAGGTCGGGATATCATCGACTTAAAGTGAAGGAGGGATATCCATAAGACTGCTTTCCAGACAAGATATGGGCATTATGAGTTCTTGGTAATACCGTTCGGATTGACAAATGCCCCAGCTGTGTTCATGGACATGATGAACTGGGTTTTCCAACCCTACCTGGATCGGTTTATTATTGTGTTCATAGACGATATCTTGGTGTATTCCAAGTCTGAGGAAGAACATGATGTGCATCTTCGAGTTGTGCTACAAGTATTAAGGGAAAAGAAGCTATATGCCAAGTTCAGCAAGTGTAAATTTTGGCTGAAGGAAGTTATGTTCTTAGGACATGTGGTGTCTGCTGAAGGAATAAGGGTGGATCCTCGGAAGATTGAGGCAGTATTGGATTGGAAACCACCTAAGTCTGTGGCGAAAGTTTGTAGTTTCTTGGGACTAGTAGGCTACTACAGGAGATTTGTTGAGGGATTCTCGTCAATAGCAGCACCTTTGACGAAGTTGTTAAGAAGGAGGTACCTTTCGTATGGGCGGATAAGCAGTAGGAAAGTTTTGAGAAGTTTAAGAAAGTTTTGACAGAAGCTCCGATTTTGATTCATCCTGAGGTAGGGAAGGACTATGTGGTATATTGTGATGCTTCCCATACAAGATTGGGATGTGTTCTCATGCAAGACGGGAAAGTGGTCGCTTATGCGTCTCGGTAATTGAGGCCACATGAGGTTAACTATCTGACGCATGATCTGGAGTTGGCGGCGTAGTATTAGCTCTAAAAGTATGGAGGCACTACTTGTATGGAGAAAGGTCGGTGATCTACACCGCCACAAAAGTCAAGTATTCTTGACTCGAAAAGAGTGAATTTGAGGCAGCGTAGGTGGGTGGAGTTGTTGAAGGATTACGATTGCTCAATAGAGTATCATCCGGCAAAGGCGAATGTAGTGGCGGATACCTAAGTCAAAAATTGGTGTCGGAGTTAAGGCGATGTTTGTACATTTTAGCCTCTATGATGATGGAAGGTTGCTAAGCGGAATTGCAAGTGAAGCCGGCGTGGCTAAGTCAGTTAAAGAGAAATAATTGGTGAGCGGTGAACTAAGTGCTAAGTCGCTACAAGTACAAAATGGGGAATTGGAAAATTTTGGTGTAAGCGGTGATGGAGTCTTTGTGTTTTTAGGGCAAGGTTTATATCTTAGAAGACGAAGAGTTAAGGAGAAAATTCTTCAGGAATCGCATAGTGGCCCTTATGCTATGCATCCTGGAGGAACTAAGTTATATAGGGACTTACGGGAACAGTTTTGGTGGCCTAGTCTTAAGCGGAAAGTTACAGAGTTTGTAGGGAAGTGCCTAACGTGTCGGCAAGTCAAGGTGAACACCAAATGCAAGTCGAGGATTGCTTGATAGATAAAGATTCCATAATGAAAGTGGGAGAGAATTACCATAGACATCGTTAGTGGGCTTCCCTTCGCCTACTAAAAGGACTCGGCATGGGTGATAGTAGATCGGTTGATGAAGTCTGTACATTTCATACCGGTCTTGGGTTGACTATTCGATTCGAGAGATTGGCAAAGTTGTATGTAGCGTAAATCGTGAGGTGCATGCAGTGTGCGTGTCGATTATCTCGGATAGGGATCAGGGTTTACGTCTCGGTTTAGAAAGCATTACATCAAGCTTTGGGCACTAGATTGGACTTGATAATTCCATCCATGATCGGACGACCAATCGGCGGGTAATTCAAGTGCTAGAGGATATGTTGAGAGGTTGCGTGATAGACTTCAGAGGGAGTTGGGAGGAGTTCTTGCCTTTAGCGAAATTTGCGTACAATAATAGCTATCAGGCAAGTATTCGGATGGCACCGTACGAAGTGCTGTATGGACGAAAGTGTCGCACTCCTACATGTTGGACAGAATTGGGAGAACGTCAGGTTTTGGGTCTAGAAATGGTGATAGAATTGGAAGAAAAGGTTAAGGTAATTCAGACACGGTTGAAGGAGGCATCTGACTGGCAAAAGTCATCTGAGATCTTAAGCGAGAAGGAGATTGAGTTTCTTTGTGGGAGATTATGTGTTTCTCAAAGTTTCACCGTGGAAGAAGGTGATGAGATTTGGTCACAAGGGAAAGTTAAGTCCTAGGTTTATAGGACCTTATCGGATTCTGAAGCGGGTTGGACCAGTAGCATATCAGTTAGAATTACCTTTGGAGTTGAAGCGGATGCACGATGTGTTTCACGTTTGATGCTATGTCATTATCGATCGTATCCATCTCATATAATCTGAGTTGAGGAGGTGGGCTGAGACGGATCATCCTATGAGGAGGCCGATTTAGATTCAGAGCAGGATGTGAAGGTGCTTGAATCGGTTCCTTTAGTCAAAGTGTTATGGCGTAACCATGGATCGGAGGAAGCTTCGTGGGAGCGGAGAAAACAATCGACAACAATACCCTCACTTATTTTAGCGGGTAATTTCGAGGTTGAAATTATTTTAAGGGGTAGAACTGTAATATCAAGATTTAAGGGTTATGCATTTTTACTTAATGTATGTAATTGCATGCTTGAGTATGATTTGAATGTGATTTGGGGCTTCAAGAACCTTGGGATGTAGGTAGGAGCCTTAGAAGTTATTGGATTTTAAGCCCAAAAGGGAACTAAGGGAGCTAGGCCTTAAGGAGATTATTGTGTGGTTTAGGGCATAAATAACCCGGTGAATGCGGTGGCAAGGCGCCACTTAGGGCCTTGTGGTGGCGCCATAGGGGTGAGAAGGGCCTAGGTTGAGCAGACAAGGGAAGCGTTTTGGAGTTTATTTTTCAGCAAGGAAGGGTAGTGGTGGGCGGCACAAGGACTACGATGGAGGAGGTATAGATTGGGTCTGACACTTAGAGATTGACTAAGGTAGAGTGAAAAGGGGATTGAGTGGAGAGAAGGAAAGTTGGTAGGCCAAGGGACTTCTAGGATGACAAATTTGGTCACCTAGTAGCCAAAATCCCTAAGCAATTTGTGTCACCATCACTTTATTTATTCTTTTCTTTCTCTCAATTCTTTCTTCTTCTTTCTCACTTTAGCGAATCATAATCGAGCCTCTATATCATTCTTTTCTTCTTCTCACAATCATCAAAAGCGGAATACCATTCATCATTCTCCTATTCCCTCCTTTCACTATTGGCCGAACCTCCATTGTCTTCCTAAAGCCATTGCCGAAATCTTTCAACCCCATCCCTTCTCTTTTTTGGCGAATAGCAACCAAGCGAGATCTCCTTGATCTCTTCTCAAATCGGTTTGGGATAGGTAAGTCGAATCTCACCATTCTTCCTTATTTCCTCTCATCGACATGTGTAAAACAAAAGCCAAATTTTGGCATTTGTTTTGACTTTTAATCAACCAGCAATCGATTTTCTTTTAGGATTTCCGAGATTTTGAAGCGATGATCGGGGCATCTTTTCCTTGTCAATAGTTTGGTGAAGTCGTTGGTAAGGTTTAAATCTTGATTCAATTCATCTCTTAGTTATTTGAAAAGCGAAAGCTAACCATTTGAATATACTAGTGCTTAATCAATTTCAAGGAAGGCTTATCACGTAGTTTTGGGATTTGGGTGGTAACCAAATCGGCGACAAAATGAGATTTTGGACACGTTAACCCTTGAGTTCTTGTGTGCCGAATGGCTCTTTGCTAATATGCTTAGTGTTGGTAGAATGTAGAAAAAGGGATCTAGAGCATTAGATCGGGATTTTTGGGATTTGGTAATCGCGTTAGAAATCGGTGTGTAACCTACTGAGTTCCCGATAGTTTAATAATAATTATGTTAATCATGTGTTAGTGAAGTGACAAATAAACATGGCTAAGGGTACCATTTAATGGTGCAGTGTATTCAGGTACGTTACCCCTTAACACTCGTAAATAATGTTTAATAACATTGATGTGAAAATATGTGGTATTACGTTGGATTTTGGGGGTAAGGTAAATTTCATGATAAATAGCATGTTTTGTATGTTGCATGGGCATATGGGTGATTATGTTAAAGGGAAGTGATCTGGTGGTTTTACCACATTATCTCGGTGACTATGTCACATATTATGAATCTGGTGACTCATCACATTATCGTGGCTATGCCACAATTATGAAAGCGATGTGCGATTGATTGCGGCGACGCCTTCGATGGTGTGTAGCGGATGTAGGGTCATTTAGTAATCCCACGGTGTGATTGGTAGATACGGGTGATGTGTAGAGGATGGATATCTAGGTGGGTTTGGGTTGCATCATTGCTTATATTTGCTCGTATGTGATATGATATGCCTTATATGTTTTAGGAATCAGTGATGGTTGTTACACTTCGAGTCATTGACTCACCCTTCGTGGGCTAACTTTTGCAGATGGCACTCGATGAATGGACCGAATTGGTGACAACTTAGTGGTGGCCATGCACGACTCAATTTTCTTGATTTTCTTATTAAGTTTATTTTGGTTTATTTTGGGATATATTTTGATGTAATAAGGCCATTATTACTTAACTATTTTATTTATGTGTTTGAATTTCTACTATGATATGAACAACTCCAATTATTTTGAAAGTCAAATGCCTACGGTTTTCAAATTAATAATAATAATAAACTTTAAAAATTCGGCATTTCTTTAACTTGTAACTTTTGAAATATGAAATTATCGTTTTAGTACAAAATTAAATTTAAACTCAATTTTTAATTTGAGAACAATCCCAAATCTATTTTCTTCAAAAACCACCAAGATTTTCAAAATGTCATTATCAGGCTTAACTACGTTTTACTCAAGGAGCATGCCAGATCCGGTCAGGGCTTGTGGGCCGGGTTTGGGGTGTTTCACTTACCATAAAAACCTCACAAGTCACTCACAAAGAAAATCGCTCACACTCGTGTTTCACTCATATAAGGCTTTTACTTTGATGAATACACTCGTGCCTTTTACCGCTCACTCACGCTCTCATAATTTCGTATTTTGTTTCGATAGACTCATCGCGGCTTGAGGGTCAGCTTCGAAGTAGGTTTACAAAGGATTGATGTTGGGTATAGGGAAGGCTAACAAAAGAAAAATTTTGGTTTTGGGTCGGTTGAAACAAAGAAAAATTTTAGGGGTCGGGTAAAAGATGAGGAGGGTGGAATGACGGTTTTTAGATTGGGAACAGAAGAAATGAAAAACAAAGCAAAAAAAAAAAAAATTCAAACTTCACACACTTCCTTTTTTTTTATACTCGAATTTTTTTTTTCGTTTTTTTACTCCAAATACATTAAAACAAATACAATACGAACGAAATTACAACTTTGAATTTTTTTTTTTCAACTTACGAACCTATTCCAACACTCATCATCGTCAAAAACTCCTCATTTTATAGCTCTAATATCAGATGATACAGTCCGCCTCGGAAAGAGTTGAAATGTATGCGAGTTGCCCAATCGTCTACGAGATGGTTAAATGCCTTTCAAGAAATTATAGGAAAAATACGGATGAGTATAGATTAAAATGGCGGAAGCTATCAAAAGGGAGGGTAATTGGATAGGTTATGGAGATGGTTTGGATAATGACAAGAATATGAAAAGGATAGGTTCGATTTATGATGAGAGAAAGAAGATGGTGATTCGGTTTAAGGTTGAACAAACAAAGATGAGTTGATGGTGGTGTAAATGGATTGATGGATAAGTGAATGATAAAGTGTTGTCGATGGAGATGGATGAAGGAACTTAAACAAAGAATCGATTCAACACTAAGAAGTGTCACCCTGGGTTCTATGTTGTTTAAGGTGGAAAATGGAATCGAAGGTGGACCACTACCCATTATCTAGGTATATAAGAACCGATGGTATAATTTGATGAAAAGAACAAGTCTAGACGGCACGAGCAACTTGATAAGTCTAGGAAACTTGCACGAAATCGAAGAGGAGATAACTCACTCGAATGAACAAAGTTCATATGTATTGAATCAAAGTTTAAAAGTTCTACCCCCTACAAAGAAAAAAATAACAACTATTTATAGGCTATCAAAGGCTAGCCGAATAGTCACTAGAAAGCCTTAATGGCTAAGCAAAAATTAAACTAGAAAATGCTATAGAAATCTAGAAGAAATCCCTTGAGTTGCTTGGCAAAAATTCAGCTGAATGTAGCCTAGATGTGCTTGCAAATTTGTTTGGTTGTATATGGCATCAATGGAACTCCAATGGATGGGTTTCTAGAAGATTAAATGTTCCAAAAATTCGTCCAAGTCCATGTGCAGCCCTTGCGGATGTTAATGGGCAGCTTTCTAGAAGGGAAAATGAATTTTAAGTCAATTGAGGATGCATGCAGCAGCTAGGTACGTCCCATGCAATAATTGAGCTCTTAATTTGGTCTCTTTTGGCTAAAAAGTGTCCATCAACAAAGGGGAACGTGGGTAGCCTTCTTCGATATGTAAATTCATCCATTTGGGATGTTTTCAAGTTAGCTTAATGGAGAAGGAAATGGCTGAACGAATTTGGACAGAAAAGGAGCCGAAAAGACTTGTATAGGTTCGGCCATACATTGAAATGAGCTGCACCTTTTGTTTGTAGAATTTCCAGCATTTAAGCATGTCTTTGAATGTCTTTCAAGTGTTTAATTCAGCCATTAAAATCCCCTTGACATTTGCATTGCACGAACAGCCCCTTGGAAGATGAATGAGTTGCTGCCCATTTTACTTTATGCTTAAAAACCTTCAGTAAATTCGTCCATGTACTTGTGCTTTTTTCCAGCTGAATGGTGGCCTTGAATGGCCAAAAATTGGCAGCCATGGTGCATGCTTCCAGCCATCCATGTATCTTCAAGGTTCATTGAAGTATTCGGCCAAGTTCATTGCACCTAAGTGCATGTATCTCCTTTAATGCTCTCCAAAGGTTTGGCTGAACCTACAAAGGCCATGAATCCACATTAAATCAAGCCAAATTAGATGAATAACATTAAACACATGCTATGGGCACATCAAGGGACGTTTTAGACAAATTAAAGACACCATTAGTACACATTGAACTTTCAAACAACTTAATTAACTAAAATCTGCACATTTAATTTTAAAACCAAACATCTTAAAAACATGTAATAAAATGTAGGCTTAGTCAAATTAAGTCCAACACTAAATTAATTATTTGGACACATTTTAATTGCTGTAGAAAAATTAATAAATTAGCTACTCAATTTATTTAAAGTCTTAAAATTAGCTCAATGAGCTGGAGTGAGCTCGAGTGAGCTCAAATTGAGCTAGAATGAGCTAATCCAGCTCAATCTGAAAGTGCATAAAAATGCACATGAGCTCCATGGCACTTGGTACTTCGGGTTTAAGCTCATCAACTTGAAATTTGGTGGGTAATTCAGTTGGCACCCCGGGCATGCCCGTATCACCCTTCTTTTTCTTTTCTATATTCAGTGGATAAACACCATTAAAATGGCCACCATTTTGTTATTATTATAACATTAATATACACAATTTACTAATTTACCCTTTTAATTTAACATATAAAACTTATATTAAACAAGCCCATAACCGTCCACTACTATACTTAGTGGTCAAATTTCAAATCAAGGACTTCACATAATAAAAAAATGACAATTCGACACTTATTAAATTAAAAGGCCACTTTTACATTTTATACAATTTAGTCCTTTTCTCAAACTAAGCATACAAACAGTAAAATTTCCATACGAAACTCTCACACATGCTAAATCACATACGATGAAGCACGAGAAAATAATATTAAAATATTTTTTGACTCGGGTTTGTGGTCCCGAAACTACTATTTTGACTAGGGTTTAAACTAGACTGTTACAATTCTCCCTCTTAGGGATTTTCGTCCCCTAAAATCTTACCATTAAATAGGTTCGGATATTGCTGTATCATAAAATCTTCAGGCTCCCACGTAGCCTCTTCCACTCCGTGTCGATGCCATAACACTTTTACTAATGATGTTTTCTTATTTCTCAATTCTTTCACTTCACGAGCTAAGATACGAATTGGTTCTTCTTCATAAGTCATATCGGATTGGATCTCAATCTCAGACGGAGAAATCACATGTGATGGATCAGATCTATATCGACGAAGCATTGACACATGAAATACATTATGAATTTTTTCTAGTTCTGGTGGCAACAACAACTTATAAGCAATTGGCCGAACTCGTTCGATGATATCATATGGTTCGATGAACCTCGGACTCCACTTGCCTTTACGTCCGAATCTGAGTACTTTCTTCCACGGAGACACTTTTAAGAACACTTTACCGATTTCAAATTTAATGTCTTTTCTTTTCAAGTCTGCATAGGACTTCTGATGATTAGGCGCTGCTTTCAAACTATCATGTATTACTTTTACTTTATGTTCTGTATCTTTTATCATTCTACCCCGTGCATCTTACTTTCACCGAGCTCAGTCCAACAAAGAGGTGTTCGACATTTGCATCCGTACAAAGCTTAATAAGGTGCCATTTTAATACTCGAGTGAAAACTGTTGTTGTATGCAAATTCAATCAATGGCAAGTACTATTCCCATGTACCATCAAACTCAAGAATGCAACATCTTAACATATCCTCGAGTATCTGAATAATTCGCTCGAACTAACCATCCGTCTCCGGGTGAAAAGCTGTACAAAAATGCAGTTTAGTACCCAGAGCCTCTTCCAATTTCTTCCAGAATCGTGATGTAAATCTCAGATCTCTGTCAGACACAATAGAAAATGGCACTCCGTGCAATCTCACAATCTCAGAAATGTAAAACTCAGCTAACTTATCAAGTGAGTAATCAGATCGTACCAGAATAAAATGGGCAGATTTTATCAATCGATCAACCATGACCCAAATTACATCTTTCTTTCTCAGAGTCAAAGGTAATCCAGATACAAAATCCATCGTCACTCTACCCCATTTCCACTCAAGAATGAACAGGTTGTAGCAATCCAGATGGAACCTGATGTTTGGCTTTTACTTGCTGACAAACTAAGCATTTCGAAACAAAATCAGAAATATCTCTTTTCATACCAAACCACCAATAGTGTTGCTTCAAATCATGATGCATCTTGGTACTTCCCAGATGAACAGATAAGCGACTATTATGATGTAACACCCCTAACCCAAATCCGTCGCCGAATTAGGGTTACGAGGCATTTTCAAAGATAATACCGCTTTCATGCATTCACATAATCACATAGAACTTATCCATAAATGCATATATATATATATATACATATATATATACATGTATATAACATTTATCTAATTAAATATTAGTCTTAAATGATTAGTCATACGATATACAAATCATGTCTCACAGTTCAATTGAATTCATTTCTATTATATATCATTTATTGAGACCATTATACATATCTTAAAGTCACACAATTTGCCTTAAAATACATACTTAAATCATGAGCTTATCAATATAATGATGCATACAAACCAAGCATATAATGTTTATTAGCCATGTACAATTGAAATCAAAACCCAATATATTTTCTACTCAATACCATGTATTGCGAATACATAACTTATGAGATTTATTTTTTTTTACCTTTCACATTTAAGCAAAACATGCATATTTAATAATGGATATTTCACAACTAAACACATCACGCCTATATGTCATGACTAACCTATATATATATATATATCTATCCATATATGTGTATATGATATGTACCTAGATTATAACTGAATATACCCACATACAATTCATAATATCCATGCATCATAATAATTTATGTAAATTTAACTTATACTTGAACACTCACATGAAATCCTAACATTATTAACCTATGAACAAAACACAACTATGGTTCAATATAATTGAGTATACAATTGATTATTCATACCACATTACCCAACTCAAATGTTCACTTCACAAACATATATTTCCTTACCATATTCGATTTAAACCTTGATTGAATTTACACAAACATTAACGATATAAACTGACAATTATATCAAAAGCATGATAAACGTACTTAACCAAAAATTTAGCCATATTCGCATGGCTATTATATACATGAACAAAAGTTTTCAACAAAATAAAGTCAAAGTCTTTCCTATACATGCCTCTATCAGAAAACCAAAATGAAAGAGTACCAAATTAGATTGATAGTGTGGTCGACTTTCCCGCGATCCAGTTGAGCTTGTAGCTTTGAACCTAATCTTTAAAAGAGGAGAACATTTCGGACAAATAAGTTTACTAACTTAGTAAGTCCCAAGCTCATAATAATATAACATTCAAACACTTAAACATTTAAATATATTGATTTTTACAGGGCCGAATACTAATAGTTCATTAACCTAAGTAATTGTACTTCATTTCCATAAACCTGTATCTCTTGAAGCACAAAATAAGTATATTACAAGAATCACATGCTCCAAATTGTATAAGTATAGCATTCATATCAACCATGTTATCGTACTAAAATTTCTTTCACTCTTAGCATTTTCTATTTGAAACCGAATCCCCATAATAGTACATTCAATCTCAAATTCAATCATATAATACTCATGCACATCAATCGTAATCTCAAATGTACATAACATTTGTTCTCATAGTATTAACTCAACTTGAGTAACATTAAACATAACATACCTTACTTGCTTACACGAGCCTTTAACTAGATACATTAGCTACGGTTTACCTTGAACAAAATTGGTTTCTCCTTTGTAAAACACATCAAGATAAAGCACGCTGAGCATTAAAGCCCAAATAAATCACCATGACGAAGCTCGCTGAGCATTAAAGCCGAATTAAATCATCGGCACGAAGCACGCTGAGCATTAAAGCGAATTAAATCAAACACGAAGCACGCTAGGCATTAAAGCCGAAATAAATCAAAACGCGAAGCACGCTAGGCATTAAAGCCCGAAATAAATATAGTTAATATTTCATTTCACATTTCATTGTGCTAAATTCACCACCACTTATAATTCACATATTTTATCATATAGCAAACCAAAACACTTATTCATATCACATTGAATAAAATTTCAACCAATCCATTCTAATACTTTTACATTCGCTAACACAAGATTCTATACTCAAAATTATCGAATATTATCATTTAATACATTCATAAATAATTACGTAACACATACTTGCTTAAGGACTTACCTCGGTTGTCGATAGGCCAGTACAAATTGGCTATTCGAAACCTTCGTCTTCCCCGATCTAAATCTGTTTTTCTTTGCTCTTGATCTAAAACACATTAAAATTTAGCTCATTCAAGTACATTTCATTTCAATTTAGTCCCTAAGCACATAAATGGGCAAATTACTATTTTACCCTAATATTTCACAACTTTGTAATTTAGTCCTATTTGCATAACACACAAAATACACCAAATTAGCTAAGACTATACAAGGGCGAATATTCCTAGGGACTTTACAAGCCCTCACATTTCACTTATTTTGCAAATAAACCCCCTAAAATTTCATTTTTACAATTTGGCCCTAAAAACAAAAATTTTTCAAAACTCCTCATACATAATATACTAATTTTAACTTATCTTTATCTAACATCATCAAACATCAAAACCATATAAACCTATCAATAGCCGAACATCAAGCATGCTTAGATTCAAAAATTTTAACATGGGTCACTACGGTTCAAGCAACGATCTCAAAAACGTAAAATTTATCGAAAACTAACTAATACTCACCATGAATTTTTGGCTTCAAAGTGCCGAAATTTCAAAGAATCTAAAGCTTATTTTCTTCCTCCACATTCAGCCATGGATGAGTCAAAAGGTGTTGGCTTTCTTTTCTTGGTTATTTTAACATATAATAATGAATTACCAATTACTAAACTAACCTTATAATTAAAAATAACTAAACATTTTAACTTAAGGACAAACTTGTCCATGGTAAGCCACTAACTCTTAAAATGGGTTATTTACCCTTTCAATACTTCCTATTAAAAAGCCATGCTCAAATTAGAACATTACACTTTAATATGCCACTTTTACCTTTTACGCGATTAAGTCCTTTTTATCAAATTCAATACTTAAACGATAAAATTTTTCTATGAAACTTTCACACATATAAATTCATATATAATAAACACTAAATATAATATTTAAATATTTCTCGGGCTCAGATTCGTGGTCTCGAAACCACCGTTCCGATTAGGGTCGAGTCGGTCATTACAACTCCTCTTAAAGATTTTCGTCATGGCGAAAATCTTACTGATTAAATAACGTCGGATATTGTTGCCTCATTGAATCCTCGGGCTCCCACGTAGCCTCTTCAACTCCGTCTTGATTCCATAGTACTTTCACTAATTCCATAGTACTTTCACTAAGGAAATCCTTTTGTTTCTTAAGTCTTTCATTTCCGAGCTAAAATATGGATCGATTTTTCCTCATCGTCATATCGGGTTGGATATCAATTTCAAACGGAGCAATCACATGTGACGGATCGATCTGTATCTCACGAGCATAGAAATGTGAAATACATCGTATATCTTTCTAATTAGGAGGTAGCTTCAACCTATAAGTAACAGCCCAACACGTTCAATGATTTCATACGGTCCGATGAACCTCGGGCTCAACTTGCCTTCCGGCTAAAAGCGAGTACTTTCTTCCACGGAGAAACCTTTAAAATACTCGATCTCAGGCACGAAATTCAATGTCTTTACGTTTCAAATCAGATAAGACTTTTGACGATCCAAGCGACTTTCAAATTGTCTCTAATAATAGCTACTTTTTGTTCGTTTCTTTAATCAAATCAACCCTGTATCTTATTCTCGTGAGCTCACCCAAGATAATGGTGTTCGACACTTTCGCCTGCACAAGGCTTCATAGGCGCCATTTTGATACTAGATTGAAAACTGTTGTTATAGGCAAATTCAATCGAGGTAAATATCTTTCCACGCACCTTCAAACTCGAGAACGCAACATCTCAACATGTCCTCAAGTATCTGAATAGTTCGCTCGATCGACCATGCATCTGCGGATAAAAGGTCAGACTAAAATGCGCTTTAGTTCCTAAGACATCTTGCAACTTCTTCCAAAACCGCGATGTAAATCTCGGTCTCATGCTGAAATAATGGAACTCGGTACACCATGCAATCTCACAATCTATGATACATACAATTCACAAGTTTATCGAGTAAAAGTCTCATGCGAATCAAGCACAAAATGAGTGATTTAGTCGACCTATCAACTATAACCCGACACGGCATCTTTCTTACTCGGTGTCATAGGAAGACCGGATACAAAATCCATGGTAATTCTATCCCATTTCCATTCGGTATCATGATTGGTGAAGTAGTTCGGATGGCACTTGATGTTCACTTTTACTTGTCGACAAATTAAGCATTTCAAACAAATTCGGATATATCCGCTTCATGCCCGCCACCAATAGAATGCTTTCAAATCATTATACATCTTTGTGCTACCCGGATGTATTGATAATCGACCACTATAGGCCTCACTCGAATCATCAGATCAAATCTGAGTTCTTCGGAACACACATTCGGCTTTGAAAATTCAAACAGTCATTTGCATCAATCTGCAAATCCGATTCTACACCTTTTTCACACTGAATTCGACTTTGTCAACTTTCTGTGCATCACAAATTTGCTGGATAAACATCGGTCTTGCTTGTAACTTGGCTATGATCGAACCATCACCAGACATAGCTATCTGTGCCTTCATCGCACGAAGAGCAAACAATGATTTTCGACTTAACGCATCTACAACAACGTTAGCTTTTCCCGGATGGTAGTCAATCACCAACTCATAGTCTTTCAACAATTCTAACCATCTGTGTTGTCTCAAATTTAGATCTTTCTGAGTCATTAAATACTTTAAACTTTTATGATCTCAATAAATGTGACATTTCTCGCCAAATAAATAGTGACGCCAAATTTTCAATGCAAAAACAATGGCTGCAAGTTTTAAGTCATCGTCGGGTAATTTCTTTCATGCGGCTTCAATTGTCTTGAAGCGTAGGCTACAACTTTGCCTTCCCGCATCAAACGCAGCCCAAACCATTTAAAAAGCATCGAATAAACAACAAATTCTTTACCCGATTCAGTCGAACAAACACCGAGCTTACATCGGAAGGGCTTTCACGATCAAAACTTTTCCGACACTTTTCGACCACTCGACTCGACATCTTTACGCAATAGCTTGGTCAATGGTAGCTATCATAGAAAAACCTTTCACAAATCGTCGATAGTAACCCGCAAGTCCCAGAAAGCTTTGAATCTCAGAAACATTTTTTGGTGGCTTCCAATCAAGTATAGCCGAGATTTTATTCAAATCGACTCGAATGCCTGATGCTGAAACAACATGTCCCAAAAAGCTGACCTCTTTCATCCAGAACTCACACTTACTAAACTTCGCATACAACTGCTGATTTCTCAAAGTTTGTAGCACTAATCTCAAATGCTAAGCATGCTCAATTTCATCTTTGGAGTAGATCAATATATCATCAATAAACACTACCACAAATCGATCCAAAAACTGTCTAAAAACCAGATTCATCAAATCCATAAAAACAATGAGTGCATTTATAAGCCCAAAAGGCATAACCAAAAACTCAAAATGTCCGTACCTCGTCCAGAATGTAGTCTTTGGCACATCTGTATCTCTGACTCATAATCGATAATAACCCGATCTCAAATCTATCTTGAAAATACTAAAGCCCTTTCAACCGATCAAACAAATCATCAATCCGAGGTAATCGGTACTTATTCTTTATAGTTACCTTATTCGATTCGATAATCAATACACATTTGCATCGCTCCATCTTTCTTTCTCATAAAAGAACTGTGCACCCAAGGACGAAACTTGGTGGTGCAAAGCCCTATCTGTTAACTCTTGCAATTGTGCTTTCAACTCTTTTAGCTCAAGAGGTGCCATCGATATGGAGCTATTGAGATCGGAGTCATTCCGGTGCTAATTCAATGCCAAACTCAATCTCTCGTCTTTGGGGTAAACCCGTAGTTTTTAGGAATACATCCGGTATTCACATACAATCGGTATAGATTCAATCTGCTTCTCGGACAATTTATTATCCAATTACATAAGCCAAATAAGCTTTGCACCTTTTCTCACATACTTCCGGCTAACATCGAGGAAATAATCAGAGGAAACCCACTTAAATCACTAGATTTAATTCTAATGATCTCACCGCTCGATGTCTCAAATCAATAAGCTTTCTTTTGCAATTCACCACCGCATCATCGCGGTTAACCACCCATCCCAAAATTATATCAAACTCATCAAAAGGCAATAGCATTAAATCGATTGGGAAGCAAAATTCGAATCATCAATGGGCAACCTTTACACACTTTATTAACAAACACACATCTACCCAAAGGGTTGGATCGCTGAATCACAAACTCAAGAGACTCAAGCTGGCGAGTCTTATTGAATACCGAGTTTCACATACATATGAATGGGTCAACCGGGATCAATCAATGCAATTACAGTAATATCATAAAGGGTGAAAGTATTGATAATGACATCGGAGAAGCGACATCCTCTCTAGCTTGAGTAACATAAGCTCTAGTGGAGCTCTAGCCTCGGATCGAATCGCCGTGTTCTTAGTCCTCTCGACTACCACCTACATTGCTGAATGCTCGGTGGTCCGCCTGTCTTGATGCCTTCGCTTCGGTCTAGAGTTCGTGTAGTCGACATTCATTAACATCGGGCACTCTCGAATAAAATGGTGCGAGGATCCACATTTAAAGCGGGACCGATCACGAACTCTACAACTCCCGTAATGCCATTTTCCACAATGTTTGCATTCAACTCGATTACGTGGAATGTTATCAACATCGCCATCGAGGTAGCTCGGGAGCCCATCAAGGTCGATCACGCCTAGGTGAATCAAGTAGCTTTATGTCGGTGAAGTCATCTCTAAACTTCTTAGATGTGGAATGGAAATTCTTACCCGACGGTCTTTTACGAGTGTCTCTAGCTTCATCTTAGCCTTTCTTTTCTCCTTCCCAAGCTCTTGACTTTGCAAGCTCGCTCGACTAGTGTCACAAACTCTTTGATCTCAAGAATGCCAACAAGCAACTTTAAATCTTCATTCAAACCATCTTCAAACCTTTTGCACATAATGGCTTCAGATTGATACACACTCCGAGCATATCACTCAATCGACAAATTTTCGCTCATATTCATCACGGTCATTTTCCCTGCTTGATTCAAGAAATTCTTTTCGTTTCGGTCGATGAACCTCGATGATATATTTCTTGAATTCATTCGGAAGAAATCCCATGTCACTTTTCTTTTGGAACCACCGATACTAGTGTATTCTACCGGTGATAGGCGGTGTCCTCAAGTAAAGATATAGCATATTTCAAACATTAAATGCAGTGCGGGATAGCTTATCAAGTACCGAATAGTGTTATCAAGCCACATTTCATTTCGCTCTGCATCATCATCATCATTAGCCTTGAATTCCTCGACCCCAAATTTCCGATTTTATCAACAGAGGCCTACTAGATCTCATTGGATCTATCATCGAAGTCTTTGAAGGTACTGGAGTTGGATTATTCGGGTGGAGGTTGTTGTCTGTTGGGATTATTCGAACAAATTGGGTAAACCATTCATTCATCATTTGGTAGAAGGCTTGTTTAGCCTCTCCTCGTGGTTACCCGTGAATCGGTTGAGAGTCTAATGGTCTTTGATCCATGTGTGAGACCAGTATAACACTCTCCACATCATCACTACGGCTCTACTAGGATCTAATCCATTTACTATATAAAATACAATTGAAATTGTCAAGTCACCACACTATCACATATAAAATTCAAAGGCATGTATAGATAGACTCTTACGTACTACGGTAGTCCTAGAATCGACTAAATTGTAGCTCTGATACCAATTAAAATGTAACACCCCTAACCCAAATCCGTCGTTGAATTAGGGTTACGAGGCATTTTCAAAGATAATACTGCTTTCATACATTCACATAATCACATAGAACTTATCCATAAATGCATATATATATACATGTATATAACATTTATCTAATTAAATATTAGTCTTAAATGATTAGTCATACCGATATATAAATCATGTTTCACAGTTCAATTGAATTCATTTCTATTATATATCATTTATTGAGACCATTATACATATCTTAAAGTCACACAATTTGCCTTAAAATACATACTTAAATCATGAGCTTATCAATATAATGACGATACAAACCAAGCATATAATGTTTATTAGCCATGTACAATTGAAATCCAAAACCAAATATATTTTCTACTTAATACCATGTATTGCGAATACATAACTTATGAGATTTATTTTTTTACCTTTCACATTTAAGCAAAACATGCATATTTAATAATGGATATTTCACAACTAAACACATCACACCTATATGTCATGACTAACCTATATATATATATCTATCCATATATGTGTATACGATATGTACCTAGATTATAACCTGAATATACCCACATACAATTCATAATATCCATGCATCGAATAATTTATATAAATTTAACTTATACTTGAACACTCACATGAAATCCTAACATTATTAACCTATGAACAAAACACAACTATGGTTCAATATAATCGAGTATACAATTGATTATTCATACCACATTACCCAACTCAAATGTTCACTTCACAAACATATATTTCCTTACCATATTCGATTTAAACCTTGATTGAATTTACACAAACATTAACGATATAAACTGACAATTATATCAAAAGCATGATAAACGTACTTAACCGAAAATTTAGCCATATTCGCATGGCTATTATATACATGAACAAAAGTTTTCAACAAAACAAAGTCAAAGTCTTTCCTATACATGCCTCTATCCAAAACCAAAATGAAAGAGTACCAAATTAGATTGATAGTGTGGTCGACTTTCTTGACGATCCAGTTGAGCTTGTAGCCCGAACCTAATCTATAAAGCAGAGGAGAACATTTCGGACAAATAAGTTTACTAACTTAGTAAGTCCCAAGCTCATAATAATATAACATTCAAACACTTAAACATTTAAATATATTGATTTTTACAGGTAGAATACTAATAGTTCATTAACCTAAGTAATTTTACTTCATTTCCATAAACCTGTATCTCTTCGAAGCACAAAATAAGTATATTACAAGAATCACATGCTCCAAATCGTATAAGTATAGCATTCATATCAACCATGTTATCGTACTAAAATTTCTTTCACTCTTAGCATTTTCTATTTGAAAACCGAATCCCCATAATAGTACATTCAATCTCAAATTTAATCATATAATACTCATGCACATCAATCGTAATCTCAAATGTACATAACACTGTTCTCATAGTATTAACTCAACTTGAGTAACATTAAACATAACATACCTTACTTGCTTACCTGAGCCTTTAACTAGATACATTAGCTACAGTTTACCTTGAACAAAATTCGGTTTCTCCTTTGTAAAACACATCATCAAGCATAAAGTGTAATATTTCAAACCCTAGCCCAAACGTTAGGACCGAATATGGGTCGTTCTGAAGAAAATTTTTTGAAACCCATTTTAAAACCAATTTAAGATTTGTTGAAAACTTCCGTTTTAAGCTATCTTGTTGAAATCATACTTAGTCCAAATTCAAAAATTTAATTAAGTCAAGTTATTATACAAACTTGGATGTGCGATGGCACGATAAAACATTTTTCGTGTTAATTTAGAAAAACGTGTGGTTCAAATTTATAGTAAAAAAAATATCCAACATATAAGAAAATAACTAAAGTAAAGTATAATGAGGCCTTATTACATCCAAAATAAAACAACCCAATAACCAAATTTAAAATAACTAAAATTAAAGTTCATTTAATTTTAAATCCACCGCATGGCCTCCTCAAGTCCCTCCGGCTCCATGTCCGCGATCTAAGCATCACCTGAAACAAATAATGGAGAAGGTGAGTCACCAAGACTCAGTATGTAACCCTTCCCCGTTTTAAAACATTTTCATACACAACACATAACCATTAATATGCATAATATTATGTACCCCTCCTAGCCATCCAAACGCCACTGTCTACCCCGTTGTGGTACCAAACCACTGGTGGTGCCAAACCACTGGTGACATATAGTCACAATGTGTTACCAAAACACCGGTGTCCGTGAGACACAGATCATTTGATGGGGCCAACCCATCATGTGATACCAAATCACTGCGACGATCCCATATCTCAAGTGGGGCCAACCCACGGTGGTGTTAACCACAGGGACAAGTCGCTATGAGGTGCCAAACCTCTGGAGGTACCAAACCTCTGGTGACCGTAGTCACGGTGTGTTACCAAAACACTGGTGCCCGTCGGCACAATAATCTGCCCCTCCACTCACTAATCCCACATCACCATATATACATATATATATATATCATGCCATCACATGCTTAAATCTCATGCGTCAATACATTATGCTTACCAAAAGCATCAAGTAACAAATACACATTTTCAGGGACTTACCCGAATTGCCAATTATACCGTTGTGGTACATTATCCATTGCTACATAAAAACCAAGATAGCATTCATAACAATCAGCATATTAACAAATTATATGTGTGTATGTACACACTGTCACCATGGATAGTCTAAATCCGAAAAGAAGAGCCACCACCCTAGATCTATCGCCTATATTCGCCAAGACATGTGTTAGTGCATTGACCAAATCAAATAATTTAAAGGGTTCTCCTTTTGAACCCGAATCCTTACCGAAAGTCTTGAGTATCAACCTTTTGCTTCACCACCTAAAATCGGCACTCAATAAGTTAGTAGCCTTGGCTAAAATGATTAACAATCGACTAACTAAAGTAGATCTTACCTTGCTTTGATTTGGTTTCTAACAACCCTAATCCTTTTATGGGTTCTAACAATCGACCAACCAAACAAGATTAGTTTCACTTTCTCCAATTATTCACCGAAAGGTTTAGAAAGACTTGACTTACTGTTAACTTACCAAATCTAGTTGATGGAGATTTGAACCGATTTCCTCAAGATCCCAAACACCTAAACATAATCGGTTTCATTAAAGAGAGTTAATACCTTGTTATCAAGTGCGAAATAGATCCTTTCCTCCCCAAAGTCGACAATTGCTAGGGGTCAATAAAGAAAACAATTTACCTTAAAACCCGATTGAAAAAATAGAGGAAACTCTATGCTTGAGATTCGCCAAGACTCTTAAGGGAGTAGTAGGAAGATTGACTAGGAAAGAAAAATAATGGGAGAAGGAGTGTTAGGATTTGGCAAATAGAAATAAAAGGAAAAAGGGAAATTGAGGATGGGGATTTCGGCCAAGGTTTTGGAGAGGAGGGAAAGAGGAAAAATATAAGAAGAGGGGTGTTGAAAATTCGGCTAAGCAAACTGGGAAAAAAGAAAAATAAGGTGACCACATGAGTGCTTATATAAGCATTCGGCACCCCCTAGTAGCCTTGCCGTCCAACTCTTCAACCAAGAGTCCAAAATCCATCCCACTTCCTTAAATTGCTCCAAACCACTTGTTCAATTAAATTCAAAATAATTTGAATTAATCCCAATAAATCAACTAATAAATCAACTAATATCTCTTAATCCCTTTTAATCAAACAATTCTCTTATTATCCTTGGAATTAATATTAAACAAATTCCCTAATTATCTCATAAAAAAAGAGTTTAAAAAGAGAAGAAACTCTCCTTCCTATGCCGTCCAAAACATGAAAGCAAAAAGGGAATTACATGACTCGAACCATGGCTCTCCCTTGTTCCTTAGTGGCGTCAATTGTAGCTCCCAAGTGGCCCTCCCTTTGCCACTTATTCTAGGCTCATTTTATGTCAAATGTTTCCTTATTTATTCTTATAACCCCTAACCACTAAGGCTATCCACCTTTAAAGCAAATAATATATTTATTTCTACCATTCCGAGCCAACTCAAGGCCTTTTATTAAACTCTATTATTCCATAAATAATATCTCGTGATTCTTACATAAGAAAATAATTAAATCCAAATAGCCCCATTTTTGGGATGTTACAGTTCTACCCCCCTTAAAATAAATTTTGTCCCGAAATTACTTAATTAAAATAGATGGGGGTATTGCCGCCATATCACATCCTCAGGTTCCCACGTAGCTTCTTCCACACCATGGTTCCGCCACAGCACTTTCACTAAGGGCACTGACTTCCTACGTAGTACCTTTACATCTCTATCCAAGATCCGAACGGTTCTTCCTCAAAAGATAAGTCTGCGTTAACCTCGATTTACATCCGGCACCACATGTGATGGATCCGACCGATATTGCCTCGAAGATCGATACATGGAAGACATTATGAATCGACTTAGTTCTGCAAGCAACTCTAGGCGATAAGCTCTGGGTCCCACTCGCTTATAATCAGATATGGCCCGATGAACCTTGGGCTCGACTTCCCTTTCGTCAAATCTCAACACCTTTTTCCAAGGCGACACCTTCAGAAGACCTTGTCCCCACAAAGATACTCCATTTCCTTACGTTTGAGATCGGCATAAGACTTCGCTTATCTCGATGCTTCCTTGAGACGAGACCGAATCACCTTGACTTTGTCTTGATCTACTACCAATTCAGCCCCAACACGTGTCGTTCACCCAACTCCGTCCAACACGTCGGAGTTCGGCATTTCGCCCATCTGATTGCTTCGTATGGTGCCATCGAATACTCGCTTGGTAGCTATTGTTGTAGGCGAACTTCGGCTAGAGGTAAGAATTCCTCCCAACTACCTCGAATTCCAAGACACAACCCTCAAAGATATCTTCTAAGATCTCAGATGACCCTTTCGGATTGCCGTCGACCGAGGATGGAAAGTCTTTGAAATCAATCGCGTACTAACGCTTGATGTAACGCTTTCCAAAACCTCGAAGTGAACCTTGGGTCCCTATCTGAGATAAGCGTCACGGTACACCATGCAATCGACTATCTCGCCACATACAACTTTGCTAGCTTCGAGGGTGAGTAGTCCATTCTCACCGGATGAAGTGGTGATTTAGTCGACGGTCTCGATTACCCAAATCGCATCTTTCTTCTTTGGGCGTAAGGGGTAGACCAGACGAAATCCATAGTTATCCGCTCCCACTTCCATTGAGGAATCTTTACCGGTTGAAGTAGCCCGATGGTAATCGGTGTTCGCCTTAACTCTTGACACGTCAAACACTTCCCTACGAACTCAGTCACTTCACGTTTCAACCCGGGCCACCAGAACTGTTTCCGTAGATCTCCATACATCTTGCTTCCTCCCGGATGCATAAGCGTATGGGCTGCTATGAGCATCATGGAGAATTTTCCCTCAACTCCATATCCTTGACATCTGGTCGTCCTTGAAAACATAACACACCATCACCGGTCAAACTATACCCTTCTAAACCACCATCCCGAACTCGCATTCTCTTAGCATTTAACCCTTCATCCATTAACTGCTTGTCCTTAATTTCCTCGATCCATGTTGGCTTAACTTGAAGCTCCGCCAAAAGGCTTCCATCGTCATATAGGCTCGGTGAGCAAACATGGCTCTTAAATCGCCACAACCTTCCTGGCTCAACGCGTCCCACCACGTTAGCCTTACCCGGATGATATTCGATGGAGCGATCGTAGTCCTTCATCGCTCAATCCATCGGTGACATTCTCGATTCAGATCTTTACGTGTCAAGATACCTCAAACTTTTGTGATCCGTGTAAATTACCGACTTTTCCCCATAAAGATAATGTCTCTATATCTTGTGAGCGAAGACAATCGCCGCTAACTCCAGCTCGTGAGTTGGGTAGTTAACCTCATGCGGTCTTAGGCGACGGACGCATAGGCTACTACCTTCCCATCCTGCATCAACACACACCCCAAACCAAGTGAGATGCATCACAATAAACCGTGAATAATTTCCACGCCTCAGTTGTACTAAAAGCCGAGCTTAATCGTGAATCTTCCTCAACTTATCAAAGCTTTCTTGCGCTTCTCTAGCCATACAAATGGTACACCTTTCCTTAGCAACTTAGTCAATCGGTAGCTGCGATCGAGAGAACCCTTCCACAAACCTCCGATAATACCTCGCTAAACCCGAAAAACTTATTATCTCGCCACCGACTTAGGCGGTTTCCACTCCAACACCGCTTCAATCTTGCGGGATCCACTCTAATCCTTCCACGACACTACGTGACCTAAGAAAGCCACCTCCCTTAGCCAAAATTCGCACTTCTCAATTTGGCATACAATTGTTTTTCCCTCAACACTTGCAGAACTATTCGTAAATGCTTGTCGTGCTCCTCCTCCGTCTTAGAGTAAACCAATATGTCGTCAATGAACACCACGACGAATTGGTCTAGGTACTGTTGAAATACTCTATTCATTAAATCCATGAACGCCGCCGGTGCATTGGTCAATCCGAATGGCATCACTAGAAACTCGTAATGCCCATACCGAGTTTAAAAAGCCGTCTTGTGAACATCGGCCCCCTTCACCTTAAGTTGATGGTAACCCGACCTAAGGTCTATCTTTGAAAACACCGACGCCCCCTTCAACTGGTCAAACAAGTCATCGATTCGAGGCAATGGGTACTTGTTTTTGATCGTTAACTTGTTTAACTGACGGTAGTCGATGCACATCCGCATAGAACCGTCCTTCTTCTTGACAAACAATATAGGCGCTCCCCACGGAGATATACTAGGTCGAATAAACCCTTTATCCGGAGCTCACGAATTTGAGCCTTCACTCCACCAATTCCTTTGGTGCCATTCGGTAAGGTGCTATAGACACAGGTGCCGTTTCGGGTAGCAAGTCTATACCGAATTCGACTTCCCGATCTGGAGGCAGACCCGGAAGTTCTTCTGGGAACACATCAGCAAATTCCCCAACCGTTCGAACCTTTTCAACTACTGACTCCTTAGCTTCCAAAGCACAGATTTGAACCAAGAACGCCTTACAACCCTTCTTGACCATCTTCTCAACCTTCAAGGCAGACACCACGTTGGATAGGTAATTCCTTCTATCACCTATCATAACCACTTCATCATTCTCAGCCGTCTTAAGAACCATGCGCTTAGCCGCGCAATCCAAATTCGCCTGGTACTTAACCACCAATCCATTCAAGGATCAAATTGAACTCCCCAAACGGTAGTTCCATCGGATCGACCACAAATACTACCCTTGGAGTTCTAGTGCGTCTCTATAAAGTTTGTCTACCACTACTGAGTGACCTAACGGACTAACTACGGTCATCACTCTAGAAGCAATCTCGAGTCTAGGTTCAAAGTCTACGCCACACTACTTGCTACGTATGAATGTGTAGACCCCACATCGATTAATGCATAATAAGGAAGACCAAAATCGAAACGTCACGGTTATGACATCCGGTGCGTCACCCTCCTCATGACGCCTTGCAGATAGACTAAGCCAGCCGCCTAGCCTCATGTTGCTGAACCTCGCCTCGGTTCCTCGACCTCGGTTAGGGCCGTTGCTTCCTCTGCCATTACCACGACCCTCTGCGGTCCCACATTTCGGTCCCGATGCAGTTACGCCTCTGGCTGATTTCGAGCTCGCTTTGGGGACAATCTCGACCGATGCTCTAAAGACCCACACTCAAAACATCCTCTATCGCCGGTCGAACAATTTCCCTAATGGGACTTCCCACAATGATTACCTTTGGTAGGTCTCCGATTAGTAGCTACGGGCCTTCTTTGCTTGATTTGGCCCACTCGCCTAGCCTTCTTCTCGGTCATTACCATCGGATCCGGTGACCCAAATCCTCTCTTTGATTATTTCTACTATAATTACATCTCACGACCTCCTTGATCCCTCGGCTACTTTAGCCTTTTCCACAAGGGATGAAAACTCACGAACTTGTCATGGGGGCAATCGGTAACCTCAAATCATCTTGAGTCCGTCCTCAAGCGGACATAGCGCTCGTGTTCAAGAGCCACGATGCCTCTAGCATACCTACTCGGTCTTAAAACTCCGCCTCATATTCCGCTCTCGACTTGGTTCCTTGCACTAACCTCGAAAGGCTTTCCTCTGAGCATCAGATAATCGGTGCCCACATACTTCTTCCGATAGGCGGTTTGAAATAACCCCAAGTCAAATCATCTGTCAGAGCGCCATCTCGAATCGTCACCACCACCGATCGCTTCATCCTTTAGAAGCGTCATGCCCCTTTCACTTTTCCCCTCGGTCGGTCAAGATCATCCATGATCCTTTCGATTGACTCTAGCGATGATTCGCTACACTGGGTGCCACTCACGATACACCCGAACACCTCAATTCAGTTAGACCGAATTCGCCGGAACAGTTTCGAGCTCTAAATTCCACCATTGACCACCAATTCGAGGACTCGTAACACCGCCATGAGCATCGCCTCTCCTCCCGTCGATCTCGCTCCTCTGCTCTAAAAGTGGAGGTGGTGGTGGCGGTGGTACATCGTTTTGAACCTTGCCCACACGACGGGTTCGGACACATCATCCTACCCTACCGGCGTCCATGGCGTCCCACGCCCTCTAGAACTCATTCTATCTCTGCGCTTTTAATCGATTAAGAGAAATTTTATGTATTAGCGTTTGTTCCACTTCATTACTCGCGAAGAAATTTTATGAAGAAATTTTAGTTAGGGATTCTTCCGTGCAAACAAGGTTTCAGTTTTCTATCTTAGTCCACACAAGGAAGTTCTTGCATCCATTCCCTAATACTTTCCCTACCTATTCGCTCTTGGACATTTACGCCCATTTCTAACCCGGGTATTTTCGTCTTTTCCTCTGTGGGTATTTTCATAATAAAGAGATTTTAAAACTTTGGTAAAGTAGGTTGTTTTTGAAATTCCCAACCTTTGGGGTATTATTAAAATTGATAAGGTTTGAAGTTACGGCATTATTTGAAAACCGGGTATTTTGGTAATTTTGTCAATCGGGGTAATTTTGTAATTTTGACAAATCAAGGGTGTTTTAATAATTATAAAACTCGAGGGTCCTTTTGAGAATTTCTTTTCTTAAAATGTTGATGTTGCAAAATTTTGTACTCGTGGTCGTTTTGGTAATTTTATCGCTTGAGAGCGTTTTCGTAATTTTCCAAAACCAAAATGTTTCATTGACGATTTCAAAGTCGAGTTGAATATTTGAGAAATAGTTAAAATTTTCGGACAAAATCATTGAGTTGATGTTTTATGAACCAAGGTATTTTAGTAATTTTACCCTAAGGGTATTTTCGTAATTTTCCACAAATCAAACTTTTCGGGGAAAACATTGTAAAAAGAGTTGTTCTTACGTTTGAAGGAGTGTTTTGAAAAGTTTTAAAACCAAGTTTTGTTGTTTCATTCTTTTTTTTCGAAAATCAAGGCTAATTCCCTTTCGGGTTTTAGTCATTATGTTTAGCCTATGACCGAGCCTTCTTGGTCAGAGTGAACCAAGCTACGCACAGGCGGGTTTCGTGTGGAGAGGAGGTGAGTCACACGGACTGCTTAAATACCAAGCTCCCACCGAACCTTTCTAGACATGCGCACAGAGGTTACCACACCACTGAGCCCTCTGGGTTAGGGTGAACCCAAGCTACGCACTGGTAGGATACTGCGAAGAGGTGGTGAGTCACTCGGACCGCTTAAATACCGTGCTCTTCCTGCCCAATCCTAGACATGCGTCTGGGGTTACCACACCCTAGCTCAATGACTTAGCCATAGGTTGGTTTCGTTCTTTAAGTCTTATGTTACATTTGTGTGTTTGAGTAATCTAATCCTAGGGTTCAAGTTCCTATAAGTCTATCTACGGTCCATGCTTCCTACCCTTCTACAGAATATAATTCACACAGAGGTTTAGATGTACTTACATGGGCGGATCGGTGCCGGAGACTCGGGCCATGCTACTTTAAAACCCAAAAATAATTAATAAGGCCTACTAAAACATTTTTGGGCCTTGGGCCCCACAAGAGTTTTGAACTGGGCTCGATACCAATTTGTAATATTAAACCCGCCCAAACGTTAGGACCGAATATGGGTCGTTTCTGGAGAAAATTTTTTGAAACCCATTTTAAAACCAATTTAAGATTTGTTGAAAACTTCCGTTTAAGCTATCTTGTTGAAATCATACTTAGTCCAAATTCAAAATTTAATTAAGTCAAGTTATTATACAAACTTGGATGTGTTCGATGGCACGATAAAACATTTTTCGTGTTAATTTAGAAAACGTGTGGTTCAAATTTATAGTAAAAAATATCCAACATATAAGAAAATAACTAAAGTAAAGTATAATGAGGCCTTATTACATCCAAAATAAAACAACCCAATAACCAAATTTAAAATAACTAAAATTAAAGTTCATTTAATTTTAAATCCACCGCATGGCCTCCTCAAGTCCCTCGGCTCCATGTCCGCGATCTAAGCATCACAGAAACAAATAATGGAGAAGGTGAGTCACCAAGACTCAAGATGTAACCCTTCCCGTTTTAAAACATTTTCATACACAACACATAACCATTAATATGCATAATATTATGTACCCTCCTAGCCATCCAAACGCCATTTGTCTACCCGTTGTGGTACCAAACCACCGGTGGTGCCAAACCACCGGTGACATATAGTCACAATGTGTTACCAAAACACTGGTGTCCGTAGACACGATCATTTGATGGGGCCAACCCATCATGTGATACCAAATCACTGGCAGACGATCCCATATCTCAAGTGGGGCCAACCCACGGTGGTGTTAACCACGAGGACAAGTCGCTATGAGGTGCCAAACCTCTGGAGGTACCAAACCTCTGGTGACCGTAGTCACGGTGTGTTACCAAAACTCTTGGTGCCCGTCGGCACAATAATCTGCCCCCACTCACTAATCCCACATCACCATATATACATATATATATATATCATGCCATCACATGCTTAAATCTCATGCGTCAATACATTATGCTTACCAAAAGCATCAAGTAACAAATACACATTTTCGGGGACTTACCGAATTGCCAATTATACCGTTGTGGTACATTATCCATTGCTACATAAAACCAAGATAGCATTCATAACAATCGACATATTAACAAATTATATGTGTGTATGTACACACTGTCACCACCGGATAGTCTAAATCCAAAAGAAGAGCCACCACCCTAGATCTCGCCTTTATATTCGCCAAGACATGTGTTAGTGCATTCGGCCAAATCAAATAATTTAAAGGGTTCTCCTTTTGAACCCGAATCCTTACCGAAAGTCTTGAGTATCAACCTTTGCTTCACCACCCTAAAATCGGCACTCAATAAGTTAGTAGACTTGGCTAAAATGATTAACAATCGACTAACTAAAGTAGATCTTACCTTGCTTTGATTTGGTTTCTAACAACCGAATCCTTTTATGGGTTCCTAGCAATCGACCAACCAAACAAGATTAGTTTGACTTTCTCAATTATTCACCAAAGGTTTAGAAAGACTTGACTTCTGTTAACTTACCAAATCTAGTTGATGGAGATTTGAACCGATTTCCTCAAGATCCCGAAACACCTAAACATAATCGGTTTCATTAAAGAGAGTTAATACCTTGTTATCAAGTGCCGAAATAGATCCTTTCCTCCCCCCTGAAGTCGACAATTGCTAGGGGTCAATAAAGAAAACAATTTACCTTAAAACTCGATTGAAAAAAATAGAGGGAAACTCTATGCTTGAGATTCGGCCAAGACTCTTAAGGGAGTAGTAGGAAGATTCGGCTAGGAAAGAAAAATAATGGGAGAAGGAGTGTTAGGATTTCGGCAAATAGGAAATAAAAGGAAAAAGGGAAATTGAGGATGGGGATTTCGGCCAAGGTTTTGGAGAGGAGGGAAAGAGGAAAAATATAAGAAGAGGGGTGTTGAAAATTCGGCTAAGCAAACTGGGAAAAAAGAAAAATAAGGTGACCACATGAGTGCTTATATAAGCATTGGCACCCCCTAGTAGCCTTGCCATCCAACTCTTCAACCAAGAGTCCAAAATCCATCCCACTTCCTTAAATTGCTCCAAACCACTTGTTCAATTAAATTCAAAATAATTTGAATTAATCCCAATAAATCAACTAATAAATCAACTAATATCTCTTAATCCCTTTTAATCAAACAATTCTCTTATTATCCTTGGAATTAATATTAAACAAATTCCTAATTATCTCATAAAAAAGAGTTTAAAAGAGAAGAAACTCTCCTTCCTATCTTGTCCAAAACATGAAAGCAAAAAGGAATTACATGACTTGAACCATGGCTCTCCTTGTTCCTTAGTGGCGTCAATTGTAGCTCCCAAGTGGCCTCCTTTGCCACTTATTCTAGGCTCATTTTATGTCAAATGTTTCCTTATTTATTCTTATAATCCCTAACCACTAAGGCTATCCACCTTTAAAGCAAATAATATATTTATTTCTACCATTCCGAGCCAACTCAAGGCCTTTTATTAAACTCTATTATTCCATAAATAATATCTCAGTAGTTCTTACATAAGAAAAGTAATTAAATCCAAATAGCCCCATTTTGGGATGTTACATAAAGCCTGCTAGGCATTAAAGCCCGAAATAAATCAAACACGAAGCACGCTAGGCATTAAAGCCCAAATTAAATCAAGCACAAAGCACGCTGGCATTAAAGCCCGAATTAAATCAAACTCGAAGCACCTTTAGCATTAAAGCGAATTAAATCATCGGCATGAAGCACGCTGAGCATTAAAGCCGAAATAAATCACTCAAGACGAAGCACGCTGAGCATTAAAGCCGAAATAAATATAGTTAATATTTCATTTCACATTTCATTGTGCTAAATTCACCACCACTTATAATTCACATATTTTATCATATAGCAAACCAAAACACTTATTCATATCACATAGAATAAAATTTCAACCAATCCATTCTAATACTTTTACATTATTTAACACAAGATTCTATACTCAAAATTATTGAATATTATCATTTAATACGTTCATAAATAATTACAGAACACATACTTGCTTATGACTTACCTCGGTTGTCGATGACCCAGTACAAATCGGCTATTCGAGAACCTTCGTCTTCCTCGATCTAAATCATTTTTCTTTGCTCTTGATCTAAAACACATTAAAATTTAGCTCATTCAAGTACATTTCATTTCAATTTAGTCCCTAAGCACATAAATGGGCAAATTACTATTTTACCCCTAATATTTCACAACTTTGTAATTTAGTCCTATTTGCATAACACACAAAATACACCAAATTAGCTAAGACTATACAAGGGCGAATATTCCTAGGGACTTTACAAGCCCTCATATTTCACTTATTTTGCAAATAAACCCCTAAAATTTCATTTTTACAATTTGGCCCTAAAAACAAAAAATTCTTCAAAACTTCCCATACATAATATACTAATTTTAACTTATCTTTTATCTAACATCATCAAACATCAAAACCATATAAACCTATCAATAGCTGAACATCAAGCATGCTTAGATTCAAAAATTTTAACATGGGTCACTTACTTGTTCAAGCAACGATCTCAAAAGCGTAAAATTTATCGAAAACTAACTAAAACTCACCTTGAATTTTTGGCTTCAAAGTGCCAAAATTTCAAAGAATCTAAAGCTTATTTTCTTCCTCCACATTCGCCATGGATGAGTCAAAAGGTGATGGCTTTCTTTTCTTGGTTATTTTAACATATAATAATTAATTACCAAATTACTAAACTAACCTTATAATTAAAAATAACTAAACATTTTAACAAGGACAAACTTGTACATGGCCGACCACTAACTCTTAAAATGGGTTATTTACCCTTTCAATACTTCCTATTAAAAAGCCATGCTCAAATTAGCACATTACACTTTAATATGCCACTTTTGCCTTTTACGTGATTAAGTCCTTTTTATCAAATTCAATACTTAAACGATAAAATTTTTCTACGAAACTTTCACACATATAAATTCATATATAATAAACACTAAATATAATATTTAAATATTTCTCGAGCTCGGATTCGTGGTCCCGAAACCACCGTTCTGATTAGGGTCAGATTCGGTCTGTTACATATGAGCTTCATTTAAAATCAACTGTAATAATTCAGAATTTCTTGGAACACAGATTCTATCTCGAAATCTCAAGCAATCATCATTGTCAACTCGAAATTCAGAATCAAAATTTGAATTACATTGAGCTCGTTTCGCTATCATTTCAGCTAGAACCAACGGTTTCACTTTCAATTCAGCTAGAACCAAGCTATCATCAGACAAGTCTAAATAAGCATTCATCGCTCGCTATGTAAACAATGACTTTCGACTCAGTGCATAAGCAACAACATTTGCTTTACCCGGATGATAATCTATCACAAGCTCATAGTCTTTCAATAGATCTAACCATCTTCTTTGTCACATATTCAAGTCTTTTTGGGTCATCAAATATTTCAAACTTTTATGATCTGGAAACACGTGGAATTTCTCACCGAAAAGATAATGGCGTCAGATATTTAATGCAAACATAATCGCAGCTAACTCAAGATCGTGCATCAGATAGTTCTCTTCGTGTGGCTTTAATTGTCTCGAGGCATAAGCTATGGCTTTTCCTTCTGCATCAACACACATCCCAAACCACTCAACGAAGCATCACTGTATATCACAAATTCTTTACTTGGTTCTGGTTGTATTAAAATTGGAGCTTTAGTCAACAGAGTTTTCAACTGATCAAATCTTTTCTGACATTTATCGGACCATTCAAACTTCACATATTTCTGAAGCAATCTAGTCAACGAAGTAGTTATCATCGAGAATCCTTTTACAAACTGACGATAATAACTAGTGAGTCCCAGAAAGCTACGGACTTCCGACACATTCTTTGGATGTTTCCATTCCAAAATAGCAGAAATCTTACTCAGATCAACTCGAATACCAGATGCGGACATAATATGTCCTAGAAAACCAATTTCTCATAACCAAAATTTACATTTACTGAACTTTGCAACAATTGCTTATCTCATAAATTCTGTAACACTATCCTCAGACGCTCAACATGTTGAATCTCATCACGTGAATAAATCAATATGTCATCAATGAATACAACAACAAATTGATCTAAATACGGTCTAAAAATTCTGGTCACCAAATCCAAAAAAGCAACAATGGCTCGTAACTGGTCAATCCAAAAGGCATAACTAAAAACTCGTAATGCCCGTACCTCGTTCTGAAAGCAGTTCTTGGAATATCTAAATTTTTTTCCCGCAACTGATAATATCCTGATTTCAGATCTATCTTTGAAAACACAGGGACTCCTTTCAACTAATCAAATAAATTATCAATTCTGGGTAGTGGATATTTGTTCTTTATAGTCACCTTGTTCAATTGACGATAATCGATGCATATTTTAATCGTGCCATCTTTCTTTTTCACAAACAGAATAGGAGCACCCTAAGGTGAGAAACTCGGTCTTCCAAACCCTCTATCTGTCAAATCGTGCAACTGTGACTTCAATTCTTTTAGCTCTGTTGGTGCCATTCTTTACGGACCTATCGAAATAGGAGTTGTTAATCAATACCAAATTCAACTTCACGTATCGTAGGTAGTCCCAAAAACTCTTCAGGGAACACATCAGGAAATTCACAGGCAATCGGCACTAAATTAACTTTCTTTTCAGGTACTTTCTAGTCAATCACATAAGCAAAATAAGCTTCATAACCCTTTTTCATATAGTTCTGAGTTTTCATTACTGATATCACAGTAGGCAACCCCTTCAATTCACTAGACTCAACCCGAATGATCGTTGTTTTGTCGAGTTTTAAAATTTATAAATAGAATGATCGAACCTGGAAACTAACTCTGACAACGACTTAAGGCAAGTGCACCTATCAAATAGTAGTATAGCTTAGGCAAGACCGGATTGTCAAACCCAAAGGAACTAAAAGTACTAATACTAACCTTCTTTCTATTATTTAGCCTAAATATTAAGTGATTGGTCGTTTAATCTAAAACTAACGATTACTAAGCTAAGATTCAAAGACAAAAGAATGAATTAAAGAAATAACTTTAGGAAAACTTCGATTGACTAAGGCGATACCCTTAGGAAGAATCTACCTAGACTTCACTTGTTATCTAACACTGAACCAGAAGATTTATTCACTTGACTTGATCCATAGGATTCCCTAATTTATATTAAACCCTCTCTCGATGCGAATAACGTCTAAGCCTAAGTTGATTAATTAAAATCTCTTTCTAATTAAAACCCCTAGAATCACATTAACTCGATCTATGTACTTCCATATTAGGTATCACCCTAATCTGGCAAAATCTCGTCACCCTATCTCTAGGTGCGCAATCAACTCCGCTGAGTTATGCTAGATCTACTCTTAGACAGGGACTTTTGCTCCACCACCTAAGCACATCCAACTTGAATCAATATCCCGAAAATATTAACACAAGAATTAAGCTCACATAATTAAGAACAAATCAAGTATTTATCATATAGTTCAGAAAACAATAACAAGATCCATCCTAGGTTTCATCCCCTTCAGGTATCTAAAGGGTTTAGTTCATAATGATAAAAGAAAACATCTCAGAAGAAAAGATAAAACAAAACATAAGAAATCCCTAAAACTCCATGAAGGAATTGAAGGAGAAATCTGCCGTCTTGAGTAGAATTCCAGCTTCTTGAGATGGATCAACTGGCTATCTTTGAGTGATTCCCACAAATCTAACTTTTTTTGGCTCGGTTCCTTGGCCTAGCTAACTTCCTCCTTGAAGGTTACGCTTAGGGTGTTTATATAGGCTCTTGGAATGCTTTATTTGGCCTCTATGTATCCTAATCCGAGTGGAATTCCTACTACGGTATTTGAATAGGTTTTGGAATGTGTTTCTTTGCCTTCAAGTATCCAAATCTGAGTAAAACTCCTCTTGGCCGCGGCAGGGACACGGCCATGGCATACGCCATTGTGAATCAATTTTAGGCCGTGGTCGAGTCTGCTGAAGAGACACGCTCGTGTGTTTTGGGGTCCAGGCCGTGTTAGAGTAAATTAGGGAGGCACGGTCATGTGGTCTTGGGTCCAGGCTTTGTTGGTTTCTTCTTTGGCCCAATTTGGTTCGTTTTAGGCCCGTTTCTTGTTCTTTTCATCCCTAGGTGCTTTCCTGAGTATAAAACATGAAAAGAAAGGATTAAGAGCACCTTTTTACACAATTTAGGGAATAAATCATCCAAAATTTTGCTAAATGTGTGATTAAAATATGTTACTTTTACGGTTTATCAAATACCCCCACACTTAAGCTTTTGCTTGTCCTCAAGCAAAATTATCAACTTACAATTAAAATGAACTTTCCATAATTCATAATTCTCATTAACAATGTCTCATCATAATTCATAGATAATTTATACATGGATAACTTAACTCAAAGAGTCCTAAAGATTCAATCAATACAAGTTATACATTTTGTAGCTCGAAAACGTAGGTGTCTCCCCTTATCTAAATAATTACCTTTAATTCAAAATTGACAAGATTGACATCTTCACTAAAGATTCACTCAAAACACTCGAAGTGTTTGAGGTTCAAGAATAAGCACTCATAAGTCGAACCTGAAAAGTTAATCCCATAAGCTTGCCTAAAAATCAAATCTCCACCACTGTAATATGAGATGATACACAAGTCAAAAGGTCTTTAATAGGGTTGTAACGGGGCTTAGGTTAAAAGTGTGGATAAAGGCTGAATTGGAAGGTTAGAATCGAGATTGACCTGACAAATTACCTAACTTTAGAAAAAGAATTGAACCATCAATTTGAATAATTACATCACATGAAAATACTAATAATACGAGCTTCTTCTTCAAGATATTGAAATTAAACATATAAGCTCACTTAATTACAGAACTAATAATGAATATACTTCGATTTTTTTTAGATAATGCTTACACAGTTTACATAAGAAAGAACTTTTGTAACTGAAATAGTATAATTGAGCAACTTATCAAATCAAGTCTCGATAGAAGGGTAGTCAAAGGAATGGTGATAACAAACACGAGCAGGGTTTTGGGTTAATATTAGTGGGTGAATCAATAAAAAGGGTTGTTAGGATTAGAGGGTTCACTAAGGATTAATTGTGAAGGTAGGCTTTAGTGGAGCGAGTGGGTTAAAACCTAGGTGCCTTTATCATCTCAGTATATCAAATCAAAAATGTGGTCTTGACATGTATAATCGAGGCAAGTTCTAGAATAACAAATCAATGTTGACACACTCATAATTAATAAAGTGAGCACGGAAAAGAATATATGCTCTATAAGGCTCAAAATCTCTCAAAAATTATGGGTGTTTTTTATGTCAACCACGTAAATTTGAAACTTCAAAGTAATATTCAAATTCAGGTAGACAACATAGAAAAAAAACTTATTTTTGAAAAATAGACTTATCATGCTTGATTCTCTAGTATCTTAAAGTATAAATCATCAATTCAAAATTAACTATGACTTACTCAAAAACATATCAATAAGAATCATAAATCATCTGAAATTTCATCCTAATTAGTAATACGAGGAAATTACTTAAGAACTAGATATAATTCAGGGATTTGAGAATAATGCAAAAGTTAGGCACTTTTACCCCCTACCCTTAAGATGTACATTTCCCTCAATATAAAAGGTAGATAAATAATCATGTGATACTAAAATCAAAAGAGAAGGGGAGAAGTGACACTTCCTGAATTTTTTCTAGAATCACTATTCCCGGCCTGATTTGGAGGAGGAAGCGGTGGTGTTGTAGTGGATGCCAATAGTCACTGTGCTAGATGAAGAAATTGGGAAACTCATGACAGATTAGCCAAGAATTATTAAGACACATTTAAAATAAACTAATTATGTATTTAAGGACAAGAAAACTAAAGGGAAAGAAAGTAGAAAGTAAGATAAAATTAACATAAAAGATGAATGGTGAGGAGTCCTTATTGTTGGATAGTTCATGAGGTGGGTGTGATTCACGAGGTCATGTTGAGCGGGTGGTCGTGGTTTCGGTGTGATTCCCTAGCAACCTAAAGAACCTAAAACCAAGAAACTAGAATAAAATAAACTAAATTAAGTATAAGATAGTCAAAGAGAAGAAAATTGAAGCAAAAGAGAAAAGTAGAATAAAAGTTAAATGGTCTCAAAGACCCTCGGCTTGTAGAGTGGATGAAGCGGCCGGCATAAACTTATGTAGATCGGTCTCACTCTGGGAGATTATGCTTGGCTTTTTCTGCTTCTTTGACATGGATATGTATAGGCTCGAAAGTTTAGAGACTTGTTATGTAGAAGAGAGAAATTTGAGAAAAAGAAAGAAGGAAGATGATGGGGAATCAGTGAGAGGGAAGGGAAGATGGGTGGCTTTAAATATAGTTTCAAGTCTGGTACTTCCCCACGTCCGTGTACCGTGGGCGTGTTATTTCACACGGCCACATCGCACAACCGTGTGTCTAGGAGTGTTGGTTCACCCACGCCTATTTTACAGATTGCCACGCCCGTTGGTGATAAGTCAGTGTCGTCCACGGCCACATCGCATGGCCGTGGCATTTTGTTGGTGCCCATGTGGTGGTGGTTGGAGTCTGTGACTCAAAGATTTGATTATTTCTGACTCGTTCCTCTTCTTCCATTGTCAGTACGAAGATTCTATACTTCCACACGGCCACGGCCGTGTGGTCTAGAAATCTGCACTTTCAGTTAGTTTAAAACTAGGTGTTTATGATGAAGAGAAAAAAAAACTAAAATGAAAACAAATGTGTAAATAAATAAGGTTAGTGCTCAGGTTACCTCCCGAGAAGCGCTCGTTTAAAGTCTTAAGCTAGACTTTCCTCGTATTTGCAAAAAATTAGGGTGGTTTAAAAGTTTGAATATCTTCCCTCATGCTATAAATTCTATTTTTATGATAAAGTTTAAGTCGAAAAACATTTACCTTAAAAGTACCGAATATGGGATTGCTTACCTCGACTATTCCATATGGGAAGATCTTGCATACCTCAAGAGGATTTCTTCGTTTATATTTATGTCTGACATGGTAACTCGTGGATCTTCCTTCTTTAAGAGTCGTTATCTCCAATTTTGAAGTGGTTCGACGTTCCTATGATCTTTTACGAGGGTTCCTTTGGTTTTGCTTCGTGCGGATCTGATTCCTCTTTACAGTGTGTTTTCCATGCTTCTAAATTATTGACCTTAAGGCTTCATTCCTTATATAGTTCTTCTTTATTTGCACGAGGTCTATGATCCGGCTCAGGTCTACGGCTTTGTGGTGGATCCTGTGGTGAAAAGTGAACAAATTGGTCATCAACTGAATTTACTTTCTCACCTTCATCAATTGATGCCTTGGTCGAGTCAAGAGCTTGTATATTGATTGATTCGTCACCTACACGAAGAATGAGTTCTCCTGTGCCAACATCAATTTTAGTCCTGGCAGTTGCTAAAAAGGGTCTTCCTAAAATTAAAGGAATCGAATTATCCTCATCAGTGTCTAAGACAACAAAATCTACTAGGAAAACGAATTTATCAACTTTTTATGAAAACATCTTCTATAATACCCCTAGGAATTCTAACAGTTTTATCAGCTAATTGAATACTCATCTTAGTTTGTTTGGGTTTCCCTAGACCTAGCTGCTTAAACATTTTATAATGCATGACATTTATACTTGCCCCTAAATCAGCCAAACCATTATCAACTGTTACTCTACCAATTAAACATGGAATTTTAAAACTCCCTAGATCTTTTAGCTTCTATGGTAGTCTATTTCGTAGAATTGCTGAGCACATTGCATTTAATTCCACATGTGGCTCCTCGTCTAACTTACGCTTGTTCGTCAAGAGTTGTTTTAAAAATTTCCTCGAATTTGGCATCTGTGAAAGAGCTTCAAGAAGTGGTAAGTTAATATGTAATTTCTTTAAAAGTTTAAAAAACTTACCGAACTATTCCTCTATATCATCTCTCTTCACCGCTTTGGGATAAAGTATGCGGGGTTGGTACTCTTTAATTATCGATTTTCACTTTTCTTGTGTTACCTCAATTTTACCTTCTTCTACCTCATTTTCTTGTATTGAATTGGGTTCATCAAACCCCATACTATCATGGGCTGTGATCGTTTGGATTTGCTCCTTTGGGTTAATCCCAATGTTGCTTGGTAGACGCCCTTGCGGTCATTCAAAAATTAACTTTGCAAGTTGTCCAACTGACTTAGTAATTTCCCCAACTGACTTAGTAAGTTCCCCAACTTGGTTCTTGATCCCTTCAATTAATTTTTTTGGTTTTTAAGTGTTGTCTTAGTGTCTTGGAAACAGTTTTATGTGGATGTCATGAATTTTGTCAGCATCTCTTCAAGGTTCGGTTTCTTTTCTTGCGGATATGACTGATTTGGGAAATTTTGAGGAGATTGTTGTCTTTGATTTCCTTGATTTCCTTGACCTTCCCATGAAAAATTTGGGTGGTTCCTCCAACCGGATTATAAGTATTACTATAAGGGTTATTATTAGATCTAAAATTATTACCTATATAGTTCATCTGTTAAACTCGTGCCTGGGTTGGTAGGGTGGGTACTCGGGATTCGCCATAGTTCCACTTGCGTCGCATTGCATTACTGGATGTACCTGCGAAGAACACAAACTATCAAGCTTTTTGTTCATTATCTCTATCTGTGTTGATAGCATGGTTATTGCGTCGAGGTTGAAAACTCCGGTTAATTTGTTGGTTTTGTCCTTGTAACCTGCCACTAATAGTTATTTAGTGACATCTCTTCAATAAACTCATAGGCTGCTTCAGGAGTTCTATTGTTTAGGTGTAACAGCCCAATTTAGGGCCTATTCGGGATAGTGGTGCGAGGCCACAAACCCAACGTGAAATTATGAGTTTTTCTAGGTTTATGCCATGTTTGCATGCTAGTATGAAAGTTTTGTAAAGCAATTTTATTAAGTTGAGGTTAATTGGTCCAAAAAGGACTAAATTGCAAAAGTTGCAATATATGAGTTTCTAGAAGCTTTTGCATGAAATAGCTTTAGAATAATAATTATGAGCCCTTAAATAACAAATTGCCCGAAAATAAAATTTTGGACAAAATTGCCTTAAGATGGTTAAATAGAAATTTTTTAAAAGGAAGGGCATTTTGGTCATTTGGCCTAATTAGTGTTTTAAGTGGCAAAAGATGAGAAAATCCACTCATCTTCTTCCTTGAAATTGCCGAAAATTTTGGAGACACCATCGCTAGGATTCTTCATTTTTTCAAGCTCATAGTAAGTTCATCTTAGCCCCATTTTTAATGTTCTTCATATTTTTGAAGTTCCGTAGATATGAATTAGCTAATTTTAACTATAAAATGAGCCAAGATGCATGTTCAAAATCTACCCTTGAATGACATGCTTGTTAAATGATGTTTTATGGAAGTTTAAGAGAGTTTGATGTTAGATAAACATCTTTTCCTTAATGAATTTCATAAAAAAGGTAGTAGGGTTCATTTTGTAATGATTATAAAATTGGTCATACCTACTAGGAATAGTGGGAATTGATGATTGTTATAGAATAGAAAATGATTCAGTTGAGCATGAAGTTTAAGAAAGTTGCATGAAAATCATTTTACGAGAATTAAGGCAAAAGTGCAAATATTAAAAAGTATAGGGGCAAAATAGTAATTTTGTGAAAGTATGAGTTATGAGTCAATTTTGTCAATATGATTTTTAAATGATTTATTTATGATTATAGATCAAGAAAAACGAAGACTGGATCGAAACTGAGGCAAGAACAAAGTCGAGGACTAAATTGCACATCTACATACATTTTGTATATTGAGGTAAGTTTGTATGATTTCTAAGTTTTATGATTTTTATCATTAAATTGCTTAGTATAATGTACAATAATTGTATGAAATGATCATGTTATGTTCAAGCAAGAAATCACGATAATATGTACAAGCAAGTCCCGATTGAAGATGAATTTCCCTAGGATACTCGATCTACCACACAAGTTATCATGTAAGTCAAAGGCAAGCTTGGTACTGATCAAGTTAGTAACCAAGATATCATGTAAGCCTAAGGCAAGCTTGGCATTGATCAAGATATCATGTAAGTCCAAGGCAAGCTTGGCAATGATCAAGATATCATGTAAGTCCAAGGCAAGCTTGGCATTGATCAAGTTAGCAAGCAAGTTATCATGTAAGTCTAAGGAAAGCTTGGCATTGATCAAGATATCATGTAAGCTCAAGGCAAGCTTGGCATTGATCAAGTTAGCAAGCAAGTTATCATGTAAGTCCAAGGACTCAAGCTTGGCATTGAGTATGTTATTAAGAGCAAGACTTTATGTAAGTCCATGTCAAGACATGGCCTTGAAACCAAGATGAGATAATCCATGTAAGACCATGTCTAGGATATGGCTTTGGCATCATATTATGTGGAAAAAGATTTAGTATCCTCAGTTATTCACAGAAATTCATCGGGCAAATGAGTAAGCTAAAAGAAGATAGCAAGAAAGCTAAGAAAGTAAAGTTAGTATCAAGATGAAGTTAGATGAAGTTGAGTATTATTCATGATGTGAATGAGAAAGTGGATATCATGATTATTGTTATTATAGAATACTGATCAATGTGATCAAGTGATACATGTATCATGGTTACCTCACAAGTATGATAATAATAAGTGTCATGAGACATGTAAGAATCTATATGAGTAAGTAAGCTCTTTAGCTGAAATTCATGATACCATTGTTTATGTGAAATGGTTTATATTAAGCAATGGTGATGCTAAGAGTTGTTACATGCAAACTTACTAAGCTGTATGCTTACGTTATGATTTTTCTTTCTATGCGCCTCGCCAAGCTAACTCGTAGATCATTAAAGCCTGAGCTCGCAACACACTATCAACTCTTATTTTGGTATAGCCAAGTTACTTTACTAAGTATGGCATGTATAGGAAACATTCATTTTGTGGACATGTTTTAAGAAGGGCTTTTGTAAGGGCTATCAAGTTTATTATTCTTTTGTATATGGCTAAGTAATTGGCCAGATTTGACTAAGCATGTATGTTTGTTAAGATCAATGAAGCATGTAGTATTATTCTTAAAATTGGGTTGTTATTGCATCGTTGAATTGTGTATGGTTATGATCTTCATTTCAGAGTGGTTAAAGGCTTGGTAAATAGCCTATAAGTACCCACACGGTTGGACACACGGGCGTGTGTCAAGACCGTGTTAATCCTGCACCTTACATTATTGACCATAATAGGCCACGGGAAAATCCCACGGTCGTGTGTGTATGTCGTGTAAGACACACGGTTTGGACATGGGAATGGGCCCAGACTGTGTTAATTTAGTCAGTATGTCAAGGATTAGCACACGGTCTAAGCCAATGGGTATGTCTAAGCTGTGTGGAAATAGTCAGTAATCGTACACGGTTTGAGGGCATAGGCGTGCTTAAGGGTACACGAGCGTGTTCCAAGTCACACGGGCGTGTGAACCCTACTTCAAAAATGAGTTATTTGATTTTAATCCCGAAAGTTTTCTGACATGAGTGAAAGGCCTCGTAGGCCCTTGTTATATGTGTTGACTAAGAAAGTGAAGTTTTTAAGTTGGAATGAAATTTTATAGCCTGAAAGTACATGGTTTAGTGAGTTTAAGCATAGTAATGTCTCGTATCCAGACCCAGTATCGGTCTTAGGTGCGAGGTGTTACATTTAGTGGTATCAGAGCTATGGTTTAGTCAGTTCTAAGACTAACGTAGCACGAGCATGAGTCTATCTATACATTCCATATGTAAGAATGTTTTTATAATGATAGTGTGACGACTCCTGATGACTTAAATTATGTTTATACATATAGTAAATGGATCCCGAAGGAGCTGAGGCAGATGATGTAAAAAGTAACGTACCAGCTCCCGCAGAAGGGACGGTGCCTATGAGAATGAGAATAGACCCACTACGGTGAGTCAAGAAGGATGAGGAGAAGAGGCTTGAGAAGCCTTCCTCCATATGATGAATGCCTGGTACACGGAGTTCGTTCGAGCGAACCTGAATGCACAACCCCCTCCACCCCCGCCTGTTCCACAACCAACTCTAGTAGCCCCTCAAGTAGTAGAGGTGGTAAAAGGAGGTAAACCTCCAATTGATAGGATCAGGAAGCATGGGGCAGAAGAATTTTGAGCTAGAAAAGATGATGATCCAGAAAGAGCTGAGTTTTGGTTAGAAAATACTATCAGATTATTTAACGAACTATCTTGCACTCCTGATGAATGCATGAAGTGTATAGTCTCTCTCTTAAGAGATTCTGCTTAACAATGGTGGAACACCCCTGTGTCGGTGGTACCAAGGGAAAGGATCTCATGGGAATTCTTCCAAGAAGAGTTTAAGAAAAAGTATATCAACCAGAGGTTTGTAGACCAGAAGAGGAAAGAATTTCTAGAGCTGAAGCAAGGCAAGATGTCACTAACCGATTATGAGTGTGTCCACTGAAGATGGTCGCGAATGTATGCTCGCGAATGTGTGTCCACTGAGGCCATTATGAGTAAAAGGTTTGAAGATGGTTTAAACAAGGACATTAAGCTGGTTGTTGCTGTCATCGAATTAAAAGAATTCGTTGTGCTAGTGGAAAAGGGCTTGCAAAGCTGAAGGACTAATAAAAGAGAAGAAGAAATTTGAAATGGAGTCTCGCGATTCTAGAAAGAGATAGTGGAACAAGTCATTCCAATCGTCATCCAAGAAGTCAAGAGATTTCCAGCTCGATCAGCTACTTCCACTGGGTTTTCAAGGAAAGACAAGAGTAAGCAGTATTCAGGAAATAAAGCACAGACCACTTCAGTTGCAAGTGTTGGAAATCTTAGATCTGACAGACCTGAATCTCCACAATGTGGTAGACGCCATTTGGGAGAATACCGAGCACATGAAAATGCATGTTTTAGATGTGGTTCCCAAGACCATTTCATAATAGATTGTCCAGAGATGACTAAAGAAGAGACAACTCAGAACCCAAGATCTGGGAGTATGGTTAGAGGGAGACCGCAAAGGAACCCGGGAAGTGGGGTAAGTGGAAGAGGTAACCCCAGAGAGCAGGTCGCGGGACCTAAGGGCAGAGCGCCTGCAAGGACTTATTCCATTTGCACTTGTGAAGAGGCATCTTCCCCTATTGTTATTACGGTACACTTTCTCTTTACAATACTAAAGTTATTGCTTTAATAGACCCCGAATCCACACACTCTTACATTTGCATGAAATTAGTATTCGGTTTAGGTGTGCCTATAGATACCATAGAATTTATGATTAATGTGTCTAATCCTTTAGGCAAGAGTATGTTAGTTGATAAAGTTTATAAAGATTGTCCATTAATGATTAAAGGTCATTGCTTTAAAGAAAATCTTATGTTGTTACCTTTTGATGAATTTGACCTCGTTCTTGGTATGGACTGGTTGACTACTCATAATGTAATTATAAATTATGGGAAGAAATACATTGACATGAGATGTAAGAATGGGGATACTCTTCATGTAGAATTAGTTGAGCAAGGTAGATCGTCGGTAATAATTTCTCATATGATGGCGCAGAGATATAAAAGAAAAGGGTATGAGGCATTTTTGGCCTTTGTATTGAATGATAAAAAGACAGAGTTAAAGATTGAATTAGTGTCGATAGTATGTGAGTATGTGGATGTTTTTCCTGAGGAATTACCAGGATTACCACCAATTAGAGAAGTTGAGTTCGGCATTGAGCTAGCTCCCGGTACGGTACCAATATCCATTACTCCTTATAGAATGGCTCCAACAGAGTTGAAAGAGTTGAAGTTATAGTTGTAAGAGTTGACAGACAAAGGCTTTGTAAGATCAAGTTGTTCACCATGGGGCGCTCCGGTTTTGTTTGTGAAAAAGAAAAATGGCACCATGGGATTATGCATTGATTACCGTCAGCTTAATAAAGTAACAGTAAAGAACAAGTATCCATTGCCTAGGATCGACGATTTGTTTGATCAATTGAGAGGAGTGACTGTATTCTCCAAAACAGATTTGAGATCAGGGTACTACTAGTTGAGAGTGAAGGATTCAGATGTATCCAAGACTGCCTTTCGAACAAGATATGGGCATTATGAATTTTTAGTCATGCCCTTTGGGCTGACCAATGCTCCTACGGTATTCATGGACTTAAGGAACCACATTTTCAGACCATACCTTCATAAGTTTGTATTCGTTTTTCATTGATGACATACTAATTTATTCCTGAGACGAGAATAAACATGCTGATCATCTACGGATAGTTTTACAGACTCTTCGAGAAAATCAGTTGTATGCCAAATTCAGTAAAAGTGAATTTTGGCTCAAGGAAGTGAGATTCCTGGGACATATTGTCTCGAGAGATGGAGTCCGAGTAGATCCAAGTAAGATTTTAGCTATAATAGACTGGAAACCACTGAAGAACATCACGAAGATTATAAGTTTTCTAGGCTTAGCCAGCTACTACAGATGATTTGTCAAGGGGTTTTCTATGATTGCAACCCCGATGACTAGATTGTTACAGAAGAATGTGAAGTTTGAGTGGTCGAAAAAATGCCAACAAAGTTTTGAGAAGTTGAAAGCAATGCTGACAGAAGCTCCACTCTTAGTACAACCCGAATCAGGGAAAGAATTTGTAGTCTATAGTGATGCATCCTTAAATGGATTAGGCTGTGTACTCATACAAGAAGGCGAGGTAATTGCTTATGCCTCCAGATAGTTGAAGCCTCATGAGAAAAATTATCCGACGCATGATCTTGAATTGGCTGCCATAGTCTTCGCTTTGAAAATTTGGAGACACCATTTATATGGTGAACGATGTCAGATTTTCACCGATCACAAAAGTTTGAAGTACTTGATGACGCCGAAAGAGTTGAACAAAAGTTTGAAATACTTGATGACGCAGAAAGAGTTGAACTTAAGACAACAAAGATGGTTAGAGTTGATAAAAGACTATGAGTTGGTCATCGACTACCATCCAGGAAAGGCAAATGTAGTCGCTGATGCTTTGAGTAGGAAGTCTCTGCTTATTTTAAGAGCATTGAATTCAAAAATATCTTTATCCGATGATGGTTCTATTTTAGCTGAGTTGAGAGCTAGACCAATGTGCCTTCAAGAGATCTTTGAAGCTAAGAAAGAAGATAGTGAGTTACAAGTCAAGAGAGCTCAATACGAGTCAGAAGCTGAATCCGACTTTCGGATTAATTCTGATGGATACTTGATGTTCAGAGATAGAGTTTGTGTTCTGAGAAAAGAAGAGCTTATTCAGAAAATTTTGCACGAGGCACATAACAGATGTTTATCTGTACATCCGGCTAGTACCAAGATGTATAATGATCTAAAGAAATAGTATTGGTGGCCGAAAATGAAGAAAGACTTTTTAGAATTTGTCACCAAGTGCATGATTTGTCAGCAAGTAAAGGCTGAACACCAAGTACCTTTGGGTTTACTTCAACCTATCTTGATTCTTGAGTGGAAATGGAACTGTATCACCATAGATTTTGTAAAGGGTTTACCGTTGTCTCCAAGCAAGAAAGATGCTGTTTGGGTAGTGATTGATAGACTCACGAAGTCAGCCCACTTTATACTTGTATGAGTGGATTACTCCTTAGACAAGTTGGCAAACTTGTATGTTTCTGAAATAGTAAGACTTCACGGAGTTCCCTTATCAATCATATCGGATAGAGATCCGAGATTCACATTCAGATTCTAGAAGAAGCTGCAAGAAGCTTTGGGTACAAAATTGAGTTTTAGCATAGCTTTTCACCCTCAGACTGACGGTCAGTTAGAAAGGTTAATTCAAGTACTCGAGGACATGCTCAGATGTTGTGTTTTGGAATTCCAAGGCAGTTGGGAAAATTTTCTCCCATTGGTAAAAGTCGCCTATAATAATAGCTTTCAGTCGAGCTTAAAGATGGCGCCTTATGAGGCCCTATATAGGCGTAAGTGCAGAACTCCCTTATTTTGGACTAAACTCAAGGAGAACCAAATTCACGGGGTTGATTTGGCTAAAGAAGCTGAGGAGAAAGTGAAAGTAATTCGAGAATGTTTAAAAGTCCTCAATGCATGTAAATCCTATTCGGATTTAAAGAGAAAAGAGATCGAGTACCAAATTGGGGATAAAGTCTTTTTGAAAGTATCACCGTGGAGAAAAGTTCTCAGATTTGGCCATAAAGGCAAGTTAAGTCCACATTTCATTGGACTTTACGAGGTTATGGAGAGAATTGGGCCGGTAGCTTACCGTTTGGCTTTGCCATCAGAATTAGAGAAGATACATAATGTGTTTCACGTGTCAATGTTACGATGATATAAATCAGACCCTTCGCATGTGATTACCCCTTCGAAAATAGAGATTCGTCCCGACATGACTTATGGTGAAGAACCAGTCAAGATTTTGGCTCGAGAAGTTAAGCAACTAAGAAATAAGAGTATTGCCTTAGTAAAGGTATTATGGCAAAGGCACGAAATCGAATAAGCTACATGGGAATCGGAAAAGAGTATGAGAAATCAGTATCCAAACCTTTTTGTTGGTAAGATTTTTGAGGATGAAAATCCCTAAGGGGGGAGAATTGTAACAACCCGATTTAGGGCCTAGTCGGGATAGTGGTGCGAGGCCACGAACCTGAGGTGAAATTATGAGTTTTTCCAGGTTTATACCATGTTTGCATGCTAGTATGAAAGTTTTGTAAAGCAATTTTATTAAGTTGAGGTCAATTGGTCCAAAAAGGACTAAATTGCAAAAGTTACAATATATGAGTTTCTAGAAGCTTTTTGCATGAAATAGCTTTAGAATAATAATTGTGAGCCTTTAAATAGCAAATTGTCTAAAATAAAATTTTGGACAAAATTGGCCTTAAGATGGTTAAATAGAAATTTTTAAGAGGAAGGGCATTTTGGTCAATTGGCCTAATTAGTGTTTTAAGTGGGAAAAAGATGAGAAAAATCCACTCATCTTCTTCCTTGAAATGCCAAAATTTGGAGACACCATAGCTAGGGATTCTTCATTCTTTTCAAGCTCATAGTAAGTTCATCTTAGCCCTGCTTTTAATGTTCTTCGATTTTTAAAGTTCCCAGATTATGAATTAGCTAATTTTAGCTATAAATGACCCAAGATGCATGTTCAAAATCTACCCTTGAATGACATGCTTGTTAAATGACGCTTTATGGAAGTTTAAGAGAGTTTGATGTTAGATAAACATCTTTTCCTTAATGAATTTCATAAAAAGGAATAGGGACCATTTTGTAATGCTTATAAAATTGGTCATACCTAATAGTGGGAATTGATGATTGTTATAGAAGAGAAATGATTCATTGAGCATGAAGTTTAAGAAAGTTGCATGAAAATCATTTTACGAGAATTAGGGCAAAAGTGCAAATATTAGAAAGTATAGGGCAAAATAGTAATTTTGCCAAAGTATGAGTTATGTCTCAATTTAGCCAATATGGTTTTTAAATGATCTATTTATGATTATAGATCAAGAAAAATGAAGACCGGATCGAAACCGAGGCAAGAACAAAGTCGAGGACTAAATTACACATCTACATACATTTTGTATATTGAGGTAAGTTTGTATGATTTCTAAGTTTTATGATTTTTATCATTAATTTGCTTAGTATAATGTACAATAATTGTATGAAATGATCATGTTATGTTCAAGCAAGAAATCACGATAATATGTACAAGCAAGTCTCGATTGAAGATGAATTTCCCTAGGATACTCGATCTACCACACAAGTTATCATGTAAGTCCAAGGCAAGCTTGGCATTGATCAAGTTAGTAACCAAGATATCATGTAAGCCCAATGGCATTGATCAAGTTAGTAACCAAGATATCATGTAAGCCCAAGGCAAGCTTGGCATTGATCAAGATATCATGTAAGTCCAAGGCAAGCTTGGCATTGATCAAGATATCATGTAAGTCCAAGGCAAGCTTGGCATTGATCACGTTAGCAAGCAAGTTATCATGTAAGTCCAAGGACTCAAGCTTGCCATTGAGTATGTTATCAAGAGCAAGACTTCATGTAAGTCTATGTCAAGACATGGCCTTGAATCCAAGATGAGATAATCCATGTAAGACCATCTCTAGGATATGGCTTTGGCATCATATTATGTGGAAAGAGATTTAGTATCCTCTGTTATTCACAGAATTTCATCGGGCAAATGAGTAAGCTAAAAGAAGATAGCAAAAAAGCTAAGAAAGTAAAGTTAGTATCAAGATGAAGTTAGATGAAGTTGAGTATTATTCATGATGTGAATGAGAAAGTAGATATCATGATTATTGTCATTATAGTATACTGATTAATGTGATCAAGTGATACATGTATCATGGTTACCTCACAAGTATGATAATAGTAAGTGTCATGAGACACGTAAGAATCTATATGAGTAAGTAAGCTCTTTAGCTGAAATTCATGATACCGTTGTTTATGTGAAATGGTTTATATTAAGCAATGATGATGCTAAGAGTTGTTACATGCAAACTTACTAAGTCAGTATGCTTACGTTATGATTCTTTCTTTCTATGCAATCTACCAAGCTAACTCGTGGATCATTAAAGCCTGAGCTCGCAACACACTATCAACTCTTATTTTGGTATAGCCAAGTTACTTTACTTAGTATGGCATGTATAGGAAACATTCATTTTGTGGACATGTTTTAAGAAGGGCCTTTGTAAGGGCTATCAAGTTTATTATTCTTTTGTATATGGGTAAGTAATTGGCCAAATTTGACTAAGCATGTATGTTTGTTGAGATCAATGAAGCATGTAGTATTATTCTTAAAATTGGGTTGTTATTGCATCGTTGAATTGTGTATCGTTATGATCTTCATTTCAGGGTGGTTAAAGGCTTGGTAAATAGCCTGTAAGTACCCACACGGTTGGACACACAGGCGTGTGTCAAGACCGTGTTAATCCTACACCTTAGTATTATTGACCATAATAGGCCATGAGAAAATCCCTCGATGCGTGTGTGTATCTTTGTGTAAGACACACGGTTTGGACATGGGCGCAGCCTGGATCGTGTTAATTTAGTCAAGATGTCAAGGATTAGCACACGGCCTAAGCTCACCATGGCGTGTCTAAGCCGTGTGGAAATAGTCGAGAGTCTCTACACGATTTGAGGGCATGGGCGTGCTTAAGGGTACACTTGCAGGCGTGTTCCAAGTCACACCAAGTGAACCCCGCTCAAAAATGAGTTATTTGATTTTAATCCCAAAATTTTTCTGACATGAGTTAAAGGCCTCGTAGGCCCTTGTTATATGTGTTGACTAAGAAAGTGAAGTTTTTAAGTTGGAACAAAATTTTATAGCCTGAAAGTACATGGTTCAGTCAGTTTAAGCATAGTAATGTCTCGAATCTAGACCCAGTATGGTCTTGGGTGCAGGGTGTTACATCAGGGTTCCATCGGCAGCTGAATCAATTAGTTACCTTGTTGAGGGGTTTACACTGTTATAGAAAGTTTGGACTTGGAGCTATAAGGTTAAACCATGGTGCGGACACCTTCTCAAGAGATCCTTGTATCTCTCCCATGCGTCGTATAATGTCTCTAAATCCATCTGCACAAAAGAAGAGATATCATTTCGTAATTTGGTCATTTTTACTGGTGGGAAATATTTTAATAAAAAATTTTGGTCATTTGATCCCATGTGGTGATTGACCGTGGTAACGAGTTCAAACATCGCTTAGCTTTATTCCTTAATGAACAGGAAATAATCAAGACGATGGCATCACCGTAAATGCCATTTATTTTGAAGGTATCATGTAACTCTAAAAATTAGCTATATGAGTATTTGGGTCTTCGCCCGAAAACCATCAAATTGAACAAATTGTTGAATCATTTGTATAGTGTTAGGCTTTAATTCAAAATTATTAGCGACTATAGCGAGCCTAACAATTCTCGATTCTGCTCCTGTTAAATGAGGTTTATCATAATCATACATAGTCCGTGGAGCATTGTTCTCTACCACATCTTGTGCTGGTGGGTTATTCTCGTCCATCCTGTAACATCCTGAAATTGGGCCTAGTAGAATTGGGCCCAATGGGCCTTGGACGTAGTAGCGTTTAAAATTTTTAAGAACAAGAGAACGGCTTAAGTGCAAGTTGGAGCTATTAGGTGGGTGAATTTGGAAGGTTAGGGGGCTTCTATGAAGTCCCAGGATCAAACTTGGGCTTAGAAAAAATTTTAGTTTTAGGTGAATAAAACCCTGGGAGTTAGTAGGTAGGCTTTAAGAATAAAATGTGGAGAAAATGACACAAATGGAGTGTGTGGTGTAGTGGCAAAGTGACACCACTTAGGGAGCAAGGGGGTGACGCCACAGGGAGGTAAGGAGATCCAAGGTTCAAGGCGTGGCACTTGCATTTCTTTTTGGTTATTTTTCAAAATGGATTTAGACCTTGGCCATAGACTTATCTTTAGTTGCGCATGGTTTTAGACACAAGAGGAGCTTGTGGCTTAGTGGCAAGTGGCATGAATTGGCTGATGGGGGAGCCTGAGTTCGAGTCTCATGACAAGCAACGGAGTATTTATTTTTCAGATTGGATGGCAAGAGTTTGAGTTGGATTTAAACTCATCGATTTGAGGGATCCCACATCTAATGATACAAAGAAGGAAGGTGAGAAGCTAGCTATATATAGAAATGCTCTAGGAGGAGAGTAAGCATACCGGTTGGCGTTGGGCATAGGAATGTGTTCGGAGCGTAGTTTAGCAGGTTCAGATTCCTATCAGGTGTGTATCTCGCCTTACTCTAGTTGTAGAGTGACAAATGCCGAAATGCCGGTCACATGGCAATGGTAGCCACACGAGCGTGCGAGCGCACGTGTGGGGGCTTCGACGCGATAGTTGAGGCCATCAGTAGTGTTCTTGTGGGTTAGGCTATTTGGGCCACAGTGGGCCAAGTGGGCCTAATGGGCCCGTGGGCCTATATGAGTAAATTGTAGGAATGTGTAGTATATATTGGACTAGACTAGGTAAATCTCATATACGTGGCTAGATTAGTGCTAGATGGGCCTCACGAGCGTGTGGGCCCGAATGGACCGAGGTCGGGTTTTAGGCCCAATAGTTTGGTGACGACCAGAAATGGTAGTCATGTCGCTCGAAGCGACAGTGGGCCTTCGAAAAGGCCGTTATAGGGCAAAATTATCGAATTACCCCTGGTTTGTAAAATTTCTGAATTACCCCTAGTTTGCAAAATTACCGAATTACTCCTGGTTTGCAAAAATTATCGAATTACCCCTGTTTGTAAAATTATCAAAATACCCCTAGGTTACGAAATTACTGAAATATCCCTGGTTTACGAAATTACCGAAATATCCCTGGTTTGCAAAATTATCGAAATACCCCTGGTTTGTGAAATTACCGAAATACCCCTAGTTTGCGAAATTATCGAAATACCCATGGTTTGCGAAATTACTGAAATACCTTTGGTTTACAAAATTACCGAAATATCCCTGGTTTGTACAATTACCGAAATACCCCCGGTTTGTGAAATTACCGTTTTACCCCTAAACGATAAAATGATCATTATACCCTCGTGGTAGTACTATCGTTTTATGTGTTAATTGTATGATTGATTATGTTTGAGATGCACTACATACAAGAATTAGTTATGAGTAGAATTACCAAACTACCCTTGAAGGGTAGGATTACGGGAATACCCTTACAGGGTAAAATGACTGATATACTTTTATTACATGTTTAAATGATTGTTATTGAGCATGGCCATTCTCCATACACGTGTAATGATTGAGCATGAAATACACGACATATTGCATGGGTTGGGATATTGATGATCGGGGAAGTATATATCGGTGGCTCTGGCACATTGTTTCGATGGCTTGGTGCCACATATATCGATTACTCTGTCACATTATATCGACTTTGAGCCGTATGACTGCCAATGAGGAGTGTAGCGGATGGAAGGTTGATTGTAGAAATCCCCACAGGTGTGTTAAGGTTGGACATATGGAGCGGAGTGTAGAGGATGGAACACTAGGTTGGGCTGGGTTGCATTGCATTCACTATTTATGCGATGTTGTTAGGGCTACGACCCAGTTTGACTCGTATGGGCTTCGGCCAAATTCATTACTGTGAGAGCTAAGGCTCAATGTGCTTCTGTGGGCTTAGGCCCAGTTATCGTTCGTATAGGGGATTACACACAGAGTTCTCGTAACTCACCCCTCTATTTAATTTTGCAGGTAATTCCTAGCTTTGCAGATTTAGAGCCAAGGTGAACTCTGTGGTGGCCTTACATCGTAGCTTAATAAATTTCATTTTGCGGTACTATAGATTTTATTTAAATTTGGGTTTTATTTTAATAAGGCCTTTGGTATTTTGTTTTGGTTTTAGCTTTTAATTGATTCTTTCGCTATTAATTTTGAATGCTCAATTTGGGATTTTCTAAAACATTAATAATGGTTTTTCTATAATATTAATACACGATTTACAAACCCTAATGGATAAAACTCGGATTTTCTTAACGTTGATAACTCTTTTCAAAATATCGCATGTCTACAATAATTTAAATGTCGCTTTTGAAACTCATTGAGTTGGATTAATTATAAACAAGATCATTAGAAATAGAAACGAAAATGTTTTTGCAAAGAGAACTATAAAACAAATTGGATTTTTCACAAGCAACAAAACTTGATATTTTTAATGAACGCGTAGATTCTTTAACAACCTTTCCATGTGACATGCTAGATCCGGTCGTAACGTCTAGGCCGGGTTTGGGATGTTACAAATCCCTTCAGTAGGATTGGATCCGCCTTGTTGTTCTTCTTCTTTGTAATTTAGGGCTTGCCTAATTTCTCTACGATTCTTGTGAGCTGTAGCTTCAATATCACTATCGTATACTAGTGGTCCTTTCAGGTTCCTTCTAGTCATAAACTAGAGGTACCTGTGTTGGAAAAGAAAGAAAGAAAATTAGCAAGGTTAAAACTAAAATAAAAATAAAAATAAATTGTGAAAAAATATAAATGATGGCTAAAGTAATAAAAATTAAGTTTTTTTAATATTTTAGTTTCCCGGCAACGACGCCAAAAACTTGATCATTATTTTGTCAAGTTTTAAAATTTATAAAGAGAATGATCGAACCTGGAAACTAACTCTGACAATGACTTAAGGCAAGTGCACCTATCAAACTATAGTATAGCTTAGGCAAGACCGGATTGTCGAACCCAAAGGAACTAAAAGTACTAATTCTAACCTTCTTTCTATTATTTAGCCTAAATATTAAGTGACTGGTTGTTTAATCTAAAACTAACTAATTACTAAGCTAAGATTCAAAGATAAAAAGAATGAATTGAAGAAATAACTTTTGGAAAACTCGGTTGACTAAGACGATACCCTTAGGAAGAATCCACCTAGACTTCACTTATTATCTAACACCGAACTGATTTATTTATTCACTTGACTTGATCCGTAGGATTCCCTAATTTATATTAAACCTCTCTCGAGGCGTAATAACGCCTAACCCTAGGTTGATTAATTGAAATCTCTTTCTAATTAAAACCCTAGAATCGCATTAACTCGATCTATGGACTCCCATTTTTGGTTTCACCCTAATCGCAAAATCTCGCCACCCTATCTCTAGGCGCGTGATCAACTCCGCTTAATTATGCTAGATCTACTCTCGATGTGACTTTTGCTCCACCACCTAAGCACATCCAACTTGAATCAATATCCCGAAAATATTAACACAAGAATTAAGCTCACATAATTAAGAACAAATAAAGTATTTATCATATAGTTTAGAAAACAAAAAAAAAATCCATCTTAGGTTTCATCCCCTTTAGGTATCTGAAGGGTCTACTTCATAACGATAAAAGAAAACATCTCAGAAGAAAAGATAAAACAAAACATAAGACATCCCTAAAACTCACTGAAGGAATTGAAGGAGAAATCTACCATCTTGAGTAGAATTCTGGCTTCTTGAGATGGATCAACTGGCTATCTTCGAGTGATTCCCACAAATCTGACCTTTCTGGCTCGGCTCCTTGGCCTAGCTAACCGCCCCCTTGAAGGTTATGCTTAGGGTGTTTATATAGGCTCTTGGAATGCTTTATTTGGCCCCCTAAGTATCCTAATCTAAGTGGAATTCCTACTAGGGTGTTTGAATCGGCTTTAGAATGTGTTTCTTTGCCTTAAAGTACCCAAATCCGAGTAAAACTCCTCTTGGCCGCGGCAGGGACACGGCCATGGCACACACCTGTGTGAATTGATTTCAGGCTATTGTTGAGTTTGCTGAAGAGACATGCCCGTGTGTTTCGGGGTCCAGGCCGTGCTAGAGTAAATTAGGGAGGCACGGCTGAGTGGTCTTGGGGCCAGGCAGTGTCGATTTCTTTTTTTGGCCAAATTTGGTTTGTTTTTGGCCCGTTTCTTGTTATTTTCATCCCGAGGTGCTTTCCTAAGTATAAAACATGAAAAGGAAGGATTAAGAGCACCTTTTTACACAATTCAGGGAATAAATCATTCAAAAGTATGCTAAATGTGGGATTAAAATATATTACTTTTATGGTTTATCACCGAACTATATGCTAAATGTGGGATTAAAATATATTACTTTTATGGTTTATCACTAAACTATCTTATCATTCTGACATCTCAAATTGATAGTTTTTCTTTTGTAATTCACGACAGTATCATGAAGTGTCAACCAGTCCATACCCAAAATTATGTCAAACTCTTCAAATGGTAATAGCATCAAATCAGCAGGAAAACAGATATCTTGAAACATTAACAGACAGTTCTTGTATACTTTATCAATCAAAACACTTTTACCTAAGGGGTTCGATACTCTTATAACAAACTCAGTAGACTCTACAGGCAAAGTCTTATTGGATACTAAGTTCATGCATATATAAGAATAAGTAGAACCTGGATCTATTAATGAAATCACAGAAGTATAATAAATAGTAAATGTACCCGTTATAACATCCAGATATGAAGCTTCCTCACGAGCTTGGATGGCATACGCTCTGGCAGGCACTCTAGCTTCCGATCTCGCAACAGTGTCCTTCGTAGTTCTCTGATTACCACTGACATTTCTTGCATTTCAGGAAGGTCTATCTCTCGTTGTAACATAATCAGATCTCAAATTTTGAACAATCTCTTGCTCAATAGACTCTGGGCAATCACGGATGAAATGATCTAATGATGTAACACCCCAAACTTGGCCCAAACACCACGATCGGATCGGCATGTCACTTGGAAAGAATTAAAAAAACAACTTCGCGAACTTCAAAAAATTTTAAGTCCTTTTTAAAACTCCAAGTTAGTAGTTGTTCAAACTCATTATTCATTTAAGGAAAAATTTTAATTAGCACAATCCTTGTGTTTAGGTGACATTTGAAAACACATGTTGTTACATTAGATTAAACTAGAAGTTTGTCGTAAAACCTGTTTATAAAATCGTTAATTAAGTTATGAGAAAAACTTTCATTTGCATTCTGTAAAAACATTTTATCGATTATTTTGTATTCAAAACGTCTAAAGTTTAAATCGAAATTAAACCAATTTAATAGTAGCCTTATTACATAATAGAATCCCGAAAATTAAAGAAAAGTAAAGTTCTTATTAATAGAACCATGCATGGCCACCTCGTAGTACTCTCCGGCCGAAATCCGCTGCACTATGTATTACCTGCAAGAAGTTAAGTAAAAAGAGTGAGTCAAAAGACTCAGTGTGCAATCGCCAAGCACCATCACTAGGCCCGAGCCCATTCATTTACCATCTGGGCCTTAGCCCCTTTACATAATCACATTGGGTGAAGCCCACTCGAAATCGGATTGGGCCTTAGCCCTACAGCACAGTATAGCAGATATCATATGCAAAATGATGCAAAACCCAACCCATCTTAAATTTCCATCCGCTATACACCACCCGTTCCTGCCAATCACACCAGTGGGGATTTCTATAATCAACCCTCACCGCTACACACCATCAATGGCGGTCATGCTGCAGTCAGCTGCTCATCGCCAAAATATGTGGCATAGCCACCGAAATAATGTGACAACGTCACTGAAGTATGTGGCATAGCCACCGAAAACACTGCCCTTTCATTATTATCATATCCCCATGTCCATGCAACATACAATCATAGTGGTATGAATGCAACATATAAAGCAACATATAACAACATACTTAAAATATTCAAAGTAGATGCATACTCATGCCAACATCAATACTATCAAGTATAATCAGAGAATAGCTCACCTGGTATTACGATTTTTACCCTCTATGGGTAATGCAATAGCTATTACTGCATTTCTGGCTTTCGAACAACACATATATTTATCATAACAGATAAAAGAAGGTGTTGGAATTACACACCTGTAAACACAGAGAACTAAACTCTCAATGGTGTCGACACTCTTAGAAGGAACAACTGCAATCTATCTATTCAGATTCGAATCCGGCCCACAACCTAGTGGAAAATCCCGAACGGCTGACACTGCGCGCCATTTGAACTTAGGGGCAGGAACTACGAGTCCAACGCCCTCCCTTACTTGGCTGGCATTCAAATCCATGACAAGATCTTGATCAGGCAATCGGGTTAAGGCATTGAAGAAAATGTAAGAGAAAATAGATGCTCAAAATGAAGAAGTCTCTTACCTAGATCGACAGATACCGAAAGCTAACAGACTTGGATTGAGAAATCGATTGAGTCCCTACACAATCACCATAACAGAATCAATTCTCCAGATAGATTAAAGGAGTGGCCTTTCTGATAAAGAATCCCTTACCACCATTCGGCCAACAACTACTTGCAAAAATCCCCATTGAAAGTTGGTCACACGAAAAAGAGATGATGAAAATACCCCCTTCTACAATCGGCCCATGCCCAAAGAAGTGAGTCAAAGCTTTGGTTAAATCAAACCAAGAGAAGAAGGAAGATGAACAAGAAGAAAAAGAGGACAAAGCTCCTTACCGAACCAAAAGGTTGACGAGAGAAGAGTCTACAATCGGCTACTAGCAAAACCGATAGGAAGGGTGCCCACACTTGTCGTAACAAGAGGATTCGGCTTCTTCAAATATATGGAATTAGGCAAAGAAGAAAATGCTAGAAGAAAGGAAATGAGTTTCGGCTGAGACACTTACAATTTCGACCATGAAGAATAAGAAGCAAATGGCTAGGGAGATTCGGCTATGACCAAAAGAACAAGAAGGAGAAGAGAACAAAAGGGGTTTTGATTATGTAGAAGGTGCAAGTCACAAATGGTGGAAAGGAAAATGAGGCACTAGGTTCGGTTGAAGAGAGAAAAGATGAGAGCGGAAGTAAATAAGATAAGAAGAGAATACCAAGAAGGGTTGAGGTTTCAGTTTCACTACTCTCTCACAATGACCGAAAATGACCAAAAATGAATACTAAAAGCTCCTAAAGACTTTCGGCACTTAACCACACAAATGCTACGGTTCACTTCAGCTCCCTACCTCCACACTGCCGAAATTTACCAACCCATTCACCCCTAGCCAAAATTCAACTCCACCAATTCCCCCAAATTCGACCAATTCTACTACCAACATCACCCCCACATTCCCTCCTACTTTCCCTCTTCATCACCCATTTGATTTGGTTTGACTCATTCAAACTCCCCAAAAGCCTCTCCACCACTCATTCAAATTATTTGACCAGGTCTTCCCTCTCTCCTTCAGTGTTTGATCACCATCCAGCCACCTCCCTTACCCGAGCACAAAAAATAATACTCCTCTTACGCTTGAGGAATCAAACACTCTCCTCTCTCGCTTCCTTGTGACGCCACTTCCTCGCATGCTATGTGGCATCTTCTTGCCACTCTACCACTCCTTTCCTTGTGTCATCAAATACAAGCTGTAACACCCCAACCCCGGCCCAAAATGCTACGGCTGAATTCGAAACGCTACAAGGAAATATGGTTGAAAAGAATTTGATTTAATGGGTGAAAACACGTTTTGAATTTTAAATATTTACTTAGTTTATAAAAGAACGAAAACTTTGAAGGTCGTGTGTAGTTTAAAACATTGTACGTTTGGAAATTTCAAGAGAAATCGAGTTATTTAAAATATTCAGCTTAAAACTCAAGTTTAATCTTTAAGTTGTAATTGTTTCCAAAATCGTTCCCAGATTTTAATCGATAATCTATCTAACTCACAATAAAGTAAAAAATCCCCAAATATTTAAATGGCCTTATTACATCAAAAGGAAATTAACCCAAAAGTAACTAAGAATTTAAGTGCATAAAACATTAAAACAACTTCTGCATGGCCACCACGAATCTACTCCAGCCTGGTCCATGTATCATACATCACCTGCATTGTTTAAGAAAATAGAGTGAGTCAAACAGACTCAGTGTGCAATTATTTCACATGTTTCCCAAATGGGCTTGGCCCAAACCACACAATCCATATACCACACATGATGATGCAAAAATGTTACCCAACCCATCCTAATATCCATCCTCTACACACCCCGTATCCTGCCATTACACACCAGGGGATTACTAAATCGACCTCCATCCACTACACACCTCTTTTGGCGGTCAAGTCGCTCAAAGCTAATATAACGTGGCCTAGCCACCGATCACCATGTGACCAAATATGTCGTGGCCTAGCCACCGATCACTATGTGACCAAATCTCGATATCCACGATGTGGCCCATGGTCATCATCAAACCACGATGAAGCACAAAGCAAGCATCATTCCCTCGATGTGGCACATAGCCGACATCAAGTTGTGATGTGGCACATAGCCAATCACCACCACGCATATAAATGTACACCCGTCCTTCATTGAATAGATACATCCTACCCCATGCATATGCAACATGTTATAATGATATGATAGAATAATGCATGGACATATTAGATAGGCATATGGCATGCTCACAAGTATTCACAAGAATCAACCACAACCACACCTCGGATAGGGTACTAACTCGTTATCGAAATTTCCAATTAAGGGTAACAATTTCCCATATCCACTCGTGATTTGGTTATCACACATTTACACATATAATTATTTAACTAACAGGAAACAGCGAATTAACCACACACCTGATAACCTGGAGCACTAGACTCTCGACGTCAACACTGTCCCTAAGCGAAACTATCGCTATCTGCCTACGATCCTGCTCTGACACTGGCCCATACCCCGGTGGCCAATCTCGAATTACAGAAACCGAACATTTCTTGAACTTAGGGGTAGGGACAACCCCTTCCTCCATTTGGCTGGTATTCGGCTCCATGAAACAAAGTCTTGGTCAGAAGACCCGGTTTAACTTTAAATCAAAACTCCAGACGAGACAACACTTAATCTAAATCGATTACTCTTACCGAAATAGATCCAAATCCCGAAGGCTCCTACTTGATTATGAGAGTTGTTGAAATCCCTACATAACTTATGTTAGATTCGATTCTAACATTAAATCGATGAGAAGAAAGTGGCCTTCGGCCAAAGGTTGCATCTTACTTACCTTTACTGACCAAATCCCGGAAGATTCTTAATCACCCTCAACGCTAGCCTAACAGAAATCCTAAAATTAGCCCTTCCAAGATTCGTCCACCCACACACAAACACACAGTTAGGCATCTAACTTTCGACAACTAAAAGAGAAAGAAGATAATTGAATAGAAGAACCTCTTACCAACTATTAGATCTGATGGAATAGAGTCTGACAGATTCGGCCTAGAGTAAAAGGTTTGAGAGATAGGAGAAGAATGCGAAAAAGAAAAAGAAGAGATGCCTTATAAGATTCGACCAAGGTATAGTGAGGTTTTAGGCTTCAAGCAAATGAAAAGAAAGGAAAGGGTTGGGGTTTATGGGTGTTTCGGCTATTTGAGAGAGAAAACTAAGAAGAGAAGAAGAAATTGTTAAGGAAAGAAAAGATGCACGAATGGTCATTACCCCTTTCGGTTTTGATCTTAAGAAAGAAAAGTCGAAAATGCTATTTCATACGACACTTGCAAGCAAGACTTAAAGATGAAAGAAGAGAGAATCAACAAGTTACACCTCCAAAAACTAAAACAAAACCCACTCTAAGGAGTTTGACCACATATCTCACTACCACCACCAAATGCCACCCCCAAAGCCCCATATTCGCCAACTCTTCCTCTCTCACCCAAATCCCTTCTTTTCTCCTATTTTTCCTCTTCACCTCTCATTCAAATGAGTTTGAGTGAATCAAACTCCTACCTCCTCTCTTAGCCACAAATTTAAGCTATTGAGTCAATCCACACCTCATCCATACAGAGTTTGCTTGTCATCCAACTCTCCCACTCCCTTGACGCAAGAAGTAACCACAAAATGCTTCCTCTACAGATCGAACCTTGCCCCCACTAGCTCCCTGAGGCATCACTCCCTTGTGCACTAAGTGGCACCTCCCTTGCCACTCTACCACTTGATTCCTTGTGTCCTAGACTTCACACAAGAGCTCTTAAGGCCTCTCTCCCCTAGCTTTCCCCTAAAGGCTCTAAACCAAAAATTTACTCAAGGTCCAAACTTAGCCTCAAGATTTCTCGAGACCCCCAAACACATACAAACAGCATGTAGAGCACACTACCACATACATGTAACTTAGAAAGAAATACAAGACCCCTAAACCCCAGATGTTACACAAGCAATGGTCCTTAAAGCCTGTCCCAACTAGCTCTCCCCTAAAGTGCCCAAAAATAAAATTTTCACCAAGGCTTTAGATTAACCCTGAGCCTTCCCGGGACCCCCAAACACACCCAAACAACAAGCAAAGCATACCAAACACACAGAAACATAACAAATGCAAAGCCCCTAATTCTCGAATGTTACAAATGATCCACATTTGAAGCAAGCTCGATCATTCAATCTACAACTTCCCGGATGTCTTTTACCACAATGCTTACATTCATGTCAATTGGATCAGACATTTTCAACACTTGCCATTGAATTTGTCAGAGCTTTGGTATTCGACTGTGATCTAGCTCGATCACTATCTGATTGTCCCACTTTTGCCCTAAAACGGCTATGTTCATCTCTGAATTTCTTTGATGCAGACTGAAATGATTTACTCAAAAATCTCTTTCTCACATCTCTAACTTCAGAATCAGCTTTTCTTTTGTCTTTTCTGAGTGCCTCAGGTTTGCATGCTCGATCAACAAATACAACAAACCCTTTTATTTCTAGAATCCCAATTAACATGCGGATATCTTTATTAAGGCCATCTTCAAATCTTTTGAACATTATTTCCTCGGTGGATACACATTCCCGAGCATACTGACTTAATCTCACGAACTCTCATTCATATTCAGTGACAGACATGCATCCCTGTTTCAATTCTAGGAATTCCTTTCGTTTCTAATCTATGAATCTCTGACTGATATATTTCTTTCGAAACTCAGACTGAAAGAAATCCCAAGTAACCCGTTCCTTTGAATCCACAGAAATTAAAGTCTTCCACCCCTGATAAGTTGCGTCTCGTAATAAAGAAACAACATATTTTATGCATTCTTCGGGATTTAACGACATCTCATCAAATACCCGAATTGGGTTCTCGAGCCAAAACTCAAATTTTCTCGATTGTCATCACTAGCGACTCGAACTCTTCAAATTTCACACTTACGAATTTTGTCGACCGGAGGTTTATTTAATAGATTCAGATTCATACCTGAAGGCAAAAGTCTGAGGGGGATTAGGCGGGGGCGGAGGTTGTGAAACAGTCGGATTATTTCTTACGAACTGAGTGAACCACTCACTTATCATTTGGAAGAAAGGTTGTTTAGCTTCTCCCTCTTGACTGTTAGTGATAGGATCTGCGTTGGGGTGAGTCGAGTCGTATATGAAGTTGCCCGATTGTCTAAGAGAAGGTTTCGTTTGGCAAGTTTAAAGATGATACTTTTCGGTAAAATGGTGCAGAAGCTATTGAAAAGGGGTTTCAAAGATAGGTCGAAGGATATAAATTTTATATAGGTTTGGTTAAAGTAAATAAAGATGGAGATTGGTATGGAAGGGGATTAACAACAATGGATGATAAGTGAAAGGAGGATTCGGCTATGATGAAGAGAAAGGAAGGAAGGAAAGAAAGTTTGGTAGATAATGGATATGGAATAAAATGAACTCAAAAGCAAGTAAGAACCAGTACTAAAAAATATTGACCCAAATACTTATTGGCTTTCAAGGTGGAAGATGGGAGTAAAGAAACCTTGACCCGCTACTTAGAAAAGTAGGAACCTTGGTATAAAGGTGAACGCCACACTGTATAATAGTGATAAGTTTGGATAGAAGAAAACGGGTTGACACCACTAGAGACTAGATAAGCCAACGAGTCTTAAATGAAATATGAGAGAAAACAATCTCACAAATTGAGCAGCATAACATTAACAAATTCTATAATTTTTTTTATTAATAGGTAGATTACATGTATTTATAGTGTCATAGAAGCTAGCTGAATGGTCACTTCTAATAAAGCTAATAATGAGCTCATATGAAAAGTCTCAAGTTTTGAAATTCTAGCCCAAATAACTCCATCTTCAATGTGAATAATTTCTTCAATTAAATGGCTGTCAAAGTCCTTTGAAGTCTCCATGACCAACTGTAAAGTCACCTAACTCCATCCTTTAATGTGATTAATTTCTTCAACTAATTTTCTTTGAAAACCTTTTGAAGTCTCCATGACCAACCGAAAAGTCACCAGCATCTTTGATGGAGAATTGAATGATGTGATTAATTGCTTTCAAAGTCTTTTAAAGTAATAGATGTGAGTTGAAAAGTCACCTACAATTAACACATTTAACCGACACATTAATGCAATTATTAAACTTAAAGCAAATTAACAACTATTTTAAATAAATGAACAACACTTAAGCATCATTTATTCTAGCAACTAGACTTAAATAAATGAACTAACACTTTAGCATCATTTATCCAAGCAATTAGACTTAAATAAATGAACTAACACTTAAACATAATTTATTCCATCAACTAGTTTAATTAAGAAAAGCATTATTAAATGAACTTTAACTCATGCATGGATAAATGAACCTAATAACTAGATTAATTAAAGAAGAAATTATTAAATAAAGTTAAACAAAAACTCAATTAATTAATGTAATATCCGGGAGTTAGGGGTTATGCATTTTAACTCATATTTATGTAGTAGCATGCTTAGTGTGCTGTTTGTGTGTGGTTGGGGGCTTTGGAACCTTGGGGTGTAGGTAGAAGCCTTAGGAAAATATTTGACTTTAAACCTTTAAGGGAGAGCTAAGGAGCTAGGCCTTAAGAAAACGTGTGTGTCGGTTATGACACAAGAATTCAGTTGGCAAAGTGGCAAGGGAGGCGCCACTTTGTGCATAGGGTGTGACGCCTCAAGGAGCTAGATGGATGGGTTCGAGCAATGAAGGGAAGCATTTTGGGGTTTCTTTTTGGCGCCAATGAGGGAAGAGTTGAGTTTTGTGGACACTTCATGGATGAACTGTAGATTGGGTCAAACAGCTCAAACTTTCGGCTAAGAAGGGAGATAAGGGTGTGACTCATTGAAACTCTTTTGAATGGGAGAAGAGGAGAAATAGGAGAAAAAAAAGGGATTTGGGAGAGAGAAGAGGAGTTGGCCGAATGGAAGGGTCTTGGGATGATATTTTCGGCCAAGAGGGAATTGACTAGGCTAGGGGCTTTTAGTGCCGAAATAGGCGAATGTGTGGCCATTTTCTCTCTTTTGGAAGTTTCTCTTCATCTCTGCTTCTTGCCGAAAACCTGCATTCTTTTCTATCTTGACCAAAAGTCGAAAGAACCTTTCTCATTTGCTAAGACCATAGCCGAACCTCTTTGAGTCTCTTCACTAATTCTTCTTCTCTTTTTTTTTTTCAAGGCTGAATAGACCTTGGCCGAACCTCTCATTCATCATTTATTTCTCTCTTCTTTTATTTTCATCTACACTCTTCTTGCATTCTCTTCTATTGCGTTGATCTCCAAGTACTATTAGGAAGCCAAATCGGTTGAGTATTGGGGTAAGGGATCTCTTTTGGTCTAAATCTCTCTTTATTATTTTGGTCTGCTAAAATCAGAGGGTTAATCCTGTATTTTTGTGTATGGCCGAATATATGCAAGGTTTTGGATTCGTAACTCGTCTTGGAAGCCAACGTTAGGGGATATCTCAAAACTTCCGGGATTTGATCAAACAAGGTAAGGAGATAATGCTATTCGCCAAAGGCCATATTATTTATTTTTTTTAGTGTTGGCCGATTCTAACTATGGTGTTTTAGAAAGGGTTCGACAGAGATAAAAGGGGAGTCTTCGGGATTTGGATCTATTTTAGTAAGGATATTCAGTTAAGTTATAGATGTGATTCGTTTAGATTTTTCGTATCGATTAATCGGGTTTCTGATTAAGTGATATTCGATAGATGCAAGTACCAGTGGAAGAGAGAAAGGGGTAGTTCCTACCCCTAGATTCAAGAAACGTTTAGTTTCTGTGGTACGTGATTGGCCACCGGGTTGTGGGCCAGCGTCGAAAAGGGATAAGAAAATCGTGGTGATCCCTGCAAGTGAGGGTGTCAGTGAGATCGAGAGTGTCGTTCTCCGTGTTTTCAGGTGTGTAACCCCACACTTTTCTCGATAGGTTAATAATATTAAGTATATGTTAATAAGGTCATGAATAATCACGGCTAAGGGAATCATACACTGGTATAGTTCGTTCAGGTACGTTACATCTAACACTCTGTTAATAGTGTTTACAATTAGTTGTATGAAAGCATGTATAATTTCGATATGGGCTTGGGATAAAGCATATAGCATGATATCTATATAATCTGTATGATTGCATGGGCATATGGGTAATAATGTAAAGGGGAAGTGTTCTGGTGGTTTTACCATATTAATCCAGTGACTCATGTCACAATATCATACTTTTTGTGATGATTTCACAATATCCGGTGGCTATGCCACGTATTAAGGGCGATGAGCGCATTATAATGACGCCTTCGAGGGTGTGTAGCGGATGGAGGGTCAATTTAGTAATCCCCATTGGTGTGACTGGCTGGTACGGTGGTTTGTAGAGGTTGGATATCTAGGTGGGTTCGTTGCATCATTTTTTATATACATGTGATTTAATATGTTTGTGATATGGGCTTATGGCCGATAATGATTCCTCGATGGATTTGCCCAAAATGTTATAATAAAGGCTATATTCGATTGGGAACCTGTGTTGGTTGTTACACATTGAGTCTGTTGACTCACCCTTCGTGGCTAACATTTTGCAAGTGATACATAGTGCAATGGACCGGCCTCGGCGGGACTATGTGGTGGCCATGCTTTCGCAAAATTTCGGTTTTCACATAATGGAACTCTTTTCGCTTTTCTTGAAGATGTTTTCCTTGATTTATTTTGGGTTTTAATATGTAATAAGGCCATTACTTAATCGCTTAATTTCACAGATTAAATTTTCTTTCCATACGATAATCAACAAACAAGTAATTAAACATTTTTCTCAAAGCAACATCAATGTTTTATCGTTCAATCAAACTAACGGTTTTTTTTAAAGAAACTCTAAAATCTGGCAAACCCCTTTTGAATATGAAAGAAACGATTTTAACAAAATACAAACTCGATGGCAACTTGGTTTCCAACTCGTTAAAATTTTGATCTAGTTTTGAATTGACATATTTTATAAGAAGGTGAAATGAAATTAAGCTAAGTTTTCTTAAGGAACATGTCAAATCCGGTCGGGGCTTGTGGGCCGGGTTTGGGGTGTTTCAATTAAACTAAGATGAGTTGAATTAATTACCAGCAACTCAATTATTAACTTAAGATATTTAAATGCATGATTTAAAGTGCAAACTAAATGAACAAATGAGTTACTTAATACATGACTTAATTAAAATATGTAGATAAATAATGCATGACATTAACTCAAGATGTATTTAATTAAACAAGAAATAATTAAAGACTAAAGTAACTAAAATAAATAAATCAAGTCCTTATTTCAGCAATTTAAATGCAAGAATTAAAATTTAAAGATGAGATCAAACGAGCTTATTAAAGCTGAATCAAGCTCGTTGAATGAGCACACGAACTCATTGAGCTGGATCGAACTCAAATGAGCTGAATTTGAACTAGACGAAGCTCATGGAGCTGGAAACAAACTGGGATCAGCTTACCAGCAACTCAACGCTCGACTCGGGATACTTGTCCGATGAAGTTCGCAGGGCGTGCTCGCATCATTCCCCCTCTTTAAGGCGACTTGTCCTCAAGTCAAGCCGTTAGTTTTCCGAACAAAATTCCCTTTGCTCAGTTTTTCCTCGGTTAAATGGGGCAGATATTAATTGGGTCACCTGAAAAGGATAACCATGAATTAGCAAGAGATGTTTCAAACACACTTGCAATTCAAATGTGAGCAGCACCAAACAAGTAAATCACATGCAATTGAACAGAATGAAATTATCATATAAAAGAAGTAATGCCTTGTCAAATTTTTGAAATAAGATTAAGTAGGCTTCAAGGCATGCATACAATTTGAATGGATTCCACAAGTCAAGATTATCATGCTAATAATGAATCAAATGATAAACATAAGCATCACAAGCAGGTAGTTGAGAAAATTCACATGGCTCATGAAATTGAACAATCAGATTTTGCATTGTACGATATATTCTCTCTCTCACATATGAATTATAAAAATTATCTAACATAAGAATCTTTTTGTCAACCATCAAGATAGATAGATCATAAATAGGCAGAATAGAACATTTAAACATATCATGACCTAAATGTTTTACAAAAATTAATTCATTAATGCAAAACTTATCATCATCCGAAAAGAACAAAAATGTATCAACAATTTCAGAAAGCTTACCTTTAGCAGTAGAAAAATAAAGATCATTCGTACCTTGCTCGAGCAATACAAACCTTCTCTCCTCGGGGTTGCAGTGTAGTAGTTTTGCGGTTGAATTAATCTTTCCCAAACGAATCGCAAACTTCATGGACAACCAAAGAAACTGTTTAAGGAACGAATGTAAATTGAAAACAAATTGAACAATTTTCGTTACCTTATTCAAAATCCACAAATCAAAATGATGAAAATTTTTCACACATAATTGACATTGCTTGATTTTCCAACAAGATGGATCTAAACAAATTCCCGGTTTGAAAATGTAATTTTGATTAATCATGCCAAAGTGTAGCAATGGTCTCGTCAAGTTAAACATGTCAATCCATAAAGATTTTTCCATACACAATATCGAGCAATCAAAACTCTTTTCAAACTTTAAAACGGATTTGCAAAAACTTGATGATTTCAAAAAAGGGAACGAATTATTCATATAATTATCATAGTCGATCAGATTGGGATTCTTACATGAAACCTCATTGCCACGCAAGATCAATTTTTAATTGAACACTACCTTACCTTTGAGTTGGTTAACGTAAAGTTTGGAGTTAGAAAAACTCGTCTCACCACTGTTTGAAACTTCAACAATATTCGAAGAAGGATAATTAACCATTCCTTGACTCGAAGCTTTTACAAAGGTAAAGTCATCAAGGGGCTTACGCACATTCAAGAAAGATAATGGAAACACAGGGGTGAAGGAATCTTTACCTAACTTACCTTTGAACTCGCACGGTTTGTTCTCTACTTCAGTCTTACCTTTGTTGATCATTTGAAAGCGTCTTTCGTGGGGAAAGTATTGAAGTTGAGAGTTACTGCTCGGCCTTTTGGAAACCTAAAAAATAGGGATAGAACAAGAAAAACTTTCAAGGGGGTTAGTTGAATCAGTCTTCACTTCTTCTTGCTAGTTCTCTTCTTTCACTTCTTTGTCCAACTCGATTTCTTTTATTTCAATTTCTTTCTCTTCAATCTCTTTTTCTTCAAGTTCTCTCAATTTTTCCAAGCTTTCTTTTTCAACTTATTTTTTACTATCAATTTTTTTTTCTTTTTCATAGGCTTTTTCAATGACTTTTTCGAGCTCTCTCAAAACCTCATTTTCTCTCTTACTTGCCTCTTGCCTCTCTTCTCTTTTTATTTCTTTTTCCTTGTCTTCTTTTTTCTTTTCTTTTCTTTGTTTCTATTACATGATATTACAAAAGAGTCATGGTAACAAGGATTTCCAAAAGAAGGAAAATTATTTACATTTGGTTCACGAACATTTCTTCTAGAAGAATACTCCATGAATGTTTTCTTTGAAATTCTTGAAGAAGTATATTTACCATTTCGAAAGTCATCTCGAAAGGATTCATAATCAAGATCGGTCTCTTTTCGTCTTGGATTGCTTGATAAAAAGGACTCTCGATCAGACCCTCTTTTCGAATAGGACTCATAACATGAGTCTTTTTGTCTCGAAGTCGATGGCAAAAAAGAATCATGATGTGTCTTCTTCTTCAAGTAGTAATTGGGGGTATATCTCCGTGGGGTTCCCGGCTTTGTTTTTTGACTTGCAGAAATGCGTTCATAGGGGTCTCTTTGTTCCACACAATTTAATCTCTTGTACAATTTATCGAATTTTGAATTCACCATGCTTTGCATTTCTCGCACCAAATATTGGAACTCCGATTCGGTGAACTCTTCCGAGACATGATTTTGTTGTTGAAAAGAAATATGTTAGTTCTTGTAACACCCAAATCCGCCCAAACATTACGATAGAATCGGTATGTTACGAAGAAAATTTGTTGAAAACCCCTTTTAATTACTTTAAATTTTGGTAAAAGAATATAGTTTTGTTTAAAACATTTGAGGTGCATAAAAGACAACACTTAGCTTTGTTATTTATAATCATTAAGTCATGTTGTTACTAATTACATCAATGTACCGATGGTACGAAAGAAAATCATTTACGCTTGAATTTAAGAAACTTGTGTAACCATTTTAAAGTCATTAAACAGTTTAAACAATTCATCCAAAACATGTAAAATAGTAAAATAAAATCTTAGGAGGCCTTATTACAACCGAACAAATAAAACCAAAATAAAATAAAACAATTCAAAATCCATTTAATCCATATTTTCTCTGCATGGCCACCTCGAGTCCATCCGGCTCCTCATCCGTGATCTACGAGTCACCTGAAAAATATTAAAGGAAAAGGTGAGTCACCAAGACTCAATGTGTAACCCTTTTCCCGGTTTAATGAAACATCATACACACAAATCACAATCAAGTTTAACATGCACCCAACCTAACCATCCAAAACATCTTTTCTACCGTGTGGTACCAAACCACCGGTGGTGCTAAACCACCGGTGACTTAAAGTCACGATATCCATCAATATTGTGGTGCCAAACCACCGGTGGTGCTAAACCACCGGTGACTCAAGTCACATATAATAAGTTGTGGGGCCAACCCACGTGTGATACCAAATCACCGGCGTCAATCCCATAATATCATCTGTGGGCCAACCCAATCGTGGTGCTAAGCCACGGGGCGAGACGCTATGAGGTGCCAAACCTCCGGTGACAAAAGTCACGAAATGTGGTACCAAACCACGGTGTCCACGATTACACGAATATCACTTCCCCTCCTCTCGCTTAACCCACATATTTATAATATGCACTTAACATAAATCATGCCAAACATGTTTATTTAATAACATATACTGAATTTATCAAAAGCCAATCTTCTTATATGCCACATATACCAAATATGTCAAGCATCATAATCAAACTCATATTGACAAGGACTTACCTGGATCCTTGCTTATACCTTTATGGTATTAAATCCAAATCTACACAATCCAGTTTAGCATACACAATATATTCAGCACATTAATTAGTTATAAAGTGTGTATGTACACACCTGTTACTATCGGTAGCCCTAAATCCCAAAGAGTCAATCGGCCACACTAGATTTCTTGCTCCTATATTCGGCCAAACCTGAAAGTTAGTGACATGGCTATTCGGCCAACCCACATAAATCCAAAGGGTTAACACATGAACCCGAAACCTCACCTAAATGCCCTTGAGTACAAACTACAGCACACGATATGCGAATCTCCTTCACCCCCTATAATCGGCAACTGTTAGCATCCTCAACAATTAGCTTTCGGCTTTCAAATACCAAATAAATGGTTAACAAAATTCTTACCACCACAACCAAGACTGATTGCTACCGAATGGAGGCTTGACTGAATACTTCAAAACCCTAGAGTACCTAGACAAAATCGGTTTCAAAACACTGATTAGCCAAACCATCAGTATATTTTAGCTTTTCCATTCACCCTAGTCGACGAGAGAACAAGAAAAAACAGAATAAAAGGCATTGGCTTTGGACACTTACCCACCTTTACAAACCGATTGAGGAAATCCTAGAAGAGATCACCTTTGCTTTGATGTTCTATCGAAACTACACCAAATAGGGAGGAGGGATTCGCTATGGTTGATTAAAATAACATTCAAGGTTAAAGCTAAGAAGAAGCAAAAGAGAAGTCGGAAATATTCAATAATTTTGGGCAATTGTCTAGGGAATTTCGCCAAGACAAGAAAGAAAAACAAAGAGGACTTGCTGAATGATTTTGGCACTCTAATGCTTAACACAAAACCGAAATAGGATGGCCCTAAAGAGTCCCTATTTCAGCCATTGCTTGCTTTTGTGATAAACCTCCACCTTTTAATTATCAAAATTAAACAAGGTTTATCTTACTTTTTATCTCCTAGCCACTCCTCATCAATTTAAAAGTAAATAAACTACTAATAATCCCCCTTCCAGTAGAATATGTGCAAAAATAGAGCTCATCCACATCACTTCAAGAGTCCAACAAGCGACCATCACCTACTCTCCCATTCACGGCTTTTGAAAAAAATAAAACCAAATTGTCGCTACTTTGGTTCAACACGGAACCTTATGCCACACCCTCCTTTCAACTCCCCATGCCATTTCTCCCATTAGACTTTCATGTCATAAAACCCCTCATTAAACTTTAAAGCCTTACTACTTAAGCCCATCACCTCATATGCAAAAAAAAAAAAAAAAACAAAACAAAACGCAAAACGCCCCTCCCGCCACTCGAACACCGTGACTGCGCCTCTTCACCTCCAACACTTAAGTGGCACATGGAACGACTTAGCCAATTAGTTCTTTGTGTCAAGTTCCTTTCAAAAATTTTCTTAACCCCTATCTCACCTAGCTCCCCTCCTTTAAGTACTTAAAAAGAAATTTTTAACCCTAAGTCGTGCCTAGCTCAAGTTTATTTCTAGACCTTAGAACATGCTAAATAAATCATAGTATTTATTTCTTCAAGCACACACACATGGGAACAAATAATTAAATTTTCAAACAACCCCTAATTCAGGATGTTACAGTTCTCAAAAAACAAAATTTAAGCACCTCACCACAAACCTCACAATTTTACTCGAAAAGAAGAAGGAAAAGTGTCACTCTCGCTCATGTTTACACTTGTTTGGCTTTTACTTCCACTCAAATGATCTCACTCGCTTGTGCCTTTTACCTCTCAAAATTTCTCTCAAAATTTCAGATTCGAACTGCCAAGGCCTTATCGTAGGCTTAGGGGTCGGTTGCAAATGGTTTAATAAAGGATAAATATGAGGGGGTTAACGGTTGGCTGAAAGAAAATTTAAAGTCGGTTTAAGGTGTGGCGTTGGGTGAGTTGGGAAAATACCAAATAATGTGAATAAGAATCTTGGATGATCGGGGTAGAAAGAAGAATGAAAGTAGAATGTTGGTTTTGAAATCAAAAACAGAGGAGAAGAACATACACAATAGGTACTTGGAAAACTTTCAAACACTTTTTTTTTATATTTTCATTTCTTTTTCAATTCAAATGCACGAAAAAAACACAAGAAGAACTTTGAGATTACAACTTGAATTTTTTTTGAATTTTTTTCACGAACCTAATTTGAAGTGAATACGAATGTCGGAAGTCCTCGTTTTAAATCAAATGGGCTTATTCTTTATAAAGCCCTAAATTCATAACATAATAATTAAAGCGTAAATAAAAGCATCACGATGGCCTTATTACATAAAATGAAACCCATAAAATAAAATTGTACAAGACTTAAAATAAAATAAAGATTCAAATTAAATTAGACTTCAAAATTTGAACATGGCCACCACAAGCTCTGCCGTCCGGTCCATTACTTTGCCATCACCAAACATGTTCCCTACAACGGGTGAGTCGATAGACTCAATGTGTAACCAACACCAAAACATAATAGAAATAGGCACACCATACATATCATATTCATATAAAAAATTCAAGATAATGATGCAAACCCAAACCCAAACCTATATGCCATCCGCTACACTCCACCCGTATTAACTTGCACACCGTGGGGACTACTAAGTCAACCCTCCATCCGCTATACACCATCAAAGGTAGTCATTTGCAATGACGTGCTCATCGCCCACTTATAATATTGTGGCATAGCCACCACTTTCAGATAATGTAACCGGGTTACCACATTCACTTAATGTGACCAAGTCACCACATTCACTTAGTGAGACCGAAGTCGTCACATATTCTTAGTGAGATCAAGTCATCACGTTTCACTTAGTGAGACCAAGTCATCACGTTTCACTTAGTGAGACCAAGTCATCACATTCACTTCCCTTTCTCAATTAACCCGAATGCCCCAAATTATACATATCATGCATATCATATTTTATTTCACTTTCACATCACTTTTCACATGTTAAATATAACATATTTCAAATCCTAGTAGGAGTAGGAAAACGTGCACAGTACTTTGTACCATAATATGGTACTTTAGCCACATTCTTTCACTTTCACATTAACATATATATGATGTTTAAGCCATAAATCTATTAAGATTAGTGTGGGGTACACACCTGATTTTTTTTTTTAGCGATTCCTTGAGATTCCGAAAAGCTAGATCTAATGTTTAAATCCTTAGTCCCTACATTTGATTTACCATTTATTACTTAGCATAAATTCTATTTGGTTATAATATCCAAATCCTAGTAGGATTTGTAAAAGATTTACCTTTGATGCCGATTTGATGTTTATTCAAATCCTCAAAACTTGGTTTTCCTTCACCTAATATTCTACCAACCCTAAATCTCAACATAGATTAGTTTTCACTTTTTAATAATTAAAGATCTAATCTATGTAATCACACAAGCCTTGGCCGAATACCTTTAGGTGCTTACCTTATGGATTTTAAATCCAAAAACTTCACCTTCCTCTTCCTTGAAATCGGCCAAATCCTAGATCTCCTAATCGGTTAGTTTTTGATTAATTTGATCTAATAACTAAGATTTGGCCTTGGCCAAATGTATAAACTCACTTACCTTGGAGTTCTCAAATCCAAAATTGATCTTTATTTTAGATTCTGCAAAATCACATGTTAGATTTGATCTACCATTCAATTATGGAAGAGACCTTTTGGCCTGGATGTACATAGATGTACTTACCTCGTTTTTAAATCCGAATGATCCCTTATACTATTCGGCTATGGCACTATTATGGATCACAAAGTTTTGGCTTTTGTGAAGGGATAGTAGAAGAAAAGGAAAAAAAAAAGAAAGGAAAAGAGATGGAGAGAGTTTTGACAGAGAGAATTCATTAAAGGAAGAAGAAAAGATTGGTGCTTATTTGGCTAGGGAATTTCGACAAGAGGTTCTCTTGAAGAGAAAATAATGAAGAATGGCTCTTAATTTTCCTCTTTAGTCAAACTATTAGCCTTAGAGTCCCTCAATCGCCAACTCTTCCTATGTGATAAATTTTAATTTTATCAAATATTAATTTCCATCAAATCTCCTAATTAGCGAAAATTCCAAAGGAATAAAACTCTTCCTTCTAGATCCATTGTGCCGTCCAACTCTCTACTCATGGAGGCAAAATAAAACTTCTTTATTTGCTTCCTAGGTGACTCGAACTCGTGCCTAACACCCCTTGCATGTGGGCCATTTCACGAGGCCTTAGGTGGCATCTTCAGCCACTTTTCCAAGTCTGCTTTTGGGTCAAATTTCACATGTTTTTATTTTAGGTCACCTGCCCTAAGTTCCCTTTGAACTTTTAATTCGACATTTCGGGTCATTTTAAGTTTCCAAAATTTTCGCGGATCAGAACTTGACATTTCCTAGGTTTCCAAAATCATTCCAAATTTATTCCAAAACACATAAAACATGTCTTTTTCGTAAATTAGGCCAAAATGCATTGGCCCTTTTAGGATGTTACGCTTCTACCCCTTAAAATAATTTCATCCTCGAAATTTCCTAACTAAATAATTGAGGGTATTGCTGTCGCATTGCCTCCTCGCTCCCACGGCTTCCTTCGATCCATGATTGCGCCACAATACTTTGACTAGAGGAGCCGACTTCCTCCGTAGTACTTTCATGTCACGCCCGTAATCCGAATCGGCTCTTCCTCGTGAGGTTAAGTCCGCCTTAGCTCCACTTCTTCATCTGGTACTATGTGAGAGGGATCCGATCGGTAGTGACGTAGCATGGACACATGGAATACGTCGTGCATTTGTTGCAACTCGGTGGCAACTCTAGTTGGTATGCCATCGTCCCACTCGCTTTAGTACTCGATAGGGCCCGATAAACCTTGGGCTTAACTTCCTTTCGACCAAACCTCATCACATTCTTCCATTGTGAAACTTTTAGAAACACTTGGTCTCCCACTTCAAACTCTATTTCCTTCCGCTTGAGGCTCAGCATAAGACTTACGCCTATCCGAGGCTTCCTTTAACCGTGCTCAAATTATCTCAACCTTCTCTTCTATCTCTACCACCATCTCCGACCCAAAACCCGACGCTCTCCTAACTCACCAACAAGTAGGAGTACGACACTTCCGTCTGCATAATGCTTCATATGGTGCCATTCAATGCTAGCACGATAATCGTTGTTGTAGGCGAACTCGCTAAAGGCAAGTAATCCTCCCAACTTCCTCGAAAATCCATCACACATCCTCTCAACATATCCTCCAACACTTGTATTACTTGTTCAGATCGCCTGGTCGATTGTGGATGAAAGGTCAGTGAAATCCAACTTGGTGCCTAAAGCTTGATGAAGTGCCTCCAAAATCGAGACGTGAATCTTGGGTCTCCGTCTCAAATAATTGACACCGGCACTCGTAGCCTCACAATTTCTGCACATATAGCTTGGCTAACTTTTGAAGGAATAATCCATTCTTCGGGATGAAATGTGTGACTTAGTCAAACGGTCCACTATTACCCATACCGAGTCCTTCTTAGTAGGCGTAAGGGAAGCCCACTAACGAAGTCCATGGTAATTCTTTCCCACTTCCATCTGCGAAATCTGGATTGGTCAAGCAATCCCGATGGAACTTGGTGTTCACCTTAACTTGTCGACACGCCGGACATCTTCCCACGATCAGAACTTCTCGCTTAAGATCGGGCCACCAAAATTGCTCCCTTAAACCTCTCAGACAACTTAATGCTTCCAGGATGCATAGCATAAGGGCTACTATGCACTTCTCAAGAATCCTCCGTCTTAACTCCTTGTCCTTTGGCATGCGACTTTCCTTTGTAGCACAATACTCCTTCTTCATTAACCTCATAGTCCTTTAACTCTTCGCTCGTGCTTTTGTAACTTAACACTTAAATCCTCATCAACCAACCGTCCCTCTTTCACCTCCTTCAAACATGTTGGCTTGACTTGTAACTCACCAATAGGCTTCCATCCTCATACAAGCTTAAATGGGCTAACATTGCTCTTAGGTCGACACAACCTTCCTACTTAAGGCATCCGCTACTACATTCGCTTTGCCCGATGATGTTCGATCGAATATCATAGTCTTCAAGAATTCCACCAACCTTCGTTGCCTCAAGTTTAACTCTTTTGAGTTAACAGTATTTGAGACTCTTGTGGTCCGTGTAGATCACCGACCTTTCTCCATACGATAATGCCTCCACACCTTGAGAGCGAAAACCACTGCTGCCAATTCCAAGTCATGGGTTAGGTAGTTCACCTCATGCGGCCTTAATCGCCGAGACGCTGTAGTTTACTACTTTTCCATCTTGCATAAGAACACATCCTAACCCCGTATGTGAAGCGTCACAAGACACCACAAAATCCTTTCCGCCTCAAATGAATCAACACCGAGCTTCATAATACCTTCTTAAGTTTCTCAAAACTCTCCTATTGCTTATCCGCTCTACACAAAGGGTACTTCCTTCCTCAACAATTTTGTTAATGGCGCGCTATCGGCGAGAATCCTTCCACGAACCTTCCGTAATAACACGCCAATCCTAAGAAACTACGAATCTACGCCACCGACTTAGGTGGTTTCCAATCCAACACACCGATTTTCTTAGGATCCACCCTTATTCCTCGGCGGACACCACGTGTCCAAAGAAAGCGACTTCCTAAGCCAAAACTCACACTTGTTGAATTTGGCATAAAGCTTCTTCTCCTTAATACTTGCAACACAATCCGGAGATGCTCATCATGCTCCTCTTCGCACTTAGAATATACCAAAATATCGTCGATGAACACTACAACGAACTCGTCTAAGTAAGGTTGAAACACTCGCTTCATCATATCCATGAATGCTATCGGGCGTTTGTCAACCAAAACGGCATTACCACAAACTCAAAATGGTCGATCTTGTTCGAAGTCGTCTTATGGATATCCACCTCCTTTACTTTTAACCGGTGATATCCCGACCTTAAGTCGATCTTTGAGAACACCGCCGCTCCTTCACCGGTCAAACAAGTCATCAATCCTAGGCAAGGGATACTTGTTCTTGATGGTTAGCTTATTCAATTGACGATAGTCTATGCACATACGCATAGTTCCGTCCTTCTTCTTTACAAATAGGACCGGTGCTCCCCATGGAGGCACACTGGGTCGAATAAACCCACGATCCAACAATTCTTGGATTTGAGCCTTGAGCTCCACTAACTCCTTTGGCGCCATTCGGTATGGAGCGATTGGCACAGGCGCTATTCCCGGTAGTAAGTCTATTCCAAATTCAACTTCTCTATCTGGGGGTATTCCTGGTAATTCCTCCAGAAACACATCCTCAAAGTCCCTTACCATTCTAACTCTTTTGACACCTTCTTCCTTTCCATCCGACGACTTACAAAGGCTAAGAATGCCTCGCACCCTTTACTTAACCATCCTTTCATTTAAGCAATCAAACTACATTAGTCAAGTAGTTTCTTCTTTCTCCTATCATAATGACCACCTCATCCTCAAGGGTCATTAGTTCCATTCGTTTAGCCGCACAATCCAACACGGCTCGGTGTTCTACCAACCAATCCATACCAAGTATGAAGTCAAATTCCCCAAAGGGTAATTCCATTAGGTCAGCCCGAAAGCTCACTCCCTGAATTTCTAGGGATATATTCCGAAAGATCTTATTTACCACTATAGTTTGGCCTAATGGGCTTACTACCATCATCTCCTTATCAGAAAGTTCAGAGTCTAGGCCTAGTGTTTCAACTACACTACAGGCAACATAAGAATGGGTCGAGCCCACATCAATTAAAGCATAATAGGGTTTACCATGAATGAGGAACGTACCGGTTATGACGTCCGGCGCGTCTCCATCCTCCCTACGGTGAACCGCATAAACTAAACTCGGCTGTCTTGCCTCAGTATTAGCGGCACCTCTGCCATGTCCTCTGCCAGCACCATTACCTCTGTTATTCAAACCTCAACCTCGTTGAGGTCAGCATCCTCCCTATCTACCGATTAACATTACGAGTTCTCAGGTCGTCATCATCCGATATCTTTGGACGGTCCTTGAGCATATGGTCATTGGACCCACACTTAAGACATGCTCCTGCTTTTCCAACACTCACCAATGCTTCTTTCCACAATGCTCACAAAGACGATCACGCCTCTAGTACCAACTTGTCGACCCCTTCACCCTCGCCTCGGGCCTTTTCAGACATTTCCGATGATCTATAACCCCTCTTGGGTCTATTCCTATCAGTATTCTGCCTAGTAGAGTCCTTGATTCCCTCAGCTACCTTAGCCTTTTCAACCAACGCGGAGAACTCCCGTTCCTGATGTGGAGCTATCAATAATCTTAGGTCATCCCTTAATCCGTCCTCAAAACGGACACAGCGTTCATGTTCGGTTGTGACTACTCCTCGAGCATATCGACTTAACCTCGAAATTCAAATTTCATATGTCGCTACCGACTTGTTCCCTTGAACTAGTCCTAGAAAAGCTTTCCTCTGCTCATCAATATACCGTGTGCCGACATACTTTTTCTGATATGCCTCCTTAGCATACTCCCACGTCAGATCCTCAGCCGTGGCACCATCCCGGACAGTTAACCACCATTGGTACGCTTCATCACGTAACAGTGCCACCATCTCTTTCAACTTCTCTTCAGGGGTCAGGTCGAGTTCATCCATAATACGCTCAGTTGCTTCCAACCAATACTCGACTGTACTGGGTGCCACACCGGACACTCCATGAAACACCTCGGCCCCATTGGCTCGGAGTCACTCGGTCTGATTTTTAAGCTCCAGATATTTCGGTAGCGCTTAGCCACCATTTCCAAAACTCGTAACATTGCTTGTGACACAAAGATCATCCCCGTCTGAGCTTGTCGCCGACATTAACAAAAAGGGGTGGTGGTGGCGGTGGTAACTCATTGTCGAACCTTGACCGATCTAACGGGTTCGACACGATTATTCTTCCTCTACCGCGTCCTTGATGACCGCGTCCTCTAGAACTCATTTCTAACGTCGAGATCTGATTAAGAAGTTTTTTATAAATTAGTACTTTTGTTTCACTTTATTACTGCCAAGAAATTTTATGAAAAGAATTTTTTAGGAGTGGTTCTTTCGTATTCATACATGCATACGCCTTTTCATTCATTCATACATCCATCAAACAATTATGAACCTTAGTTCATTCGGAGAGACGTTAGTTTTTCATTTGTTATTGTTTTACCACTACCCGGGGTATTTTCGTAATTTGTCCTACTGGGTATTTTCGTAATTTGTCAAAATAAGGTTCCTTGGTGTTTTTGTCACAAAGTATTTTTGGAAATTTTAAAGTTCCCGGGGTATTTTAGAGAATTTTTGAAATTCGAGGGTATTTCAGAAATTTTTAGACCTTGGGGGTATTTTGGTAATTTTTTCCACAAATCGGGGTAAATTGTAAAATTTTAATAAATCAGGGATATTTTAGAAGTTGCAAAATTTTGAGGGTTCTTTTTGAGAAATTTATTTTCCAAAATGATGAAGTTGCAAAAATTTTGAAAATCGGGGTCATTTTGGTAATTTTGGTGAGTTAGGGCAATTTTGTAATTTTCAAAAAATCAAGGTATTTTCCTGATAGTTTGCAAATTAGGGTTTTTGAACATTTATGATATAACAAAATTTTGGCAAAACCATTGAGTAGCTGGGCATCTTATAAACCAAGGGTATTTTTGTAATTTTACCACTAGGGGTATGTTCGAAATTTTATAGGTCAGAAATTTTTTCGGAGAAAATTGTGTATAAGAAATAGTTTTTTTTTTTGTGAATTAAGGAAAAAGAAAATGATGTAAGAATTTTAATAGTAAGGTTCCGAAAAATGGCTAGTTCCCTTTCGGGTTTTAGTTATTGGGTTTAGCCTATGACCGAGCCTTCTTGGTCAGGGTGAACCAAAGCTACGCACCAGGCAGGATTCGAGTGGAGAGGAGGTGAGTCACGCGGACTGCTTAAGTACCAAGCTTCCACCGAAACCATTCCTAGACATGCGTACAGGGGTTGCCACACCCACTAAGTCCTCTAGGTTAGGGTGAACCGAAGCTACGCACCAGGTGGGATTCCTGTGAAGAGGAGGTGAGTCACTAGGACTGCTTAAATACCAAGCTCTTCAGGATCCACTCCTAGACATGCGTACTCATGGTTGCCACACCTAACTTGATTGACTTAGCCATAGGTTTGTTTAGTATATTAAGCCTTATGTATTTGTGTTTGAGTAGACTAATCTTAGGGTTCAAGTTCCTATCATGCTATTCTACGTTCCATTCCTTTTCTACCCTTCTATAATTCACATAATCACACAGATAGATAGAGGTACTTACCTGGTGGATCAGGGTCGGAGACTTAGGGGCCATGTCATCATACCTGTCCATTTTCAGAAATATTTTCATAAAACTCATTTGGGCTTGTTTTGAAAACGTTTTGGGCCTTAGGCCACAGTGTAGAGAGTTTAAAAGCGGGCTCGATACTAAAATCGAAACACCCTACACCGCCCACGAGAATGGACCGGATCTGGTATGTTCCTCAAAGTAACCCGTTCAAATTCATTTGAATACTTTGAAAACTGTGTGTTTTGGAAGTCAGTTTGTTGTGGGTTGGGCTCGAATTGAAAACAAATTCATTTCATATCAAAAACCCATTTGTTTTAGGTGACAAAATATTTTAACTTATTTTAAATCAAATGGGCTTATTCTTTATAAAGCCCTAAATTCATAACATGGTAATTAAAGCAGAAATAAAAACTGTCACGATGGCCTTATTACATAAAATGAAACCCATAAAAATAAAATTGTACAAGATTTAAAATAAAATAAAGATTCAAATTAAATTAGACTTCAAAGTGAACATGGCCACCACAAGCTCTGCCGTCCCCTGGCCCATTCTTGCTCATCACCAAACATGTTCCCACAACGGATGAGTCGATAGACTCAATGTGTAACCAACACCAAAACATAATAGAAATAGGCACACCATACATATCATATTCATATAAAAACTTCAAGATAATGATGCAAACCCAAACCCAAACCTATATGCCATCCGCTACACTCCACCGTACCAACACGCACACCGTGGGGACTACTAAGTCAACCCTCCATCCGCTACACACCATCGAAGGCGTTCATTGCGCAATGACGTGCTCATCGCCGACTTATAATATTGTGGCATAGCCACCACTTTCGATAATGTAACCGAAGTTACCACATTCACTTAATGTGACCAAGTCACCACATTCACTTAGTGAGACCAAGTCGTCACATATTCTTAGTGAGATCAAGTCATCACGTTTCACTTAGTGAGACCGAAGTCATCACGTTTCACTTAGTGAGACCGAAGTCACCACATTCACTTCCCCTTTCTCAATTAACCCGAATGCCCCAAATTATACATATCATGCATATCATATTTTATTTCACTTTCACATCACTTTTCACATGTGAAATATATCATATTTCGAAATCCTAGTAGGAGTAGGAAAAATGTACCTGAGTACTTTGTACCATAATATGGTACTTTAGCCACATTCTTTCACTTTCACATTAATCATATATATCATGTTTAAGCCATAAATCTATTAAGATTAGTGTGGGGTACACAACTGATTTTTTTTAGCGATTCCTTGAGATTCCGAAAAGCTAGATCTAATGTTTAGATCCTTAGTCCCTACATTTGATTTACCATTTATTACTTAGCATAAATTCTATTTGGCTATAATATCCAAATCCTAGTAGGATTTGTAAAAAGACTTACCTTTGATGCCGATTTGATGTTTATTCAAATCCCGAAAAACTTGGTTTTCCTTCACCTAATATTAACCAACCCTAAATCTCAACATAGATTAGTTTTCGCTTTTTAATAATTAAAGATCTAATCTATGTAATCACACAAGCCTTGGCGAATACCTTTAGGTGCTTACCTTATGGATTTTAAATCCAAAACTTCACCTTCCTCTTCCTTGAAATCGGCCAAATCCTAGATCTACGAATCGGTTAGTTTTTGATTAATTTGATCTAAATAACTAAGATTTGGCCTTGGCGAATGTATAAACTCACTTACCTTGGAGTTCTCAAATCCCAAAATTGATCTTTATTTTAGATTCCTGCTGAAATCACATGTTAGATTTGATCTACCATTCAATTATGGAAGAGACCTTTTTGGCCGAATGTACATAGATGTACTTACCTCGTTTTCAAATTGCAGATGATCCCTTATACTATTCGGCTATGGCACTATTATGGATCACAAAGTTTCGGCTTTTGTGAAGGGATAGTAGAAGAAAAGGAAAAGAAAAGAAAGGAAAAGAGATGGAGAGAGTTTTGACAGAGAGAATTCGGCTAAAGGAAGAAGAAAAGATTGGTGCTTATTTGGCTAGGGAATTTGGCAAGAGGTTCTCTTGAAGAGAAAAGAATGAAGAATGGCTCTTAATTTTCCTCTTTAGCGAAACTATTAGCCTTAGAGTCCCTCAATCGCCAACTCTTCCTATGTGATAAATTTTAATTTTATCAAATATTAATTTCCATCAAATCTCCTAATTAGTAAAAATTCCAAAGGAATAAAACTCTTCCTTCTAGATCCCTTGTGCCGTCCAACTCTCTACTCATGGAGGCAAAATAAAACTTCTTTTATTTGCTTCCTAGGTGACTCAATTCGGGCCCAACACCCTTGCATGTGGGCCATTTCACGAGGCCTTAGGTGGCATCTTGAGCCACTTTTCCAAGTCCGTTTTGGGTCAAATTTCACATGCTTTTTATTTTAGGTCACCTGCCCTGAGTTCCTTTGAAATTTTTAATTCGACATTTCGGGGTCATTTTAAAGTTTCCAAAAATTTTCGTGGATCTCAGAACTTGACATTTCCTAGGTTTCCAAAATCATTCCAAATTTATTCCAAAACACCTAAAACATGTCTTTTCGTATAATTAGGCCAAAATGCATAGGCCCTTTTTAGGATGTTACACCGTACCTCGTTCTGAAAGTAATTTTGAAAATATCTGAATCTTTTACCCGCAACTGATAATATCCCGATCTCAGATCTATCTTTGAAAACACAGTGGCTCCTTTCAACTGATCAAATAAATTATTAATTCTGGGTAGTGGATATTTGTTCTTTATAGTCACCATGTTCAATTGAAGATAATTGATTAACATTCTAATTGTGCCATCTTTCTTTTTCACAAATAGAACAGGAGCACCCCAAGGTGAGAAACTCGGTCTTGCAAACCCTCTATCTGTTAATTTTTGCAACTCTGACTTCAATTCTTTTAGCTCTGTTGGTGCTATTCTATACAGAGCTATCGAAATAGGAGTTGTTCTCGACAACAAATCAATACCAAATTCAACTTCACGTATCTGAGGTAGTCCCGATAACTCTTCAGGGAATACATCAGGAAATTCACAGACAACCGACACTAAATTAACTTTCTTTTTAGTTACTCTTGAGTCAGTCACATAAGCAAAATAAGCTTTATAACCCTTTTCATATAGTTCTGAGTTTTCATTACTGATATCACAGTAGGCAAGCCGTTCAATTCACTAGACTCAACCTGAACTATCTTATCATTCTAACATCTCAAATTGATAGTTTTTCTTTTGCAATTCATGATAGTATCATGTAGTGTCAACCAGTTCATACCCAAAATTATGTCAAACTCTTCAAATGGTAATAGCATCAAATCAACAGGAAAACAGATATCTCGAAACATTAACGGACAGTTCTTGCATACTTTATAAACCAGAACACTTTTACCTAAGGGGTTTGATACTCTTATAATAAACTCAGTAGACTCTACAGGCAAAGTCTTACTGGATACTAAGTTCATGCATATATACGAATAAGTAGAACCTGGATTTATTAATGCAATCACTGAAGTTTTATAAAGAGTAAATGTACCCGTTATAACATCCAGAGATGAAGCTTCCTCACCAGCTCGGATGGCATACGCTCTGGAAGGCACTCTAGATTCCGATCTTGCAACAGTGTCCTTCGTAGTTCTCTGACTACCACTGACATTTCTTGCATTTCAGAAAGGTCTACCTCTCGCTGTAACATTATCAGATCTCAGATTTCAAACAATCTCTTGCTCTACAGACTCTGGGCAATCACGGATAAAATGATCTAATGATCCACATCTGAAGCAAGCTCGATCATTCAATCTACAACTTCCCGGATGTCTTTTACCATAATGCTTACATTCAGGTCAATATGATCAGACATTTCCAACACTTGCCATTGAAGTTGTCGGAGCTTTGGTATTCAACTGTGATCTAGATCGATCTCTATTTGATTGTCCCACATTTGCCCTGGAATGACTATGTTCATCTCTGAATTTCTTTGATGCAGACTGAAATGATTTACTCAGAAATCGCTTTCTCATATCTATAACTTCAGACTCAGCTTTTCTTTTGTCTTTTTCAAGTGCCTCAGCTTTGTACACTCGATTAACAAGTACAAAAACTCTTTTATTTTCAGAATCCCAACTAACAGACGGATATCTTCCTTAAGGCCATCTTCAAATCTTTTTCACATTATTGCCTTGGTGGATACACATTCCTGAGCATACTAAGTTAATCTCACGAACTCTCGTTCGTAATTAGTGACAGACATGCGGCCCCATTTGAATTTTAGGAATTCATTTCGTTTGTAATCTATGAATCTCTGACTGATATATTTCTTTCAAAACTCAGACTAAAAGAAATCCCAAGTAACCCGTTCCTTTGAAACCACGAAAATCAAAGTCTTTCACCACTGATCAGCTGCTTATCGTAACAAAGAAACAACACATTTTATGCATTCTTCGGGATTCAACAACATCTCATCAAATACCCAGATTGTGTTCTTAAGCAAAACTCGGCTTTCTCGGCATTGTCATCACTAGTAACCCTGAACTCTTCAGCCACATACTTACGAATTTTGTCTACCGGAGGTTTATTTAATAGATTCAGATTCATAATTGAACGCAAAAGTCTGAGGGGGATTAGGCAGGGGCGAAGGTTGTGAAACAGTCAGATTATTTCTTATGAACTGAGTGAACCACTCACTCATCATTTGGAAGAAAGCTTGTTCAACTTCTCCCTCTTGACCATTAGTAGCCGGTCTCGAATTAGATGGAGCTGTCCCTTAAGCGGGAACAGATGCATTGCTTTCTACATCGTTAGCTACGACTCTTTCGGGATCCATTACTATAGGAAATACACATTTTACGCGTCAAGATTCATCACACTATCACATTTCATATATATGCATGTATAGCTTGACTCTCACACGCTACGTTAGTTCGAGAATCGACTAAACCGTAGCTCTAATACCAATCAAATGCAACACCCTTAACCCGTAACCGTCTCCGAAACAGGTTAAAGGGCATTACAAGACAATCGGAATCATTTACTGACATTTCACAACAAAGTCTGACAAAACACATCAAAGTGTCCCTTAAATAGGTTTACGAGATCTTAATCATGCTTTAGAAAAGGGTCGGGACTAAGCCAAACACATACGTAAATTCTCGAAAATTTAAAATTTTTTCCATGATATAGAGGTCACATGCCCGTGTGGGCAGGTCGTGTGCCTCACACGGCCTCAGACACGCCCATGTGTCCAAGCCGTGTCAAAACAGGGCTTGCATACTAACTTGACCACACGGCTTGGGACACACCCGTGTGCCCCACCCGTGGTCGAGCCTGACTTCCACCACACAGTCATTCACACGCCCATGTGTCCAGCCCACGGTCGAGCCTGACTTGTTTTGAATTGCAACCTCGATGGACATGATCGAGCCACACGCCCGTGTGCTCAGCCGTGTGGGCAATTATAGGCCATTTACAAGGCCAAAATACCACCCATACTTGGTTCTTCAATACAAATACAATTAGGCATCAATCCAAACATAATTGACAACCAAAATGCATATTATATGATCATCATATCACCCCATTCAATTTCATTTCCATACATATTATCTTGTAACATCCCGAAATTGGGCCTAGTAGGATTAGGCCCAATAGGCCTTGGGCGTAGAAATGTTTAAAATTTTGAGAACAAGAGAATGACATTATTACAAATTGGACTTGTTAGTTAAGTGAATTTGGAGTTTACGGGGTTTCTATGAAGTCTCGGGTTTAATTTGGCCTTAGGAAAAATTTGGTATTTTAGCACTTTAAGGAGAGATGGTAAGTAGCTTCAAGGCTTATTGAAATAAATGAATAAATGGTTAGCACAAGTGAGCTATTAGTAGAGAGGATATGGCGCCACTTGTAGCACCTTGAGGGAAGGAGTTGAATCACTTTGTGTGCAATTTGACTTTTATTTTGCTTCCCTTCCTTATGTGTCGATCAAGGAATAAATATGGCAAGGTGGACTTCATTATTTTGGTAAGGTGGCTAAAAGAATAAGGTAAGGTTGAAGTTGGGGAAAGGAATCATGAGAAATAGGTAAGTAAGGGGGACAAGAGGCTAATATCGGGGGAGGTGTTTTGGAAAGTATGGGTGGCCAAACTCGGGGGATGCATGTGGATGGTTTTGAGGTGGATAGGTGGCTGAAAATTTTACCTTGGCATTTGGTAAGGTCTTGGTTTTGTTTTGGCCAAAAATCCTATTGCAACCTTTGTGTCATCTTCTCTCCTTTTGCTACTTTCTTTGCCGAATTTTTCTAGCACAATAGTGCATTTTCTCTTCTCTTGAATTGGTCACATATTCATCTTTTGTCTAATCTCCTTGATAGTCGAATATCATTATTCATTCTCCTCCATAACCGAAACCTTTCTATCGTTCTTTCTTTCTCATTCCTTAAGCAATCGATAAGTATTCTTTCTAATGTTTTATTTTCTTCTCTTATGACCGAATCCATACTTTGGTTTTTGGATGGTCATTTTGACCGAGACCATCACCTTACTTTCTCTCATACGAGATCATTTTCTTCTTCGTAGTGATATAGAGGGAGGCCAAATACCACAACATCACCTAATCATCTCTAGTCATAGGACGGTCATGAGAAACGAGATTATAATCGATTAAGGTAAGGAAGATCTTTCATAGTCCATTCGATATCTCCATTTGGTTATTGAGTTAATCGGATTGAAGGTTGGCTAATTGATATTGTTGGTAGGATTGATTCTTGGTGCATCGAGGGAGATCACAGTCGTGGTAAGTCGAGTTAGCCTAATAAAGTGTTTCTAGTTACGATTATCGAAGTTGAGACTAACCTTCTATCAACTATCAATATAGGTGTTGAAATCGGTAGAAAGCACAACTCGTAATCAAGGTGTGTAATCCTGTACCCTTCCGAATATATGTTTGAAATGGTGAGTAAGTCTCACATATATTTGAAAGTTTACATGAAATTTTATTTGATTCGGTAGAAATACCGAAGAAAACCGATAATCGGCATCCGTGATCACTCGGACGTGCGTATGCTCCTAGTGGTAATCATGTTTTGTAATAAAATAGTTTCGGTCAGAAACAGTGATGTGTATTTGAAAAATCACGAAAAATTGGATAAAAGGAATTACAAAGTGAGTAAGATATCAGATTAAATTTTACTGTGTCTACTTTAATATGGAAGAAACAGAGAAGGAAAATGAATATTATATTCTGAGATATGTTAATTTTAGTGAGACTAGTTCTGAATGACTTCGGGGTATTCTGTTCTGTCTTGGAAAAATCGTATAAAATTGTAAAAAGTGAATTATGGGACATAATTTATATGTATGGATTCCTTAGTGAGCCTATTATTAATAGAGACAAGTGGAAGCAGTATATGAAAACTGTACAATGAGATATTTGGATTTTGAGTAAGAGAGGTCAGAATTGTTGGACAGTGAAACAAGGAAAAATTTAAGGAATAAACTGTACTAAATGGTTAAGCTAAAAATTCTGGAAAAATTGTAGTAAGAAGAAATATGAGTCTAGTTTCAAGGAAAATTTACGGATTTAGATTTTGAGATTCCTAACATGAGTTATAGTCAATTTAGTCAGTATGACGCAGATGGACAGTTTCAAACTTTTATGCCCCAAATTAGTAGTTAAGCCTAGGTTACGAAATTACCATAATACCCTTAGAGGGTAAATTACCGAAATACCCCTGGGTTGCGAGATTACCGAATTACCCTCGATGGGTAAAATTACAAAAATACCCTTATGGGCCGAATTACGAAAATGCCCTTATGGGCCGAATTACGGAATTGCCTTCAATGGACTAAATCGATAAAAGTGATATATGGGCCAATTGTGATATTTGATATATGGGCCAAATGTGATATTTGATATATGGGCCAAATGTGATATTTGCTATATGGACCAAATGTGATATTTGCTATATGGGCCAAAATGTGATATGGGCCAGATTGTTTAAATTTTTATAATGGGTCGTATGTTTGTAATAATTATATGAATGAATTATTGTAAATGAATATGCATACATGATTTGCATGGGTTGGGATATTTAACGAAGAGAAGTTCTGGTAGCTTTGCTACAAAATTCTTATGGCTATATGCCTAGTTTGATATATGGCTTAATGCCCAGTTTAATATATGGCTTAATGCCCAGTTTAATATATGGCCTCGTGCCCAATTGATATATGGCCTCCTGCCCAGTTGATATATTTCCTCGTGCCCAGTTTGATATATGGCTTCGTGCCCAGTTTGATATATGGCTTCATGCCCAGTTTGATATATGGCCTCGTGCCCAGTTTGATATATGGCTTAATGCCCAGTTTGATATATGGCTTAATGCCTAGTTTGATATATGACTTCGTGCCCAGTTTGATATATGGCTTAATGCCCAGTTTGATATATGGCCTCGTGCCCAGTTTGATATATGGCTTAATGCCCAATTTGATATATGGCTTAATGCCCGATTTGATATATGGCCTTATGCCCGATTTGATATATGGCCTCGTGCCCGCTTTGATATATGGCCGTGCACGCTTTATTATGGCTTAAATGCCCGGTGGTGTGTTGGCGGGGTGGGTGACTAAAGCTCCCACAGGTGTCTTTGGTTGGTACGGTGGTGTCGTGGATGGAAAACTAGGCTTGGTTGAAATTGCATTTCATGCACAAGTTATATTTGATACATTCTCGTTATTGTAAATGGGCTTAGGCCCAAAATATTGCTATGTGTTTCACCCAGTGGATGATGGTAAGGGATTTCACATGAGTTCTTGTAACTTACCCTCCTCTTAACCCTTGTAGGTAATGCTCAGTGATGAGGCCTTGGAGCCATGGATGACTCGGTGGAGGCTATGCTTTGGAAATAACATTTTCGAATATTAGTAAACTACCTTTCCTTTTTATTTAATTACTTTTATTGTTTGGGTTTTAAAGTTGTAATAACGCCTCTGGACTATTTTATTTTGCTTTATCTTTGATGTGTTTATATTTTACTCAAATTATTTTAAATGGGATTTTCTAGAATCATAATAAAGGTTTTCCAAAATCGATTAACAAATGAATTTCAAAATAAACTTTTACAAATATTTTTAATACGGAAATTTCTCTCGAACTGTCAATGATATTTTTAAAAAGTCACGCTTTTATAAATTATTATTTCAAATTTAATCAATCAATCTTCGAGGTTAATAGTATTTTATCAAATGTTTCAAATCAAACTTGATTTTCTTGATTTTAACAAATCAACATCTACTTTTGTACGAATAAAAAGGATTTAACATGTTTTTCTCATTTGACATGTTTTCTTTATACGTTATCAAAAAAAAAAAAAAAAAAAAATTTAGTGTGACACACCAGATTCGGGCCTAACTTCTAGGCTGGGTTTGGGTTGTTACATATCTTATATGCCAATTAGCTAATCTAATTCACAAATAAATCCAAGCATAACTTATCCACATCATGCCAAAATAATAATCTAAGTTTACATCAATAAATTTACCAATACTTTAACCATTCCATAACCATTAAATCATACCAAAACCAAACATCATATAGCATGACTCTTCATTCTTTAGTCAATCATTTAATGAGCCAAATCACATGGCTATATACACATATCAAGTAACCCAAAGTAACTAGTCTATATACACTTTCAAAAAGGTACCAAAACAAGATTGAGTAGTGTGATGACAATCCTCGACAATCCCCGAGCTTTTCGTAGCTTTGACGACCTATAAAACAGAGTAAACACACACACAGAGTAAGCTTTCCAAAAGCTTAGTAAGCCATATACAAATAAACTTAACATAAAATACACATAGACACATAGACACAATGACATTAATATATCTCATTTGCAAATTCATAATATCATCCTTGGCTCATTACCTAGCCATTACTTCCCACAAATCATAGCTAATAATATCACTTTACTCATAGCTCATTGAAGCATGAATCATATATTATCTTATCAAATCAATTCACATATCTCATCTAAGTAAGTTCATATACATACTTACCTTTCATACACTTGTTTAGTGTATAATTCAAACGTACCTAAACCGTTTATACTTCTCACATAGACATTCATTTCTAGGATTTGCCCGTTGAATCATTCGGAATATAATAGGATACTCGAAATGCTCGGAATAGTCGTACAATGCCAAAGTCCCAGACGAGGTCTTACATCTACTCAAATATCGATGCCTCTGTCCCACAGAGGGTCTTACATGTAAATCTCATATCGATGCCAACATCCCAGACGTGGTCTTACATGACCTCACATATCGAAAACCTATGTCATGACATACGTAATCCTATCTATTCCTAGGTTCGTACGGGACTTCTCGGACATTGTACATTGTCGATACATTCCTTGGTTATCATATTTATGTTAACTCATGCACATTCATCCCAAATAGATTTCATATGTACATTCATAAATCAACATAAATGCATTTATTTGTATATAGACTTATCTCGGATTCGGATATACGGAAACGAACATCTAAGTCTATTTTCTTCGATTCTTGATCTATACATATTCAAATTTAATCCATTTATTGACCAAACTATTCAATTCAATTCAATCCAAATACACATATTTAGGGCAATTTATAAATTAGCCCTCACATTTTCACATTTTGAGATTTTAGTCCCTATTCCATAAAATCACAAAATACACAAAATTTTAATACACCCATGCTTAGCCGAATGCTCAAGTAGCTCATAAAAGTCCTTACATTTCATTTATTTTATAATTTAGTCCTTCTAAATATTATTTTCTCAATTAAGTCCAAAATACTCAAAATCATCAAAACTTTAAAGACAAAACATGTTAATCTAACACATATATTTCATATTTCATCATGAAACATCACAAAACACATAAATTCATCAATTGCACTTTTTAAAATCTTTATCAAATCACAAAATTAAAGCATGGGTTGCAAAAATGTAGAAATTATCAAAAATTGAGTCAAAACATACCTTGAATTAAGCTTGGAAAATGGCCAAATATTTGAAAGCTTAAACTGTAACATCCTGAAATATTGAGCCCAATGGGCCTTGAGCGTAGTAGCGTTTAAAATTTTTAGAGAACAATATGCAAGTGAGACCTATTAGGTGAGTGATTTTGGAGGGTTAGAGGGCTTTTATGAAGTCCCAGGATCAAATATTGGCTTTGGGGAAATTTTGGTTTTAGGTGAAAAAACCACGGAAGTTGGCGGTAGGCCTTAAGAATAAAATGTGGAGAAAAATGAAACAAGTGGAGTGTGTGGTGTAGTGGCAAAGTGACGCTACATAAGAGGCAAGGGGTGACGCCACAAGGAAGGAAGGAGGTCCAAGGTTCATGTATTGGCTTTTGCACTTTGTTTTTCTTTTTACTTGGATCTTAGAATTTGGCCATAGTTTATATTTAGTTACGCACAGTTTAAGACACAAGAGGAGCTTGTGGCTTAGTCGCAAGTGACGTGAATTGGCTGATGGGAGAGCTTGGGTTCGAACTCATTAGGAGCAAAGGGGTATTTATTTTGCAGATTGGACTATAAGAGTTTCAGGTTGAATTTAAACTCTCTTGTGAAGGATCCCACATCGGAAAGATACAAGGAATGAAGGTGAAAAGCTAGCTATATAAAGAGCATGCTGTGGAGGTTAACATACCTTGGTAGGCGTTGGGCACGTGGAGTGGTCGCAGCAGCATTTAGCACCGAGTCCTATCGGTGTGTAACTCTCTACTCTAGTTGTAGAGCGACAAATGTCGAAGTGCTTGGGTCCGCAATAGTAGCTACACGAGCGCGCACGAGCACACGTGTGGGGCTTCGACGCGATAGTTGAGGCCATCGATAGTATTCTTGTGGGTTGGAAATTTTGGGGCGCGATGGGTGAAGTGGGCCCAATGGGCCCGTGGGCCTAATTGGAGTAAATTGTATGATGATATAGTATATAGTGAACTAGACTAGGTGGAACCTATATACGTGGCTAGATTTGTGTTAGGTGGGCAACACGAGCGTGTGGGCCTAAATGGGCCGAAATCGAGTTTTAGGCCCAATAGTCTAGTGACGATCGAAAATGGTAACCGAGTCCCTCATGGTAACATTAGACCTTCGGGAGGGCCATTGCAGGTGCGAAATTACGAAAATACCCTTGGTGGGTAAATTACGAAAATACCCTTGATGGGTAAATTACGAAAATACCCTTGGTGGGTAAATCACGAAAATACCCTTGTTGGGTAAATTAAGAAAATACCCTTGGTAGGTAAAATTACTGTTATACCCTTAGACGTTGGTTAGATTGATTATGTTGCATATTATTATTCTGATTATGATGGGAATTCGTTTCATACGTTATTTGATATATGATTTGCGTACATGTCATACTGCATACACGAATTATTATGTATGTTGCATGGGCACGAGGGTTACAATGAAATGGGGAAGTGTTCTGGTGGTTTTACCACATCATCCGGTGACCTTGTCACATTATTTGGTGGCTATGCCACGTGTTAAGGGTGATGTACTGGTTGATTGCAATGATGCCTTGAGGGTGTGTAGCGGATGGAGGGTCGATTTAGTAATCCCCACCGTGTGATTGGCGGTGCAATTGGTGTGTAGAGGATGGATATTTGGATGTGTTGGGTAACATTTTTGCATCATCATGTGTGGTATGTGGATTAATTGCATTGCACTAATTATTGATATGCCATGGCATTGGGCTACCATATTACTGTGGGCTTAGGCCTAGTTTTCGTGGTAATGGGACTTGCACACTAAGTCTCGATGACTCACCCCTTTGTTTAAATCTTGCAGGTAATCATTAGATCACGGATTTGGGAGCGGAGGCAGACTCGAGGTGGCCATGCTCAATATTTCGATTTTATTTTAATATTTATCATGGGAGTTGTTTTACTATAAGTTCGGTTTACAGTTTTGTAATAAGGCCTCTACAACTTTAATTTTGGTATTGTTGGTTGGTTTCGCTTTTAATTTGACTACTGCCTACTATTATTAAATGTTCAATAGGAATTTCCTAAACCCTTAATAACCATTTTCCAAATTATTAATAAACCGTTTCTTATCCAAAATTACTTAAACTTGACTTTTCACAACAAATATAAAGAACACGAACTTTTTAACGAACGCACAATTTTTTTTAGACATTCCTTTCATGTGACATGCCAGATCCGGTCGTAACATTTAGGCCGGGTTTGGGGTGTTACATAAACCCTTCTTTTCTTTTCTATATTCAGGTGGATGGACACCATTAAAATGGCCACCATTTTGTTATTATTATTATAACATTAATATACACCATTTACTAATTTACCTTTTAATATAACATATAAAACATATATTAAACAAGCCCATAACCGTCCACTACTATACTTAGTGGTCAAATTTCAAATCAAGGACTTCACATAATAAAAACAATGATAATTCGACACTTATTAAATTAAAAGGCCACTTTTACATTTTATGCAATTTAGTCCTTTTCTCAAATTAAGCACACAAACAGTAAAATTTCCATACGAAACTTTCACACATGCTAAATCACATACAGTAGGCACAGAAAATAATATAAAAATATTTTTTGACTCAGATTTGTGGTCCCAAAACTACTATTCCAACTAGGGTCTAAACTGGACTGTTACAAGAAGACGCCACTAGCAATGCTAGATAAGTCAAACAAGACTTGTACGAAATAGGAGAGGAGGTAAACTCACTCGAGAGCAAAATGTTCATAAATTTTAATCAAAGTCAAAAGTCCTTTACAAATGAAAATGACAAACTATTTATAGGCCTAAGCTAGGATAGTCGAATAGACAAACTTAATGGATAAAAATATTTAGCTAGAATGTGCTAGAAAATTCTAGAATAAAGTCATTAAAACACTAAGGCTAGGTTCACACTAATTCATTAAAAACGGTTCATGAATTCAGTAGGTTGATGTACTAGCCGAATGGACACTTTCTTCCCCCTTGGTGTGTGCATGCTTGCTTAGCCATGAAGAATCTTTAATTCCATGAATGTCCAGCCTTTAAGAGACCTTTAACCCCCCTTGGCCGAATGCTAGGCGCATGGGACATGTATCCCTCTTAATTGAAGCAATGATGGGCTGGTTCATAAATGGCTGCATGTACCTTTGTAAATTCGTCCTCCCCTTTGTGCATGCACTTTATTAATTCAATATGCTGAAATAAGGTGTTATGTCCTCCCTTGGATGTTCATAACTTGACCCAAGCATGTACAGAAGCTGATTGGACAAATTAAGGTGTGAATGGGGAAATCAGGAAGTGTGAACAACTTCTAGCCTTGGGAAGATATCCGACTAGCTTGGGGAACTTAATGGTAGCTACTCCTTGGCCGAATGGTTGCTTGGAAAAGCCCAACAATCAACCAAATTTCGTTGAACATAGCCATGCATGCATGTGCTAATTCCTTGAACCAAGCCGTGCATGAACTTGGCTTTCAATACTTCCCACATTCGGTTAACCTATAAAATGGATGAACCAACTTAAATTAATTCACATTCAGCTAAACATAATTAAAAATATAACTTGGACATATTAATTAACACTTAGACAAGTTTAAAAAAAAACTAACTAGGAAACATTTATAATCGGCTAAGACTAGGACATCATTCAAACATGTAATAATTCAAGAAAAATTTAATTAACCTAAGACACAATTAATTCAGCTAAGACAAAACATATTAAAAACTTGTAGTAACTTAAACATATTCATAAGCTGTAGGAAATAATTAATTTATTTGAAAATTAAAGTAATGAGCTGAAAATGATTAATTGAGCTGAAATGAGCTCATGTGAGTTGAACCGAGCAAAATTCGATTTGCACCAAAGTGCGCGGATGGCTTAAAGTTTGGGCCCGAGCTGGTCCTTCGTCTTCAGAGTGAAATTCATTCGACAATTGACTCGACAAAGCTGCCACGACCTCATGCAATTGCTTAGTTTGATTGCGAGTCATAGGGCCTTTGGGAAGATCAAAAGTATCAGAATTCGAATCCTTGGTTGCCCGGGTATGCTTACATCATCCCCCTCTTCAAAGAGACTTGTCCTCAAGTTGAGCTGCTTGTTCAATTCAAAACTTACATTCTCTCTTGGCTTGCTTAGGACAGGTGGGGCGAATGATCTCACAAAAATCTATTTATATAAATTCTCAACATTCAGCAATGTATTAGTCACACAAGTCATTTCAAAAGATATGCAAAGATTATCACCAACTTGATTTATATTGGCATACATGGCACGGCCTAACTGAACATTAGACAAGGTTTCACACAAACGATAAAAGAATTTAAATCGTTCACTCACCTTGAGTTGGGCATGGTTCAAACAAATCAACGTCTCATAACAATTCATACAACAAGCATTCTAATCAAAATTAAGAACATGAAGAAATCTTGGAAAAGGAAGTTTAAACATGGATTTTCCAACAAACGCATTACATTTTCCAAAAACGAAAGTCTTGATGTCATCATTCAAAACAAACATTCTTTCACCAATCAAAGAATGGCAATTAACACCATCAAAGTACTTTACCTTTTCAAAATTCAAGTCGTGAGAAAGATTATCAATTCGTGTTGATTAAGGTGGTTTAAGGAATAACAAAATCTTACCTTGCTCACCTTTAGAAACAAGTGATCGAAAATCGTATTGGACAGTACCTCTCTTATCCAACAAAAACCTTCTTTCCTCGGGAAGGTGGTGTAGTCGAAACCCTTTACCCTGGTTAACGCAAAGACAATTCGGGTTTTTATAAGGGTCACCTTCACAAAGTTGAGAGAAGTTAGTATCGACATGGAAGATGAAATCAGAGGGACATGCTTAAACGTGACTCACAATTTGAATATATGAAACAATGCCAGGTTTATAAACATAAGTCGATCCTACCTTTTCAGGTCGAAAGATGAACCTCATGTACAGCCACATAAAATGATCTAGGGACGATTGTAAATAACCAAAATTGTTAAGCTTCGTTCCCTTAGTAAAAAACCAGTCATCAAACAAATATAAACCACTTATTTTTTTCACAAAACGATCCAAAACAAATTTTGGGTTTAAAAACATGAGTTTGATTACTTATGCCAAAGTGTAGCAAAGGGTTTAGTAAATCAAACATGTCAAACCGAAAGGATTTTTGCATACACATGAACAAATAATGAAAACTCTTTACATGCTTCAAAACAGATTTGTAAAAACTCAATGATTTCAAATAGGGCAATAAATAAGTCACACAATTACCACAATCAAACAAAGTGATATTTTTACATGAAAATTCATTGTCATACCCAACCAAGTTTTACATTTACCGAATACACGCTACCTCACATTCACACTTTGCAACGTGATGAATTTTATTAGAAAAACTCGTTTTACCATATTTTAAAACATCAACATTGATCGAAGAATGGAAATTGACGATATCATCCACATAATCACAAGCATTTGAATAAGTTGGTGGAGGTTGAAACGCTTTAGAGCACTTACCTTTCTTACCTTGGGGCACAGGTGGACTAGGATCATTTTCGTTCTTACCTTGTTCGATCAATCAAAATCACCTCTCATCGGGAAGGTAATTAAGATGGAACTTGTTAATCGAATTTTTAGGAACCTGAAAAGAATCAACATGAGAAAAATTCATATCTTGGTTAGTGGAAATATTCCTCACTACTCCTTGCTCATCTTTTTCTTTCATTTCTTTTTTTAACTTGTTTTCTTTTCCTTCTTCCATCTCTCACTCCTTTTCAATTTTATGCTTATTCTCACACTCTTTTTCGACTTCTTTTTCAATTTATTTTCTTTTCTTTTCTTTCTCTTTTTGATTTCTTTTCTTTTCAATTCTAATTTCTTTTTTTCTTTTTCTCTCTTTCATGTTTTTGTTTGATGTTATTACAACTTGAGGATGATACAAAGGAATAAAAAAGATAAGTGTTTTGCTCAAAGAAAGAGAAAGAATTCTTATAGATATCTCGATCAAGTCTTCGTGAACGATTCTTCGATAAGGACTTCGTTGAAGCATACGAAGAATAACTCGTGCTTTCTTGTTTGTCATCACACAGAGTCTCAATCTTGAAGCTTTCTTCTCCTTGTCTCGACAGCCTTGTTGAATAGGAGTCTTGATAAGAGTCTTTTCTCGAACGGTGTCATCGTGGCTTCGTTTTCTAACGTTGTGGAATTTGTTTCCATTGGGCTTTTTCTTCCACTCGGTCCAAACGTCTTTGTAATGGACCTAGCTTCCTTTCAAGCATTCGACCCATCTCGTTCACCAAGTATTGAAATTCATCAGCCGAAAATTCTTCTCGAGACATGATTATTTACTAAAAGAAGAAATGTTAAAAAGAACAAAAAAAAAGATTAAATACCTCACCAAAAACCTCACAGAATCACTCGGAAAGAAAAAAAAAAAAAAGGAATTTTGCACTCCGCTCTTGTTTCACTCTTTTCAAAGGCTTTTTCATCTCTCTAATGGGCTCACATCCTCTTGCCTTTTACCACTTGATCTCGCTCTCATAACTTCGTATTTTATCTCAAAAGACCTATTTACTTGCTTCGGGGTTAGTTTCAAATTGGTTTCAAAGGATGAGATGTTTCGGGTGTAGGTAGGCTAAAACAAAAGAAGATTTGGTATGTGTGGTGTCGGGAGGTTAGAAATAATGGTAGAATGGCTTTGAAGATCGGGAAAGAAGAAATGAAATCAAAATCAAGAAATTTCAACTTCACACACTTTTCTTAACTCTCATATATATATTTAAATTTTCGTATTTCTCTTTTTTATTTTTTTCACTTGAATTACAATATAATAAAATACAATAGAAAATAAAATACAACTTGATGATTTTTTTTATTTCAAAATTTTTTTACGATCCTACTAAACTTAATCGTGCGCTTAGGCGCTCCTCGTTTTCTAGCTCTGATACCAAATGATGTGTCTAGCCCGGGTTTATTCGAGTCGTTTCACAAGATTGCCTGATCGTCGATGAGGAGATTGTTCAGTGTGTTGAAATTGTAAGTTTGGTGGAAAATATGCGAAAGCTAACAAAGAGGGTTTGAAAAAAATAGTAGGTTTAAAAATATGTAGTAGGCTCAGTTTAACAAAAAATAATAAGAATATATAATTTTGGGATAAATGGTGGGGATGGAAAATGAACTTAACGGAATAAAGATTCAACACTATATCGTAGTGTCACCCTGTTTCTTATGTTGTTAAGGTGGTTGGATGGAGAAGTAGGATGAACGCCACACCAATAGAGTTGGTGATAAGTTCAAACAAGTCGGGAAGAGGCCACTAGCAACGCTAGATAAGTCAAACAAGACTTGTACGAAATAGGAGAGGATGTAAACTCACTCGAGAACAAAATGTTAATAAAATTTAATCAAAGTCAAAAGTCCCTTACAAATGAAAATGACAAACTATTTGTAGGCCTAAGCTAGGATAGCTGAATAGACAAACTTAATGGCTAAGAAATGTTCAGCTAGAATGTGCTAGAAAATTTCAAAATGAAGTCATTAAAACACTAAGGCTAGGTTCATTCTAATTCATTAAAAACGGTTCATGAATTCGACAGGTTCATGTACTAGCCGAATGGACACTTTCTTCCCCCTTGGTGTATGCATGCTTGCTTAGCCATGAAGAATCTTTAATTCCATGAATGTCCATCCTTTAAGAGCCCTTTAATCCCCCTTGGCTGAATGCTAGGTGCATGGGACATGCATCCCTCTTAATTGAAGCTTTAATGATTGGCTGGTTCATGAATGGCAGCATGTACCTTTGTAAATTCGTCCTCCCCTTTGTGCATGCACTTTATTGATTCAGTATGCTTAAATAAGGTGTTATTCCCTCCCTTGGATGTTCATAACTTGACCCATGCATGTATAGAAGCTGATTGGACAAATTAAGGTATGAATGGGGAAATCGGCAAGTGTGAACAGCTTCTAGCCTTGGGAAGATATCCGACCAGCTTAGAGAACTTAATGGTAGCTACTCCTTGGCGAATGGTTGCTTGGAAAAGCCCAACAATCAACCAAATTTCGTTGAACATAGCTATGCATGCATATGCTAATTCCTTGAACAAAGCCGTGCATGAACTTCGCTTTAAATGTGCCCACATTCAGCCAACCTACTAAATGGATGAACGAGCTTAAATTAATTCAAATTCAACGAACATAATTAAAAATATAACTTGGACATATTAATTAACACTTGGACAAATTAAATAAAAACTAACTAGGATACATTGATAATCGGCTAAGACTAGGACACCATTAAAACATGTAATAATTCAAGACAAATTTAGTTAACCTAAGACACAATTAATTTAGCTAAGACAAAACATATTAAAAACATGTAATAACTTAAACATATTCATAAGATGTAGGAAATAATTAATTTATTTGAAAATTAAAGTAATGAACTGAAAATAATTAATTGAGCTCAATGAGCTGAAATGAGCTCATATGAGCTGAATCGAGCTAAATTCGATTTACACCAAAGAGCACGGATGGCTCAAAGTTTGGGCCCGAGCTGGTCCTTCGTCTTCGGTGTGAAATTCAGGCCACAATTGACTCGACAAAGCTGCCACAGCCTCACGCAATTACTTAGTTTGAGCGCGAGTCATAGGGCCTTTGGGAAGCTCGAAAGCATCAAAATTTGAATCCTTGGTTGCCTCAGGTATGCTTACATCAACAGCCATCTCAGGCGACCCGTGCAACCTTAATAGTCATATAGTGCAAATAGGCCCAAGGCCCATAATGCAGCCCATGTGGGCCCACATGCTCGTGTGGCCCACTTAGCCAAAAAATGGGCTCGGCCATGTAACTTACACAACTTGGCTCAAAATTCTCCACATGTTTGTGCGATTTACTCGTATGGGGCCCAAGAGCCCGTTGGGCCCACATGACCCATTTCGGCCCAACATGGCCCAAAATGGCCCAAGACCACGAAATTGCTCACGATGGCCTCTGTAGTCTAACACTCACATTTTATGCGTTCAGTTTACTACACGAGCGAGCGCATGCTCGTGTAGCGTCAATGTCATACTTTTTCAACTTTTGTCGGCTTACGATTTGGGCAGTGTCTACACTTTCTTGGCATTTCACTGATACCGTTTATGAGAGTATTGTTACACACCTGGATCCAAAAAGATGCATAGACAGTCCTCGATCACTCTAGAACCTATGTTCACCCATAACATTCGGTTACTCACATATCAATTGAATTTAAAACAAAGCCAAATCAATATACATAACCACTTAATCGCCAGCCGCTTACCTTGACTGACAATCGAATCCTTACACACTTTACTCACTGGAAAACTATGATCACTAGAACTCAGAGTTATTGCCTGCAATCTAATCGAAACTCTTATTAACAAGTATCTACAAGCACGATTTAAGCCGAAAATGGGTATCAACTTACCGAAAGTACCAAACCATAGACTAGCAATGAACACTAAACTAGTAGAGATCAAGGAAAAAGTCAGCACAGTAAGGGTAGAGGAAAAGAGTGTATTCTGCCAATAGCAGGAAAAATGAGACAAGGAAAGATGAGAAGAAAGAAAGGTATGTTCGGCTAATACAAGCAAGGTGTTGGAAGAGCAGTCCAAATTGGCAGAGAAACAAGGAGAGTATGGCAGCAGAAAGGGAGAAAAAATAGTTTAGAGGAGGAGAAAGTTTCGGTAGAGGGAAAAGAAAGAAAAAACAAAAAGGAGAGAAGAGGTTTTTGATAGAGGGAAAAATAACACAGAACCAAAATGAGGAACCCCTCTCTAGCCAAATTCTTGAGTGCCTTAGGGTCCAAATTCGACACACCTCTACCTCTCCCCTCATATTTTGATTTCCTCCAAAAATCCCTCCTCAAATCTCACCACCTGATCACACCTTCCCTCAACCACACAATTTGAATTCCCCTTAACCACATCACCTCGCACAGCGCAACAACAAAATAAATATTCCCTTGCCACTACCAAGATTCGAACCTCAGTCCTCTAGCCTAGGTAGCACGCCACTTATCCCTTAGATCAGCAGGCTTTTTGTGACTTGTTTTACCCATATTTATTTAAAAGCCTACCAACCAAAGGCAAGGGTTTTATTCCCCAAAAATCAAAATTTTCCACAAGCCCAGGCTTGAACCCAGGACTTCTCAGACACTCCCAAAGACACCCAAATCACCTAGCCACTAAAGCAGATAGGTATTTATGTTAAAAACATGCAAAAATAAATACCTAAATTTTGGGGCGTTACAATTTATCTCATATCAAACACAAGAACTTCTAAGCAAAATCTATCAAAAAATTTACCAATTCATTAAGTCAACCTTTCATCAAAACATTCTAACTTTTCATCACAAAACATAGACTAATATTTACCATACTCACATCCCATTTACAAGCCATATCACATGGCTTTATTTACATCTCAAACATAATCCAAAACTACTAGCCTATACATGCCATACTTAGCTATGTACACATTCAAAAGGTACCAAAATAGTATTTGATAGTGTGGTGATGATCCTCGATGATCCCCGAGCCTTCCGTAGCTTTGATAATCTATAAAAAATGCAAACACACTCAAGGTAAGCTTTCAAAAACTTAGTAAGCCATATACAAATAAACTTATCATATAAACATATATGACCATATCAAATACAAGATCATTAGCATATCTCAATTACAAATTCATATTTCTTCTCTAACTCAATTGTTCTAACCATTCGCTTATTAACAAATCACATCTCCATGTATATCATTTGATCATAGCATATTTGTATATATACATTACATATTATCTCAACAAGTCTATGCACATATCTCAATTTCGCAATCTTATATATACTTACCTTTCATATTCAAACTTTGCATACATTTCAAACGTACCTATATCGAATTCACATTTCGCATAGTCATTCATTTTCTTGGAATACCTGTTGAACCATTCAAAATCATATAGGATACTCGGATAACTTTGAATACTCATACAATGCCAACGTCCCAGACGTGGTCTTACATGTAATTAAATATCGATGTCACTGTCCCAGACAGTGTCTTACACATAATTTTAAAATCGATGCCAATGTCCCAAATGTGGTCTTACACAATATCACATATGGGAACCCTATGTCATGATATATATATCCTAACTATTCCTAAGGTTCGTACGGGACTTTTCAAATATTGTCACAATATCAGAGCCTTATGATTTCACATATTTAGCTCAAATAATCATATAACACATTTCATTCATATGTAAGAAATATTAATTCAATCTAAACACATTTATTTGTATATCGACTTACCTCATACGGATATGGACGGACAGAAACAATTACTCGATCACTTTCGACTTTCCCCGATCTAAATTCGTTTTCTTTGGTTCTTAATCTATACATATTCAAATTTAACCATTTATTCACCAAATCATTCAATTTAATCCAAAATACACATTTAGGGCATTTTACAATTTAGCCTCACATTTTCACATTTTGACATTTAAGTCCCTATTTCACAAATTCACAAATACACAAAATTTCAATATTCCCATTATAGTCGAATATTCATATGTTTCATATAAGCCCATATATTTCATTTATTTCACATTTTAATCCTTCAATTTATTATTTTCATAATTTAGTCCAAATTACTCAAATTCATCAAAAATCCAAAGACAAAACATGTTAATCTAACACATATTGTAACACCCCTAACCTGTAACCATCTTTGGTTTAAGGTTAAAGGCATTACCGAATAATTCAGATCTTTCACAGACATTTCATATTATTATTCAACGAATAAAATCAAATTGTCCCTTGAGTAGGTCTACAAGACCTTAAACATGCTTTAGAATAGGGTTAGTCACATGCCCATGTGTCCAACCCCTGTGCGAGCCTGACTTGAACCAAATTACAAATTTTCAGGAGCACGGTCGAGCCACACGCCTGTGTGTTTAACCGTGTGAGCAAATATAGGCCATTTGCAAGGCCAATTTGCCACCCATTTTGGGTCAATCCTACAAGCACAACCAAACACATTTCATACCTTCAAAATGCAACCAAATTATACTAATAATATCCATCTTTTCTAACCATTCAAATGCATATCAAACATTCCAACTTATGTACCATTTATCTCATTCTAATCACAAGCATTTCTAAGTATAAACCATCAAAAAACTTAGCAATTATCTTTGACAACCTTTCATCAATAATATACCAACTTTGCATTACAAAACATAGACTAAAATTTACCATATTCATATCCCATTAACAAGCCATATCACATAGCTTTTATATACAACTCAAAACATCATCCAATTCAACTAGACTATGCATGCCATATCTAAATATGTTCACATTCAAAAGGTACCAAAATAGAGTTTGACAGTGTGGTGATGATCCTCGACGATCCCCGAGCCTTTCGTAGCTTTAATGATGTATAAAACAATGCACACACACACAGAGTAAGCTTTCAAAATGTAACATCCTAGAATTTAAATTTTATGTGTTGCCTTATTTTTGGTGTTAAGCTAGTTAGATTATTATTTTGTATGTTGAGGAGGTCCTGAAAAGGCTTGGGGGTTATGTGGACCTGGTAAAAATTTTTGTTATTTAGCACTTTAAGGAAATAGAGTAGGTGACCCTGAAGCATATAGAAATAATTGAATAAGTAGCTAGCATAATTGAACAAATAGTAAATAGGTTATGGCGTCACTTGTGGAACCTTGAGGGATTAGGTTCGAATCCCTTGTGTGTAATTCTTGACTCTTATTTTTTCATTCCTTCCTTAAGTATCGGCCAAGGAGTAAATATGGCAAGTTTGACTTCATTATTTTTGGTAAGGTGGCTATAAGAATATGGCAAGGTTGAAGTTTGGGAAATGAATCAAGAGAAATAGGAAAGAAAGGGGGACATGAGGCTTATTTCATGGGTGATGTTTTGGAAAGTTTGGGTGGCTAAACTCTTATCCTAGGGGGATGCATGTGGACGGTTTTGGGGGAAGATAGGTAGCTGAATTTTTATTTTGGCATTTGGTAAAGTCTTAGTTTTGTTTTGGCCAAAAATCCCTTTGACAACTTTGAGTCATTCTCTCCCAATTTTGTAACTCTCCTTGCCGAAACATATTAGCACAATAGTGCATTATTTTTCTCTTTTGTTTGGTCACATACTCATTTTCTTTCCACCTTCCTTGATAGCCAAATTCTCCTTTGCCTTTTTGATTGAATTTCGGTGCTTGTTAAGCCAAAAACCTTTCTCATTGCACTATTTGGTATTCTCCAAATTTCTTTCTACCTTGTGCCGAATTTGCAAGCCACTAAAGAACATATTTTCTTCCTCCTTCTTCTTGTTGCCAAAAGTATTCAACCTTTGTGACCAAATCATCCTCTTTTATAATCTTTTGGAAAACCGAAATTAGTTGCACACTTTTTCTCCCTTTTTCTTCTTTTAATCATCTTTCAATTCTTCTTCCATTTCTTAAAAACAAAACTTCATCTTGATCAGAACTTTTTCTTTCATTCATTTCCTCCATAACCGAATCTAATAGTAAATTAACCCTTCACTATTTCTTCTTTTTCCTTCGTGTTTGAACATTATCTTTTGACTAATCGGTAAGTAATATTTTCCTCTCAATTTCTTCTCTATGGACGAATGTATGTTTTTGTCTTGGGATGATTCTATTAATCGGAATCATCATCCCCTTTTCTCTCTTACAACATGATCATTTTTCCTTTTGGTTGAATTCTAGCGGGAGGCCGAACATCACTCTAAGTCTTAAGTCGAACGACGAACATCGGATCGAATATCGTACGGTAAGAAATCGTCATGAATTATTGATAGTACTCAATAAGCCGATTGATGGTCTAAGGAGTTGTAATATCCTGAAATTGGGCCTAGTAGATTTGGACCGAGTGGGCCTTGGGCTTTAGGAAAATTTGAGTATCATTTTGTTATTTGTGTTAGCTCGGGTATAATTTTTATTTTGGGCTTAGTATAGTTTTGTGAAGGTTTGGATTTAATTACAAAGTTAGAATAATTTTTAAGTTGAAGAAGTTAGTGAAGTGGATTAAGTGAACTTGACACTTAAGTTAATTTAAGTATTAAATTCTATCACAAGAGGAATAAGTGGCAAGATGGTTAAGGCTCTTGAGAGGGTGCTTGAGGTTAGTGGTTCGAGTAACATGGAAGGCATTTTGAGAATTTTATATTTTTGTGCATCATAGCATTTATGGACGGTCAAACCTTATTCATGATAAGGTTGGACTTTCAAATTTTATGGCAAGTTGAATAATAGATTAGGCAAGCTTGATCATGGGGAAAGAAATCTTTTTAATTAAGGAATTGAAAGGGAACACAAGGCTTGATATAAGGTGTGTGCTATGGAAATTTTGTATGGAAAAGTTTGACATTGAAGTCCATGTATTTGGACGGTTTAAGGGCTAGGGGAGTTGACTTAATTTTGATGTGAATAGGAAGAATTAAGGAGAAAATTAGGAGTGTGATTAATTCAAAATTTATTTGAATTGATGGCAAGAATAACTTTGGTGTGATTGCGAATTTTGATTTTGGTGTAAGGGAAAAAGTCTGAAATTTCCTTTGTAGTTAGGTGACATTTCGGTTAGCTTTGAAGGTGTTATTCTTTGTTTTGCATCAAGTCAAAATCTCCTTAGCATTGCTGATTTCTCCTAGTGCTTTCGGTTGATGCAAACCCGAAACCAAAGTAATAATTGTCGATTTACTCTCTTAATCTTTGAGCCAAATTCCATTTGCTTTCTCTTTTTCTTCTTGAAACCAAACTTTACTCTCCCAACTCTCTCTCTTTTCTCTCTTTCTTTTGCTCAAAACTGAAAGTACTCATCTCCACCCTTTCATTTTCTTTTCTTCTCTCAAACCCTTGTCTGAAATCCTCTCCATCTTCCTTTGCCAATTTCCTCTCTTTCATTTTACTTTCTTTTCTTCCTCCTTTTCCACTCTAGCGAATTCTATTTATTGTTTTAATCAACCATAGCGAATCTTCTTTCTTTCTTTTGATATTTTGGCGAATCTCAATCGGGCCTTGATTCCTTTTTGGTTGTTTCTTCAATCGATTTTAAGAAGGTAAGTGTCCATGGTCAAACTCCTTCTTACTTTTTCTTCTTCTCTCGATATTTGGTGAAAGCCTAATCCGACAATTGTTGATAATATTGTTAATCATCATGGGAATCGATTTCTTTTAGGCTCTTTGGGACTTTGGAAGCAGTCAATCTAAGTCTTACTCTCTAGCAATCGAAGTTGGTAAGTCAAGTGGTAAGGGTATCTATGTTAGTTTATCATTTTTTTAAATGATTGATAAGTAGAAGGTTAATTATTTATAGGTACTAGTGGGTGGCCGATTGCAAGGGAACTCAGTGTGATTCGGATTTGGTAGGAGACCAAATCGAATTTAGAGAGAAGGAAGAACCACGTTCGAGATCGTGTTAGATTCGAGTGGTTCGGGATTTCGCTAATAGCGGTGTGTAGTTAGCCTACCGTTTCCCGGGTATTTGTGTTAAATCTATATGTGTTAAATATGTGCTAACTTGTGTAATGGAAATAGTGATAAGGATACCCTCAAGGGGTATGTCGATAATTCGGTAAGTACCAAATCTATTAAAAGTGATCTTTAATATGAATATGTGATTATATGCTTAATGAACATGCTCATGCATCATTATATTATGTCATTATGGAATGTTGCATGTGCATGGATTGGGATATGATATGAAAGAAGATGCGGGTGTACTTGATGCACGTGGCTTGATGAGTGGCTATGTGCCTCATCGTGGTTGATATCGGCTATGTGCCATATCGTGGTTGATGAGTGACTATGTGTCCCATCGTGGCTTTGGTGTTAGCTATGGCTACATCGTGGATTGGCGCCGATCGAGGTCGCGTTGTGGATTTTGTGCTTTATTGCGTGGATGGCATTGTTGCCTTATTGGAGTAAAAAGGAGAGGTGATTTAATAATCCCCGGTGTGTGGTAAATTTGGATACGGGGTGTGTGGAGGATGGACCCTAGGTGGGTTGGGTTTCATAATTGCATAATTTTGTATGTGAATATGTGTGAAATGGGCCAAGCCAATATGTGAACTCTATGTGATGTGGATATGGGCCAAGCCCAATATGTGGACTCATGTGGTTAAGTTATCTTATTATCGATATGTGTTATAGTTATGGGCCAAGCCCAATATGTGGACTCATGTGGTTAAGTTATCTTATTATCGATATGTGTTATAGTTATGGGCCAAGCCCAATATGTGAACTCTATGTGATGTGGATATGGGCCAAGCCCAATAAGTGAAATTATGTGAATAATGTTGCATTAATATCTAATATATGGGTTAATATGTGGTTAACATGTGGGTGGAATTCGGTGGATTAATTACACACTGAGTCATGTGACTCACCCAATTTTCTCAAACCTTCGGTGATGCTCGGACCGGGTTGGAGTGGATATGAGGTGGCCCATGCGTAAGATATTTTATTTGTTTTACACATATTATTTATGAAAGGTTAAGTATTGTAATAAGGGCCACTTTAAGTATTTAAGGATTTTATTATGTTTTAAGTTGGATTATCGATTATATTTGAAAATGTTTTATTTTTAAACAACTTAATTTTATTTGGAACTTTAATTACACAATGTTTTAGTAAGGACAACAAATTTTATGTTTTTCACTCTAAGTCAAAAGCTTTTCAAACGTTTTTCCGTGATGGCATTTCAAATTCGGTCATAGCAAATGGGCGGGTTTGGGGTGTTACAATTTAGTATCGAGCCAAGTTCAAAACTCGGCTTTGAGGGTTTTGGGCCCAAAACATTTTTTAAGATGGGCTTTTCAAAGATTTGGGCTTTCATAAATTTTTCGGTTTTATTACGGCATGGCTTTGTATCTCAGGCAAAGTCCACCGGTAAGTACCTCTAATTGTTGAGTGAATTATTATATGATTGGTATATGGGCATACTTGGGCTCGTAGATTAGTGAACTAGGATCTATGGAACCCTAGGACTAGTCTACTTAAACTCAAGTGCATAAGACTTAAGGACTATCAAACAAACCTGTGACTAAGTCACCGAGTTACGGTGTGGCAACCATTGTGCGCATGTCTAGGAGTGGATTCGGTAAGAGCTTGGTATTTAAGTAGTCCTAGCGACTCACCTCCTCTTTACTCGAATCCTACATGGTGCGTAGCTACGGTTCACCCTTACCAAGAGGACTTATTCACGGGCTAAACCAATCACTAAAACCCGAAAGGGACTAGCCATGCGGTTTTATAAAAGCTCTAGTTTTTTTAAATCACTAAACTACCCTTTTGATCTATACAAACTATTTTGAATACATTTCTCAAAATATTTTCGATTTACAAAATTACGAAAATGCCCCTGGTTGTAAAATTACTAAAATGCCCTTGGTTTCCAAAAGTTTCAATACTACCCTTGATTTTAATAAAATTTTCTTACTTTGCAAAAGTATCCAAAAACCTTATTTTGCAAAATATCAAGATGCCTTGATTTGGAAAATTTATGAAATTACCACGATTGACAAAATTACCAAAATAACCCTAATTTTAAAATTTCTATCATGGTTACGATTTGGGAAAATTTTTGAAATATCCTCGAGTTTTGGAAAATTTCAAAGTGCTTTGATTTATTAAAATTTTGGAATTGACCACGAATTATTACTAAAATACCCTTATAGTACAAATGACGAAATTACCCTTGGGTGGGAAATGGGCAAATGCCCATAAAAGTGAAGTGAGTGCAAAGTGGATCAATGAATGTGTCCTTATGGATGTTTGTGAATGTAACTCTCTAAATTAGAATAGAAGCTTGAGTGAAACTTTGATTGATCGAAAGAATTACCTCTAAACACTTCTTTCATAAAATTTGCTCGTGGATAAGCAAGTGAAACAAAATTTACGATACATAAAACTTTTTAATCGATTAAATTACTGAAGTAGACATGAGTTCTAGAGGGCGTGGTCGTCGCGGACGTAGTAGAGGTAGAATGGCGATGTCGAACCGGTAGAGGTCGGCCATGGGTCGAAAATGAAGTGCCGCGCCGTGAAGCACGGAGGATCAAAATCAATCAAGAGGTGATGATGTTTGTCGCGGGCTATGTTGCAAGTGCTCGGCGAGTGGCGGGAGCTAGTGTAGGTAGCGAGCTCGAAAGTCGATGTCGGAACGACTCGAGTCGAACAAATGAAGTTTTTAGAGGAATATCTGGAGTAGCTCGAATGTAGCGGAGTATTGGTTAGAAGCGATCGAAAGAATAATGGGCGATTTGGGTGCACTGATGAGGAAAAGGCGAAAGGTGCTATTTCGTTACTCGGAATGAAGCTTATCGATGGTGGCTCACCGTCGGACAAGGTGTCCCGACGGATCGATTGGATTGGGATTATTTTAAGGTTAAATTTGAAGGAAAGTACGTTGGAGCTAGTTACTTGGACTCGCAAAGAAAGGCGTTTCTCAACTTAGTGCAAGGAAGTAAGTCGAGCTTGATGCAAGCGGAATTTGTGCGGTTAAGTCGATGCATAAGGGATCGTGACCACTGATTATGAAAGGTGTATGCGGTTCGAAGATGGGTTCTGAGATGAGTTGCGAATGTTGATTGCTCCATGAAAGAAAGGGACTTTCTTTGTTCTAGTGGAGAAATCTCGGATCATTGAAGAAGTTAAGAAGGCTGTAAGGAGAACCGAGAAAGGATAGGAATTGGAACAAGAGGAGTTTTGGACCAGCAAAATCGTCGGAAGACTTTCGAGAAAAGACCAGGGTCGAGAATTACATGCGTGCATCTATACGATTCTTTGAGAATCGAATCGTTTATGTGCTCGGTGTGGGAGAACTCACACGGAGAGTGTTGGGGTAATAGTAAGGAATGTTTCGGTGTGGATCTAAGGCTCATTTGGTTAAGAATTGTCCTCGGACAACGAAGGTTCGTGGTCCAAACCATGGAGGAAATGGTTACGCCGAGGTCGTGGAACACCCGTTAGAGGTGCTAAAGGTTCGGATGTGGGACAACCAAGAATGTGATAGCGGGTAAGTTCTTTGTTTTGCTTTAGAGATAGCTCATTCTTGTGTTGTTAGTGAAATGCTTGAAACTTTGGATATGAACTTAGGAACGTGCCTAGAAGGTAAGATAGTTTTATCGAGTCTTGTGACATAAGCATAGTGTGATGAGTAGGATTGCACGATTGTTAGTTAGTTGGAAATTTCGAGGACGAAATTTCTTTAAGGAAGGTAGAATTGTAATATCCCGAAATTGGGCCTAGTAGATTTGGATGAGAGTGGGCCTTGGGCTTTAGGAAAATTTGAGTATCATTTTGTTATTTGTGTTAGCTCGGGTATAATTTTTATTTTGGGCTTAGTATAGTTTTGTGAAGGTTTGGATTTAATTACAAAGTTAGAATAATTTTTAAGTTGAAGAAGTTAGTGAAGTGGATTAAGTGAACTTGACACTTAAGTTAATTTAAGTATTAAATTCTATCACAAGAGGAATAAGTGGCAAGATGGTTAAGGCTCTTGAGAGGGTGCTTGAGGTTAGTGGTTCGAGTAACATGGAAGGCATTTTGAGAATTTTATATTTTGTGCATCATAGCATTTATGGACGGTCAAACCTTATTCATGATAAGGTTGGACTTTCAAATTTATGGCAAGTTGAATAATAGATTAGGCAAGCTTGATCATGGGAAAGAAATCTTTTAATTAAGGAATTGAAAGGGAACACAAGGCTTGATATAAGGTGTGTGCTATGGAAATTTTGTATGGAAAAGTTTGACATTGAAGTCCATGTATTTGGACGGTTTAAGGGCTAGGGGAGTTGACTTAATTTTGATGTGAATAGGAAGAATTAAGGAGAAAATTAGGAGTGTGATTAATTCAAAATTTATTTGAATTGATGGCAAGAATAACTTTGGTGTGATTGCTAGAATTTTGATTTTAGTGTAAGGGAAAAAGTGCTGAAATTTCCTTTGTAGTTAGGTGACATTTCGGTTAGCTTTGAAGGTGTTATTCTTTGTTTTGCATCAAGTCAAAATCTCCTTAGCATTGCTGATTTCTCCCTAGTGCTTTCGGTTGATGCAAACCAAAACCAAAGTAATAATTGTCGATTTACTCTCTTAATCTTTGAGCCAAATTCCATTTGCTTTCTCTTTTTCTTCTTGAAACCAAACTTTACTCTCCCAACTCTCTCTCTCTTCTCTCTTTCTTTTTGCTCAAAACTGAAAGTACTCATCTCCACCCTTTCATTTTTCTTTTCTTCTCTCAAACCCTTGTCGAAATCCTCTCCATCTTCCTTTGCAATTTCCTCTCTTTCATTTTACTTTCTTTTCTTCCTCCTTTTCCACTCTAGTCAATTCTATTTATTGTTTTAATCAACCATAGCGAATCTTCTTTCTTTCTTTTTGATATTTTGGCGAATCTCAATCGGGCCTTGATTCCTTTTGGTTGTTTCTTCAATCGATTTTAAGAAGGTAAGTGTCCATGGCGAAACTCCTTCTTACTTTTTCTTCTTCTCTGTCGATATTTGGTGAAAGCCTAATCAGACAATTGTTGATAATATTGTTAATCTGTCATGGGAATCGATTTCTTTTAGGCTCTTTGGGACTTTGGAAGCAGTCAATCTAAGTCTTACTCTCTGCAATCGAAGTTGGTAAGTCAAGTGGTAAGGGTATCTATGTTAGTTTATCATTTTTTTAAATGATTGATAAGTAGAAGGTTAATTATTTATAGGTACTAGTGGGTGGCCGATTGCAAAGGGAACTCGAGTGTGATTCGGGATTTGGTAGGAGACCAAATCGAATTTAGAGAGAAGGAAGAACCACGTTTGAGATCGTGTTAGATTCGAGTGGTTCGGGATTTCGCTAATAAGCGGTGTGTAGTTAGCCTACCGCTTCCGGTATTTGTGTTAAATCTATATGTGTTAAATATGTGCTAACTTGTGTAATGGAAATAGTGATAAGGATACCCTCAAGGGTATGTCGATAATTCGGTAAGTACCAAATCTATTAAAAAGTGATCTTTAATATGAATATGTGATTATATGCTTAATGAACATGCTCATGCATCATTATATTATGTCATTATGGAATGTTGCATGTGCATGGATTGGGATATGATATGAAAGAAGATGCGGGTGTACTTCGAGTACGTGGCTTGATGAGTGGCTATGTGCCTCATCGTGGTTGATATCGGCTATGTGCCATATCGTGGTTGATGAGTGACTATGTGTCCCATCGTGGCTTTGGTGTTAGCTATGGCTACATCGTGGATTGGCGCCGATCGAGGTCGCGTTGTGGATTTTTGTGCTTTATTGCACGTGGATGGCATTGTTGCCTTATTGGAGTAAAAGGAGAGGTGATTTAATAATCCCCTGGTGTGTGGTAAATTTGGATACGGGGTGTGTGGAGGATGGACCCTAGGTGGGTTGGGTTTCATAATTGCATAATTTTGTATGTGAATATGTGTGGAAATGGGCCAAGCCCAATATGTGAACTCTATGTGATGTGGATATGGGCCAAGCCCAATATGTGGACTCATGTGGTTAAGTTATCTTATTATCGATATGTGTTATAGTTATGGGCCAAGCCCAATATGTGGACTCATGTGGTTAAGTTATCTTATTATCGATATGTGTTATAGTTATGGGCCAAGCCCAATATGTGAACTCTATGTGATGTGGATATGGGCCAAGCCCAATAAGTGAAATTATGTGAATAATGTTGCATTAATATCTAATATATGGGTTAATATGTGGTTAACATGTGGGTGGAATTCGGTGGATTAATTACACCTTGAGTGCATGTGACTCACCCAATTTTTCTCAAACCTTTGGGTGATGCTCGGACCGGGTTGGAGTGGATATGAGGTGGCCCATGCAGAAGATATTTTATTTGTTTTACACATATTATTTATGAAAGGTTAAGTATTGTAATAAGGGCCACTTTAAGTATTTAAGGATTTTTATTATGTTTTAAGTTGGATTATCGATTATATTTGAAAATGTTTTATTTTAAACAACTTAATTTTATTTGGAACTTTAATTACACAATGTTTTAGTAAGGACAACAAATTTTATGTTTTTCACTCTAAGTCAAAAGCTTTTCAAACGTTTTTCATGAGTGGCATTTCAAATTCGGTCATAGCAAATGGGCCGGTTTGGGGTGTTCTGAGAGTAATAAATTGTTGACTTTATGTTTTAGGGAATAAATTGTTTAACCTATCCAATCATTGATCATTCGGGATTAGTGGTAAGCTGATCTTCACCCTTTTTGATAAATCTGTACTTATCGTAATACTAATCGATGGAGGCTTGTGGTAACAATTCAAAAGGAAAGCCGAGTGGAGATCTCAAAAGGAGTGGATTGATGATCCCAACTTCTAAATTCAAACGAAGGGCTGTTTCAGTGATTCGAGATTTGCCAACGGGTTGTGGATCGTCAACCGGGGAAAACTGGCAAATCGTAATTGTTTGCGATCCCGAGGGTAAAATCTTAGATCATTTGTTTCAGAGTAGATTTATTAAATAGTGTACATTGTCTAATCGAGCGTTAAAATATTTTTAGGTGTCGACAATCAGGAAAGCGTAGTGCTTACCATAATAAGGTGTGTAATCTCACACCGTATTTCATGGGTAGATGTTTAAATCATGTTAGTGATAGATCATTTGATTTAACCACATCTTGGTGAAATCGGGTAAAATGTTATAGTTATCACTATTTTGGTAAAATTTATGAAATTGGTATTAAGACTGTAAAAATTATGAAAATACCCCTAATAGGCCAAATCGATAAATATTTGCCATATGGGCCAATTGAGATATTTGTATTATGGGCCAATTAAAATATTTTCTATATGGGCCAAATTGAGATATTACTATATGGGCCGATTTGTAATAAATTGTGAAATGGGACAAGATGATATTTTGCTTAAATGGGCAACTTGATAAATTGTTATAATGGGCCATAATGTCTATAAGGATTATTTGAATAAATTGTTGTAAATGGTTAAGCACTATATACATGATTTGCATGGGATGGGATAAATGATGAAGAGAAGTTCTGGTAGCTCTGCTACATAATTCTGGTGGCTCTACCAAAAATATGAAAAATGGCAATGCCATGTAAATTCTGTTAATCTGGTGGCTTGTCCACAAATTTGGTATAAACGACTTAATGCCTACTTTTGGGGTGTTGGCGGGGTGGGTGACTAAAGCTCCCCACAGGTGTGCGGGTTGGTACGGATGGTGTGTAGCGGATGGAAAATTAGGTTGGGTTTGGGAATTTCATATCACATGCATATTATAAATTATATTTATTTTTTTATAATTGTAAATGGGCTTGGGCCCAAATTGTAACATCCCAAAATTGGGCCTAGAAGAATTGGGCCCAATGGGCCTTAGGCATGGTAGTGTTTAAAATTTTTGAAAACGGCATTAATGCAAGTTAGACTTATTAGATAAGTGATTTTGGAAGGTTAGAGGGCTTCTATGAAGTCCCGGGATCAAATATTGGCTTTGGAGAAATTTTGGTTTTAGGTGAAAAAAACACTGAAAGTTGGCAGGTAGGCCTTAAGAATAAAATAGGGAGGAAAAGGACACAAGTGGAGTGTGTGGTGTAGTGGCAAAGTGACGCCACATAAGAGGCAAGGGAGTGACTCCACAAGGAAGGAAGGAGGTCCAAGGTTCAGGTCTTGGCTTTTGCATTTTGGGTTCTTTTTACTTGGATCTTAGAATTTGGGCCATAGTTTATATTTAGTTGCGCATGGTTTAAGACACAAGAGGAGCTTGTGGCCAAGTGGATAGCGGCGTGGATTATGTTGCAAAGGAGCCTGGGTTCGAATCTTATGAGAAGCAAGGGAGTATTTATTTTTCGGATTGGACGGTAAGAGTTTCAGTTGAATTTAAACTCTCTTGTGAAGAAATCCCATCGGAAAGACACAAAGAATGAAGGTGAAGAGCTAGCTATATAAAGAGCATTCCAGGAGGAAAGTTAACATACCTTGGAGGGCATTTGGGCACAGGAGTGGTCGGAGCGCGGATTAGCACCAGACTCCTATCAGGTGTGTGTGTGTACTTCTCTACTCTAGCTGTAGAGCTGCAAAATGCTGAAATGCTGGTCACACGGCATTAGTAGCCACATGAGCGTGCGGGTGCATGTGTGGGGCTTCGACACGATAGTTGAGGCCATCAATAGTATTCTTGTGGGTTGGGGCTGCTTGGGCCTCGATGGGCTGAAGTGGGCCCAATAGGCCCGTGGGCCCATATAAGTAAATTGTAGGATTGGTTAGTATATGTTGAACTAGACTAGGTGAAACTTGTATACGTGGCTATATTTGTGCTAGGTGGGCCACACGAGTGTGTGGGCCCGGATGGGCTGAAATCTGATTTTAGGCCCAAACGTTCGATACGACCGGAAATTGTAGCTGAGTCACTGGTGGCGACATTAGGCCTTCGGAAGGGCCATTGCAGGTGTGAATTTATGAAAATACCCTTGGTAGGTAAAATTACGATTATACCCTTAGAGGTTGATTAGCTTGATTTTGTTGTTTTATGTCTATCTGATTATGATGGTAACTCATGTTATTCTTATATTTGATATATGTTTTGCATACATGACACATTGCATAATATCTAAATAATACGTATGTTGCATGGGCATATGGGTGATATTGATAAAGGGGAAGTGTTCCGGTAGTTTTTACCACATTATCCGGTGACTTATGTCACATATTATGTATCCGGTGACTTATGTCACATATTATGAATCCGGTGACTCTGTCACATTATCTGGTGGCTATGCCACGATTATAAGGGCGATGAGCAGTTGACTATAGCGACTGCCTTCGATGGTGTGTAGCGGATGGAGGGTCGATTTAGTAATCCCCACGGTGTGATTGGCAGGTACGGGTGGTGTGTAGAGGATGGATACCTAGGTGGGTTCGGGATTGCATTTTCATTCTTATATGTACGTGTGATGTAATATGCTATGGTTCGATATGCTATGTTATGGGCTTATGGCCGAATATGACTGAAGAATGGGTTTTCAATCATTTGGCATGTGCTATCTGCTATACTGTGATGTTAGGGCTACGGCCCAATTCGATTTATGTGGGCTTCGGCCAAGTATGTTATTGTGAGGGCTAAGGCCCAATCTACTTCTGTGGGCTTAGGCCCAGTTATCACTCGTAAGGGGAAACACACACTGAGTTTTCGTAAACTCACCCCCTCTTTTTAAATGTTTCAGGTAATCATTAGACCGTGGATTTGGGGAGCCGAGGCAGACTTGTGGTGGCCCTGCAATATTTTCTCGTAAACTCGTTTCTTATATTTAAAATTACTTTTTTTTTTGGAATTTTGATATGTAATAAGTCCTTTGGTATTTTATTTGGTTTTAGCTTTCAATTTGGTTACTGTTTATTATTTAATGTTTAATTCTGGATTTTCCTGAAATGATAATAAACTGTTTTTAGTCAAAATTACTTAAATTCGATTTTCATAACAAATACAATTTTATTCAAATCAATAACAACTTTGTAAAGTGGGAATTAAATGAATCGGCTTTTATAAACAAACCACAAATCGTGGAGTTTCGGAAAGAATACGAACTTTTAACAAATGCACGACTTTTAAACAACTTTTTATGTGACATGCAGTTAATTAAGTAACGTTTAGTAGGGTTTGGGGTGTTACAATTATATATCGAGCCAGTTTCAAAAACTTCGGTACATGGGTTTGGGTTCAAAAATGTTTTCAAAGGATGGTTTAGAAAATATATATATCTCTCTTTTTACGTAAGTATGGCACCGAGTCTCGCACCAAATCAAGTAAGTTTCCTTTTTACTATATTCTATTATATGCTGAATGATTGTATTTATTCTGCGATGTGTGGATGTGATGCTTGAATATAGGAATTGTATGTATGTGTAGAAAATATTTGTTTGCTTCGGTGTTAGGTAGTTGGTTATGTGAAGGGTTCCAAGATTTAGTTAGAAAGTATATTAGTTTTATTAAGATCAGAGTGCGTAGCGTGAGCATAGTGTTGTAGGTTAGGATGTGTGACTGTACCTATAGTTGAAAATTTCGAGGATGAAATTTCTTTAAGGAGGGTAGATTTGTAACATCCTGAAATTAGGCCTAGGAGAATTGGGCCCAATGGGCCTTAGGCATAGTAGCGTTTAAAATTTTTGAGAACGGCATTAATGCAAGTTAGACTTATTAGATAAGTGATTTTGCAAGGTTAGAGGGCTTCTATGAAGTACGGGAACAAATATTGGCTTTGCAGAAATTTTGGTTTTAGGTGAAAAACCACGAAAGTTGGCGTAGGCCTTAAGAATAAAATAGGGAGGAAATGGACACAAGTGGAGTGTGTGGTGTAGTGGCAAAGTGACACCACATAAGAGGCAAGGGAGTGATGCCACAAGGAAGGAAGGAGGTCCAAGGTTCAAGTCTTGGCTTTTGCATTTTGGGTTCTCTTTACTTGGATCTTAAAATTTGGGCCATAGTTTATATTTAGTTCTTGTGGTTTAAGACACAAGAGGAGCTTGTGGCCAAGTGGTTAGCGGCGTGGATTATGTTGCAAGGGAGCCTGGGTTTGAATCTCATGAGAAGCAAGGAAGTATTTATTTTGCGGATTGGACGGTAAGAGTTTCAGTTGAATTTAAACTCTACTGACGAAGGGATCCCACATCGAAAAGACACAAAGAATGAAGGTGAAGAGCTAGCTATATAAAGAGCATGCCAGGAGGAGAGTTAACATACCTTGGAGGGCGTTTGGGCACAAGAGTGGTCGGAGCACGGATTAGCACCAGACTCCTATCAGGTGTGTGTGTGTACTTCTACTCTAGGCTGTAGAAGCGGCAAAATCTCAAATCTTGGTGACACGGCATTAGTAGCCACACAAGCGTGCGAGCGCACGTGTGGGGCTTCGATGCGATAGTTGAGGCCATCAGTAGTACTCTTGTGGGTTGGGGCTTCTTGGGCCTCGATGGGCCGAAGTGGGCCCAATGGGCCCGTGGGCCCATATGAGTAAATTGTAGGATTGGTTAGTATATGTTGAACTGGACTAGGTGGAACTTGTATACGTGGCTAGATTTGTGCTAGGTGGGCCACACGAGCGTCTGGGCCAAAATTAGTTTTAGGCCCAAATGTTCGGTACGTCCGAAAATGGTAGCTGAGTCGCTGGTGGCGACATTAGGCCTTCGGAAGGGCCATTGCAGGTGCGAATTTACGAAAATACTCTTGGTTGGTAAAATTATGATTATACCCTTGGAGGTTGATTAGCTTGATTTTGTTGTTTTATGTCTATCTGATTATGATGGTAACTCATGTTATTCTTATATTTGATATATGTTTTGCATACATGACACATTGCATAATATCTGAATAATATGTATGTTGCATGGGCATATGGGTGATATTGATAAAGCGGAAGTGTTCCGGTGGTTTTTACCACATTATCCGGTGACTTATGTCACATATTATGTATCCGATGACTTATGTCACATATTATGGATCCGGTGACTCTGTCACATTATCTGGTGGCTATGCCACGATTATGAGGGCGATGAGCAGTTGACTGCAGCGACTGCCTTCGATGGTGTGTAGCGCATAGAGGGTCGATTTAGTAATCCCCACGGTGTGATTGGTAGGTACGGGTGGTGTGTAGAGGATGGATACCTAGGTGGGTTCGGGATTGCATTTTCATTCTTATATGTACATGTGATGTAATATGCTATAGTTCGATATGCTATGTTATGGGCTTATGGCCGAATATGACTAAAGAATGGGTTTTGCATCATTTGGCATGTGCTATCTGCTATACTGTGATGTTAGGGCTACGGCCCGATTTGATTTATGTGGGCTTCGGCCAAGTATGTTATTGTGAGGGCTAAGGCCCAATCTGCTTCTGTGGGCTTAGGCCCAGTTATCACTCGTAAGGGGAAACACACACTGAGTTTTCGTAAACTCACCCCCTCTTTTTAAATGTTTCAGGTAATCATTAGACCGCGGATTTGGGGAGCCGAGGCAGACTTGTGGTGGCCCTGCAATATTTTCTCGTAAACTCGTTTCTTATATTTAAAATTACTTTTTTTTTTGGAATTTTGATATGTAATAAGGCCTTTGGTATTTTATTTGGTTTTAGCTTTCAATTTGGTTACTGTTTATTATTTAATGTTTAATTCTGGATTTTCCTGAAATGATAATAAACTATTTTTAGTCAAAATTACTTAAATTCGATTTTCACAACAAATACAATTTTATTCAAATCAATAACAACTTTGTAAAGTGGGCATTAAATGAATCGGCTTTTGTAAACAAACCACAAATCGTGGAGTTTCAAAAAGAATACGAACTTTTTAACAAATGCACAGTTTTTAAACAACTTTTTATGTGACATGCCAGATTCGGTCGTAACGTTCAGGCCGGGTTTGGGGTGTTACAATTATGGTATCAGAGCCCAGTTTCAAAAACTCGGCTGTGGGTTTGGGTTCAAAAAAGTTTTCAAAGGATGGTTTAGAAGATATATATATCTCTCTCTTTTCTGTAAGTATGGCACCCGAGTCTCTGGCACCAAATTCGTAAGTTTCCTTTTCACTATATTCTATTATATGCTGAATGATTGTATTTATTCTGCGATGTGTGGATGTGATGCTTGAATATAGGAATTGTATGTATGTGTGGAAAATATCTGTTTGTTTCGGTGTTAGGTAGTTGGTTATGTGAAGGGTTCCAAGATTTAGTTAGAAAGTACATTAGTTTTATTAAGATCAGAGTGCGCAGCGTGAGCATAGTGTTGTAGGTTAGGATGTGTGACTGTACCTATAGTTGAAAATTTCGAGGATGAAATTTCTTTAAGGAGGGTAGATTTGTAACATCCTGAAATTGGGCCTAGGAGAATTGGGCCCAATGGGCCTTAGGCGTAGTAGCGTTTAAAATTTTTAAGAACGGCATTAATGCAAGTTAGACTTATTAGATAAGTGATTTTGCAAGGTTAGAGGGCTTCTATGAAGTCTGGGAACAAAAATTGGCTTTGCAGAAATTTTGGTTTTAGGTGAAAAAAACCCTGAAAGTTGGCAGGTAGGCCTTAAGAATAAAATAGGGAGGAAAAGGACACAAGTGGAGTGTGTGGTGTAGTGGCAAAGTGACACCACATAAGAGGCAAGGGAGTGACGCCACAAGGAAGGAAGGAGGTCCAAGGTTCAAGTCTTGGCTTTTGCATTTTGGGTTCCTTTTACTTGGATCTTAGAATTTGGGCCATAGTTTATATTTAGTTGCGCATGGTTTAAGACACAAGAGGAGCTTGTGGCCAAGTGGTTAGCGGCGTGGATTATGTTGCAAGGAGCACTGGTTCAAATCTGATGAGAAGCAAGGGAGTATTTATTTCGTGGATTGGACGGTAAGAGTTTCAGTTGAATTTAAACTCTACTGACGAAGGGATCCCACATCGAAAAGACACAAAGAATGAAGGTGAAGAGCTAGCTATATAAAGAGCATGCCAGGAGGAGAGTTAACATACCTTGGAGGGCGTTTGGGCACAGGAGTGGTCGAAGCACGGATTAGCACCAGACTCCTATCAGGTGTGTGTGTGTACTTCTCTACTCTAGTTGTAGAGCAGTAAAATGCCGAAATGCTGGTGACACGGCATTAGTAGCCACACGAGCGTGCAAGCGCACGTGTGGGGCTTCGACGCGATAGTTGAGGCCATCAGTAGTACTCTTGTGGGTTGGGGCTACTTGGGCCTCGATGGGCCGAAGTGGGCCCATATGTGTAAATTGTAGGATTGGTTAGTATATGTTGAACTAGACTAGGTGGAACTTATATACGTGGCTAGATTTGTGCTAGGTGGGCCACACGAGCGTGTGGGCCCGGATGGGCCAAAATCGATTTTAGGCCCAAACATCCAGTACGACCGGAAATGGTAGCTGAGTCGCTGGTGGCGACATTAGGCCTTCGAAAGGGCCATTGTAGGTGCAAATTTACGAAAATACCCTTGGTAGGTAAAATTACGATTATACCCTTGGAGGTTGATTAGCTTGATTTTGTTGTTTTATGTCTATCTGATTATGATGGTAACTCATGTTATTCTTATATTTGATATATGTTTTGCATACATGACACATTGCATAATATCTGAATAATATGTATGTTGCATGGGCATATGGGTGATATTGATAAAGGGGAAGTGTTCCGGTGGTTTTTACCACATTATCCAGTGACTTATGTCACATATTATGTATCCGATGACTTATGTCACATATTATGAATCTGGTGACTCTGTCACATTATCTGGTGGCTATGCCACGATTATGAGGGCGATGAGCAGTTGACTGCAGCGACTGCCTTCGATGGTGTGTAGCGGATGGAGGGTCGATTTAGTAATCCCCACGGTGTGATTGGTAGGTATGCGTGGTGTATAGACGATGGATACCTAGGTGGGTTCGGGATTGCATTTTCATTCTTATATGTACATGTGTTGTAATATGCTATGGTTCGATATGCTATGTTATAGGCTTAAGGCCGAATATGACTAAAGAATGGGTTTTGCATCATTTGGCATGTGCTATCTGCTATACTGTGATGTTAGGGCTACGGCCCGATTCGATTTATGTGGGCTTCGGCCAAGTATGTTATTGTGAGGGCTAAGACCCAATCTGCTTCTATGGGCTTAGGCCCAGTTATCACTAAATGAGGGGAAACACACACTGAGTTTTCATAAACTCACCCCCTCTTTTAAATGTTTCAGGTAATCATTAGACCGCGGATTTGGGGAGCTGAGGCAGACTTGTGGTGGCCCTGCAATGTTTTCTCGTAAACTCATTTCTTTTATTTAAACTTACTTTTTTTTTGGAATTTTGATATGTAATAAGGGCTTTGGTATTTTATTTGGTTTTAGCTTTCAATTTGGTTACTGTTTATTATTTAATGTTTAATTCTGGATTTTCCTGAAATGATAATAAACCATTTTTATTCAAAATTACTTAAATTCAATTTTCACAACAAATACAATTTTATTCAAATCAATAAAAACTTTGTAAAGTGGGCATTAAATGAATCGGCTTTTATAAACAAACCAAAAATCGCGGAGTTTCAAAAAGAATACGAACTTTTTAACAAACGCACTATTTTTAAACAACCCTTTTATGTGACATGCCAGATTCAGTCGTAACGTTTAGGCCGGGTTTGGGGTGTTACACAAATAAATGATTAATTGGATCTTGGCCCAGTGGACAATGGTAAGTGGGTTACACATTGAGTTCTAGTAACTCACCCTATTTTTCCTTACCCTTTTCAGGTAATGATCGATAATGGAGACTTGGGCTATGGATGACTCGGTGGGGGCCATACTATGAATAATGGTTTATTTGAAATTTAGATTTCTTTTTAAGTACTTTTAATTTCTTAGCTATTTTAAGTTAAGTTGTAATAAGGCCTCTGGACTATTTTTGTTTTGCTTTATGGTTGGGATGTTTTATTATTTTTCTTAAATTGATTAAAAGGGAATTTTCTAAAAAAATTAAATAATGGTTTCCAAACTAGATTAACAAATGGATTTTCAAAAGTCACAATTTTGTAAGATCATTAGCTTAAATTTATCGATTTATCAATCAGATCTTCGAGGTCAGTAGTATTTTAACAATCAAACTTGTTTTCCTGATTTTAACAAAGCAATATTTTAGTAGAATAAAAAGGGGTTTAACATGTTTTGCTTGTGTGACATGCCAAATCCGCTCATAACGCATGGGCCGGGTTTGGGTTGTTACACAAAAGCTTGGTAAGCCATATACAAATAAACTTATCATATAAAACATTGATAACCATTTCAATTACAAGAACTTTAGTATATCTCAATAGCATATTCATATTTCTCTTTTAGCTCAATTGTTTCCAACCATTTATTTGTCAACAAAATCACATGTCCATGTATATCAAGAGATCATAATACATTCATACATATATATATATATATATATATCACATTTTGTCTCAACAAGTCTATGCACATATCTCACTTTTACAATCTCACATATACTTACCTTTCATAATTAAACATGGTATAGACTTCAAAAGTACATGTATCGGTGACACATTTCACATAGTCATTCATATCTCAGAATTTTCCCATTGAACCGTTCGGAATCAAATAGGATACTTAGATAGCTTGGAACACTCGTACAATGCCAACGTCCCAGACGTGGTCTTACATGTAATCAGATATCAATGTCACTGTCCCAGATAGGGTCTTACACAAAATCATTTACGATGCTAATGCCCCAAATATTATTTTACACGTAATTCTCAAATTGATGCCAACGTCTTAGACGTGGTCTTACATGATATCACATATCAAAATCCTATGTCATGACATATTAATCCTATCTATTCCTAAAGTTTGTGTAACAGCCTGATTTAGGGCTTATTCAGAATAGTGGTGCGAGGCTATGAATCTGAGATTAATTTATGAGCTTTTAAGGTTTATGCCATGTTTTCATGCTAGTGTGAAAGTTTCATGAAGCAATTTTGTTAAATTGAGATTGAATGGTCCAAAAGGACTAAATTGTAAAAGTTGCAAAATATGAGTTTTTAGAAGCTTTTTGCATGAGATAGCTTTAGAATATCAATTAGAAGTCCTTAAGTAGCAATTTTCCCAAATTATAAATTTTGAACAAAATTGGACATGAGCTAGTAAAATAGAAATTTTTAAAGAGTAGGACATTTTAGTCATTTGTCTAATAAATGATTAAAATAGGAAAAGATGATAAAATTTATTCATCTTCTTCCTCACATTGCCGAAAATTTGGAGACTCCATAGCTAGGGTTCTTCATTTTTTCAAGCTTGTTAGTAAGTTCATTTTAGCCAGCTTTTAATATTATTCGTATTTTTGAAGTTCTCGTATTATGAATTAGCTATTTTAGCTATAAAATGAGCTAGGATGCATGTTCAAAAATTTACCCATGAATGAAATGCATGTTAAATGATGTTTTATGGAAGTTTATGAGAGTTTGATGTTAGATAAACATCTTTTTCTAAGTGAATTTCATGAAAATGATAGTATGGACTAATTTGTAATAATTATGAAAATTGGTCATACATACTAGAAATAGTGAGAATTGATGTTTGTTATAGTAGAGAAAATGAATCATCTAAGCATGACGTTTAATAAAGTTTAATGAGAATTATTATACGAGCCTTTGGGCCAAAGTGCAAATATGAGAAAGTATAGGGGCAAAATAATAATTTTTCCAAAGTATGAGTAATGAGTCAATTTAGTCAATGTGATTATTAAATGATCTATTTATGATTATAGATAAAGAAAAACAAAGCCCGGATCGAAACGGAGGCAAGAACAAAGTCGTGGACTAAATTGCATATCTACATACATTTTGTATATTGAGGTTAGTTTGTATGATTTCTAAGCTTTATGATCTTTATCATTGAATTGCTTAGTATAATGTACACTATTTTCATGGAATGTTTAATGTTATGTTAAACAACGAAATCAATGAGATTAAGTATAAGCAAGTCCCAATTAAAGATTAATTTCCCAGGATACTCGATCTGCCACATGAGATAAGAAAGTTCGTATAAGACCAAGCCAAGGCATGGCATCGGCAATCAAGCAAGTTATCATGTAAGTCCAAGGCAAGCTTGGAATTGAACAAGTTATCATGTAAGTTCAAGGCAAGCTTGTCATTGGACAAGTTATCATGTAAGTTCAAGGCAAGCTAGGCATTGAACTAGTTATCATGTAAGTCCAAGGCAAGCTTGGCATTGAAAAGCTATCAAGAGAAAGAAATCCCATGTAAGTCCAAGCCAAGGCATGGCATTGGTGAGAACAAGAAAGACTTCATATAAGTCCATGTTAAGACATGGCCTTGAAACCAAGATGAGATATTCCATGTAAGACTGTATCTAGGATATGGCTTTGGCATCAAGATATGTGGGATGAGATTTAGTATCGTAGGTTATTCGTAGAAATTCATCGGGCAAATGAGTAAAGTTAAAATTTGATGACAAAAAAGATAAGTAAACAAAGCTACTATCAAGTTGGAAATGAGTATTATTCATGTTATGAATGATGAAGGAAAGATTATGATTATCATGTTAAAGTATACTGATCAATGTGATCAAGTGACACTGGTACATTATTTATCCCACGGGGATGAGACTATTAAGAATCATGTGATATGTAAGAATCAGTATGAGTAAGTAAGCTCAATGATACCATTGTTTATGTCAAATGGTTTATATTAATCATGTTTTCTATGTGCATTATATGCAAACTTACTAAGCTAAATGCTTATGTCTTTTATTCTTTCATTCTATGTAGTTCCGCCAAGCCAAACTCGTGTATCATCGTCATTAGAGTTCGGAGCACACTATCAATCGCTATTTTGGTATAGCCAAGTTATTTTACTAAGTATGGCATGTATAGGAAGCATTTCATTTTGAGAACATGTTCTTAGAAGAGCCAAAGTATTAGCTATTAAGTTTATTATTCTTTTGTATATGGCTAAGTGATTGGCCAAAATTGACTAAGTATGTATGTTTATGGAGATCAATGAAGCATATAGTAATGTTTATGAAAAATGTATTGAATTGAGCATGAGTTTGGTCTTGATTTCAGGGTGGCAATTGGCTTGGTAAATAGCCTCTAAATGCCCACATGGTTAGACACATGGGCATGTGTCTAGGCCGTGCGTACCCTGCACCTTAGTGTTTTAAGTCAGAATAGGCCACGGGAAAATCCCACGGTCGTTTGTTTAGGCCGTGTGTGATACACGGTCAGAACGTGGGCATGTGCCCCAAACTGTGTGAATAATTTAGTAAATCAAGGTATAGCACGGTTTACATCTATGGGTGTGTCAAGGCCGTGTGTAATTAGTCAATGTCGACCACGGGTTGAAGACACGGGCATGTGTTAGGGGTACACGAGCGTGTCCCAAGTCACATGGGCGTGTGACCCCTGTTTTAAGGAAAAGTTTTCATTTGAGTTTCGAAAGTTTCTAGATACGTGTTTAAGGCCTCGTAGGCCCATGAAATGTATGATTAGACTAAGAAAGAAAAGTTTTTAATTTGGAACAAAATTTTATAGCCCGTAAATACATGTTTTAAGTGAGTTCAAGCATGGTAATGTCTTGTATCCAGTCTTAGCATCAAACTCAGGTATGGGGTGTTACATTTAGTGGTATCTGAGCTACGGTTTAGTCAGTTCTAGGACTAACGTCGCACGAGCATGATTCTAGCTATACCTGCCATATGTAAGAATGTTTTTATAATGATAGTGTGACGACTCCTAATGACTTAAATTATGTTTATACATATAGTAAATGGATCCTAAAAGAGTTGAGATGGATGATGTAGAAAGTAACGCGCTAGCTCCTGCTGAAGGGATGATGCCTAATGAGAATGATAATAGACCAACTATGGTGAGTCAATGAGGTGGAGAAGAGGCTAGAGAAGCCTTCCTCCATATGATGAATACGTGGTACATGAAATTCATTAGTACGAACCTAAATGTACAACCCCCTCCACTCCCATTTGTTCCACAACCTATCCCCGCAGTCCCTCAAGTAGAAGAGGTGGTAAGAGGAGACAAACCTCCAATTGATAGGATCAGGAAACATGGGGCAGAAGAAATTCAGGCTAGAAAAAATGATGATCTGGAAAAGGCTGAGTTCTAGATAGAAAATACTATCAGGGTATTTAATGAGTTGTCATGCACACCTGAGGAATGTATAAAGTGTGTAGTTTCTCTTTTAAGAGATGTTGCCTATCAATGGTGGAACACCCTTGTGTCAGTAGTAAAAGGTCACAAGTGAATTTTTCCAAGAAGAGTTCAAGAAAAAGTATATCAGTCAAAGATTCGTGGACCAGAAAAAGAAGGAATTCCTAGAACTGAAACAAGGCAAGATGTCAGTGACTGATTATGAGTGAGAGTTTGTGTGACTCAGCAAATACGCTCGAGAATGCGTGTCCACTGAAGCCATCATGAGTAAGAGGTTTGAAGATGGACTAAATGATGATATCAAGTTATTTGTTGCTGTCCTCGAATTAAAAGAATTTGTGGTGTTAGTGGGAAGGGCTTGTAAGGTCGAAGAATTAATAAAAGAGAAGAGAAAATTTGAAATGAAGTCTCATGACTCTAGAAAGAGACAGTGGAATAAGTCATTCCAATCTTCATCCAAGAAGTTAAGAGATTTCCCTACCCGATCTACTACTTCCACTGGGTTTTCAAAGAAGGACAAGAGTAAGCAGAATTCGACGAATAAAGCATAGACTACTTCAGTTGCTAGTATGGGGAACGTTCGATCTAATAGACCTGAATGCCCACAGTGTGGTAGATGCCATCTCAGTGAATGTCAAGCGCATGAAAATGCTTGTTTTAGATGTGGTTCCCATGATCACTTTATAAAAGATTGTCCTGAGATGACGAAAGAATAGAGAACTGAGAACCTGAGATCTGGGGGTATGGTTAGAGGTAGACTGCAGAGAAACCCGGGGAGTGGGGCAAGTGGAAGAGGTAACCTTAGAGAGCAGGCTGCGAGACCCGAGGGTAGGGCACCTGCTAGGACTTATGCCATTCAAGGCCATGAAGAGGCATCTTCTCCCGATGTTATTACGGTACCTTTTCTCTTTATGATATCAAAGTTATTACTTTAATAGATCCGGATCCACACTCTTATATTTGTATGAAACTAGTATCCAAGATGAATATGCCTGTAGAGTCTGAAATTTGTGATTAAGGTATCTAATCCCTTAGGCAAAAGCGTTTTAGTGGATAAAGTATGTAAAAACTGCCTATTGATGATTAGCGGTCATTATTTTAAAGTAAACCTTATAGTATTACCATTTGATGAGTTTGACAACATTCTTGGTATGGACTGGTTGACTACCCATGATGTAATAGTTAATTGTGGGAAGAAATAAATTGAGATGAGATGTGAGAATGGGGACACTCTTCATATAGAATCAAATGAACAGAGCAAATTGTCGGTAGTGATTTCTCATATGATGGCACAGAGATACTTAAGAAAAGGGTATGAAACATATTTGGCCTTTGTGATGAATGATAAAGAAACAGAGCTAAAGATTGAGTCAGTACCGATAGTATGTGAGTATGTGGATGTTTTTCCCGAGCAATTACCAAGACTGCCACCAGTTAGGGAGGTTGAGTTCAATATTAAACTAGTTCCCAATACTATACCGATATCTATTACTCCTTATAGAATGGCTCCAACAGAGTTGAAAGAGCTGAAGATGTAGTTGCAAGAGTTGACAGATAAAGGCTTTGCTAGGTTGAGTTATTCTCCTTTGGGTGCTCCAGTTTTATTTTTGAAAATGAAAGATGGCACCATGAGATTGTGCATAGATTACCGTCAACTTAATAAAGTGACAGTGAAGAACAAGTACCCATTGCCTAGGATCGATGATTTGTTCGATCAATAGAAAGGAGCTAATGTGTTCTCCAAAATAGACTTGAGATCAGGGTATTATCAGTAAGAGTAAAGGATTCAGATGTGTCCAAGACAGCTTTTCGAACAAGATATGGGCATTATGAATTCTTAGTCATGCCCTTTGGTTTGACCAATACTCCTGCGGTATTCATGGACTTAATGAACCGCATCTTTAGACCCTACCTCAAAAAGTTTGTAGTCATTTTCATTGGCGACATATTGATTTATTCCTGGGATGAGAATGAGCATGTTGAGCACCTACAGACGGTTTCTGATTCTACGAGAAAATCGGTTGTATGCCAAGTTCAAGAAAAGTGAATTTTGGCTCAAGGAAGTAGGATTTACGGGACATATTATCTCGAGAGATGGAGTCCGAGTGGATCTAAGAAAGATTTCGACTATAATGGACTGGAAACCACCGATTAATATCTCTGAGATTAGGAGTTTCTTAGGCCTAGCCGACTATTACCGATGATTTGTTAAGTGGTTTTCTATGATCGCAACCCTGATGACTAAATTTTTACAGAAAAATGTAAAGTTTGAGTGGATAGAAAGATGCCAAGAAAGTTTTGGGAAATTGAAAGCAATGTTGACAGAAGCTCTAGTTTTAGTACAACCCGAGACAAGGAAAGAATTTGTGATTTACAGTGATGCATCCTTAAATAGATTAGGCTGAGTACTTATGCAAGAAGGCAAGATTATTGCTTACGCCTCAAGACAGTTGAAGCCTCATGAGAAGAATTATCCGACGCATGATTTGGAGCTGGCTTCCATAGTCTTCGCCTTGAAGATTTGGAGACACCATTTATATGGTGAAAGATGTCAGATTTTTACTGATCACAAAAGTCTGAAGTACTTGATGACGTAGAAAGAGTTGAACTTAAGGCAATGGAGATGGTTAGAGTTGATAAAGGACTATGAGTTGGCCATTGACTACCATCCAGGAAAGGTGAATGTTGTTGCCGATGCTTTGAGCAGAAAGTCCCTTTTTGCATTAAGGGCAATGAATTCACGGATGATCTTATCTAATGATGGTTCTATTCTGGCTGAATTAAAAGCTAGACCAATGTTCCTTCAAGAGATCACTGAAGCTCAACAAGAAGATAAAGAGTTGCAAGCTAAGAGAACTTAGTGCGAGTCAAATGTTGAATCTGAATTTCAGATTAATTCTGATGGATACTTGATGTTTAAAGATAGAGTTTGTGTATCGAGAAAAGAGGAGCTTATTTAGAGAATTTTGTATGAGGCATATAACGGATGTTTATCTGTTCATCCGGGTAGTACCAAGATGTATAATGACTTGAAGAAATTATATTGGTGGCCGAGAATGAAGAAAGATATTTCAGAGTTCGTTTCAAGATGTTTGATTTGTCAGCAAGTAAAGGCTGAACACCAAGTACCTTCAAGTTTGCTTCAACCAATTATGATACCCAAGTGGAAATGGGACCGTATCACTATGGATTTTGTAATAGGATTGCCATTATCACCGAGCAAGAAAGATGCTTATGGGTTGTAGTTGATAGACTCATGAAGTCAGCTCATTTCCTACCTGTGCGAGTTGACTACTCACTCGACAAACTGGCAAACTTATATGTTTCTGAAATAAAAAAGACTTCATGGAGTTCCTTTGTCAATCATATCGGATAGAGATCTGAGATTCACCTCCAGATTTTGGAAGAAGCTTCAAGAAGCGTTGGGTACAAAATTGAGTTTTAGCATAGCTTTTCATCCTCAAAGTGACGGTTAGTTGGAGAGGTTGATTCAGATACTCGAGGATATGCTTTGATGTTGTGTTCTAGAATTCCAAGGGAGTTGGGAAAAGTTTCTCTCATTGGTAGAATTTTTCTACAATAATAGCTTTCAGTCGAGCTTAAAGATGGCGCCTTATGAGGCTCTATATGGGCGTAAATGCTGAACGCCTTTATATTGGACTAAACTCAAAGAAAACCAAATTCACAGGGTTGATTTGGTTAGAGAAGCTGAAGAGAAAGTGAAAGTGATACGAGAATGTTTCAAAGCTGCATTAGACAGATAAAAATCTTATTCGGACCTAAAGAGAAAAGAGATAGAGTATCAAGTCGGGGATAAAGTTTGCTTGAAAGTGTCACCTTGGAGAAAAGTTCTCAGATTTGGCCGGAAAGGCAAGTTAAGTCCACGTTTTATTAGACTATTTGAGATTACTGAGAAAGTTGGGCTGGTAGCTTACAGATTGGCTTTGTCATCAGAGTTAAAAAAGATACATGATTTGTTTCACGTGTCAATTTTGAGATGCTACCGATCAGATCCTTCCCATGTAATTACCCCGTCAAAGATAGAGATTCATCTCGACATGACTTATGATGAAAAACCCATCAAGATTTTAGCTTGGGAAGTCAAGTAGCTAAGAAATAAAAGTACTGCTCTAGTGAAAGTATTGTGGCAAAGGCATGGGATAGAGGAAGCTACATGGGAACCGGAAAAGAGCATGAAAAATTAGTACCCGAACTTATTTACCGGTAAGATTTTTGAGGTCAAAAATCCCTAAGAGGGGGAGAAGTGTAACAGCCCGATTTAGGGCCTAGTCAGAATAGTGGTGCGAGGCCACGGATCTGAGGTGAATTTATGAGCCTTTAAGGTTTATGTCATGTTTGCATGCTAGTTTGAAAGTTTCATGAAGCAATTTTATTAAATTGAGGTTCAATGGTCCAAAATGACTAAATTGTAAAAGTTGCAAAATATGAGTTTCTAGAAGCTTTTTATATGAGATAGCTTTAGAATATCAATTAGAAGTCCTTAAGTAGCAATTTGCCCAAATTATAAATCTTGGACAAAATTGGACATGAGTTAGTAAAATATAATTTTTTAAAGAGAAGGGCATTTTAGTCATTTGTCTAATAAATGATTAAAATAGGAAAAAGATGATAAAAATCTATTCATCTTCTTCCTTACATTGCAGAAAATTTGGAGACTCCATAGCTAAGGTTCTTCATTTTTTTTCAAGCTTGCTAGTAAGTTCATTTTAGTCCCGTTTTTAATATTCTTCGTATTTTTTAAGTTCTCACATTATGAATTAGCTATTTTTAGCTATAAAATGAGCTAGGATGCATGTTCAAAAATTTACCCATGAATGACATGCATGTTAAATGATGTTTTATGGAAGTTTATGAGAGTTTGATGTTAGATAAACATCTTTTCTAAGTGAATTTCATGAAAAATAATAGTATGGACTAATTTGTAATAGTCATGAAAATTGGTCATACATACTAGAAATAGTGAGTATTGATGATTATTGTAGTAGAGAAAATGAATAAGCTAAGCATGAAATTTAAGAAAGTTTAATGAGAATTATTTTACGAGCCTTTGGGCCAAAGTGCAAATATGAGAAAGTATAGAGGCAAAATAATAATTTTGCCAAAGTATGAGTAATGAGTCAATTTAGTCAATGTGACTATTAAATGATCTATTTATGATTATAGATAAAGAAAAATGAAGCCCGAGTCGAAACTGAGGTAAGAACAAAGTTGAGGACTAAATTGCATATCTACATACATTTTGTATATTGAGGTAAGTTTGTATGATTTCTAAGTTTTATGATCTTTATCATTGAATTGCTTAGTATAATGTACACTATTTTCATGTAATGTTTAATGTTATGTTAAACAAAGAAATCAACGAGATTAAGTATGAGCAAGTCCCGATTGAAGATGAATTTCCCAGGATACTCGATCTACCACATGAGATAAGAAAGTCCGTAAAAGACCAAGCCAAAGCATGGCATCGACAATCAAGCAAGTTATCATGTAAGTCCAAGGAAAGCTTGGGATTTAACAAGTTATCATGTAAGTCCAAGGCAAGCTTGGCATTGAACAATTTATCATGTAAGTCCAAGGCAAACTTGGCATTGAACAATTTATCATGTAAGTCCAAGGCAAGGTTGGCATTGAACAAGTTATCCTGTAAGTCCAAGGCAAGCTTGGCATTGAACAAGTTATCATGTAAGTCCAAGGAAAGTTTGGCATTGAAAAAGTTATCATGTAAGTTCAAGGCAAGCTTGGCATTGAAAAGCTATCAAGAGGAAGAAATCCCATGTAAGTCCAAGCCAAGGCATGACATTAGTGAGAACAAGAAAAACTTCATATAAGTCCATGTTAATACATGGCCTTAAAACCAAGATGAGATATTCCATGTAAGACCATATCTAGGATATAGTTTTGGCATCAATGATATGTGGGATGAGATTTAGTATCCTCGGTTATTCGCAGAAATTCATCGGCCAAATGAGTAAAGTTAAAATTTGATGACAAGAAAGATAGGTAAGCAAAGCTATTATCAAGTTGGAAATGAGTGTTATTCATGTTATGAATGATGAAGGAAAGATTATGATTATCATGTTAAAGTATACTGATCAATGTGATCAAGTGACACATGTACCTTATTTATCCCACGGGGATGAGACTAGTAAGTATCATGTGATATGTAAGAAACAGTATGAGTAAGTAAGCTTTATAGCTGAAATCTATGATACCACTGTTTATGTCAAATGGTTTATATTAATCAAGTATGTTGCTATGTGCATTATATGCAAAATTACTAAGCTAAATGCTTATGTCTTTTATTCTTTCTTTCTATGTAGTTTCGCCAAGCCAAACTCGTGGATCATCATCATCGGAGTTCGGAGCACACTATCAATCGCTATATTGGTATAACCAATTTATTTTACTAAGTATGGCATGTATAGGAAGCATTTCATTTTGAGAATATGTTTTAAGAAGAGCCAAAGTGTTGGCTATTTAGTTTATTATTTTGTATATGGCTAAGTGATTGGCCAAAATTGACTAAGTATGCATGTTTATAGAGATCAATGAAGCATGTAGTAATGTTTATGAAAAATGTATTAAATTGAGCATGAGTTTGGTCTTGATTTCAGGGTGACAATTGGCTTGGTAAATAGCCTCTAAGTGCCCACATGATTAGACACACAGGCATGTGTCTAGGCTGTGCATGTACCACCTTAGTGTTTTAAGTTAGAATAGGTCACGGGCAAATCCACGATTCGTTTGTTTAGGTAGTGTGTGATACACGATCGGAACATAGGCGTGTGCCCCAAACCGTGCGAATAATTTAGTATATCAAGGTATAGCACATGGTTTACATCCACGGGCGTGTCAAGGCCATGTGTAATTAGTCAGTGTCGACCACGGGTGGAATACTTAGGAATGTTTAGGGGTACACGAGCGTGTGACCCCTGTTTTAAGGAAAAGTTTTCATTTGAGTTTCAAAAGTTTCCAGATACATGTTTAAGGCCTCGTAGGCCCATGAAATGTATGATTAGACTAAGAAAGAGAAGTTTTTAATTCGGAATAAAATTTTATAGCCCGTAAGTACATGTTTTAAGTGAGTTTAAGCATGGTAATGTCTCGTATCCAGTCTTAGCATCGGACTCATGTATGAGGTGTTACAGTTTGTACGGGGCTTTTCGGACATTGACACATTGTCAATACTTTCTTGGATTTCATGTGTGTATCTTCTGTAATCATTCATCACAATTCAATATTATATGCACATGAATAAATCAACTTAAATACATTTATTTGTATATAGACTTACCTCGTATTCAGAATAAACGGACTAATTCGACTACTCGATCACTTTCGACTTTCCTCAGCCTAAATCCATTTTCTTTGGTTCTTGATCTATACGTATTCAAATTTAACTCATTTATTCATCAAATCATTCAATTCTATCTAAAAATAGACATTTAGGGTAATTTACAAATTCCCCTCACATTTTCACATTTTGACATTTAAGTCCTTATTTCACAAAATCACAAAATGCACATAAATTTTTTGTACCCATGCTTAGCAAAATATTCACATGCTTCATCTATGTCCACATATTTCATTTATTTCACATTTTAGTCCCTCAAAATATTATTTTCACAATTTAGTCCAAATTACTCAAATTCATCAAAAATCCAAAGACAAAACATGTTATTCTAACACATAGATTTCATATCTCGTCAACTAACATCACAAAGCTTAAACATTCATCAATGGCACATCTCATAATCTTCATCAAATTCCAAAATTAAAGTATGGGCTTGATAGAACACAAAGCAACGATCATAAAAACATAGAAGTTATCAAAAATCGAAACAAAAACTTACCTTAATCAAGCTTAAACTTTGTTGAACCCTAGTTTTCTTTTTCTTTTCTTTTTCCTTGAATTTTTGGCACAAAAGATGAGCATAATGGCCAATTTTTATGCTTTTTTATTTAATTCCATAACAATTATCTATTTCCCATTTTACCCTTAATGAAACATTATAACATCTTTAAAATGCATGTCTACTACCGTCCATGCCATAATACAATAGCCTAATTCCATTTGAAGGCCTTCATATTAAAAGAACATAGCATTAAAGCACTTTAACAATTATCAAGGCACTTTTACATTTTAAGCGATTAAGTCCTTTTCTCAAATTAAGCACACAAACAATAAAATTAATTTATGAAACTTTCACATATGCTTAATCACATACTGTATGCACAGAAATAATATTGAAATATTTCACTAACTCAGATTTGTGGTTCTAAAACTACTGTTCCAACTATTGTCTAAACTGGACTGTTACAATTCTCCCCCCTTAGGGATTTTTGTCCTCGAAAATCTTACCATTAAACATATTCGGATGTTATTGTCTCATAGCATCTTTAGGCTCCCACGTAGCCTCTTCCACTCTGTGTCGATGCCACAGTACTTTTACTAACGAAATTTTCTTATTTCACAATTCTTTAACCTTGCGAGCTAAGATACGAATCGGTTTTTCTTTGTAAGTCATATAAGATTGTATTTCTATCTCAGTCGGAGAAATTACATGTGATGGATCAGATCTGTATCGTCTAAGCATTGACACGTGAAACTCAATGCACCAGCAACAACATTTGCTTTACTCGGATGATAATCTATCACAAGCTCGTAGTCTTTCAATAGTTCTAACCATCTTCTCTATCGTAGATTCAGGTTTTTCTGGGTCATCAAATATTTTATACTTTTATGATCTAAAAATACATGGCATTTTTCACTGAAAAGATAATGACACCAAATCTTTAAAGCAAACACAATCACAGCTAGCTCAAGATCGTGTGTTAGATAATTTTTTATACTATTTCAATTATCTCGAGGCATAAGCTATAACTTTTCCTTCTTGCATCAAACCTCATCCCAGACCATTCAAAGATGCATCACTATAGATAACAAATTCTTTACCCGATTCTGGCTGTACCAAAACTAGAGCTTCAGTCAAAAGGGCTTTCAACTAATCAAAGCTTTTCTGACATTTATCGGACCATTCAAATTTCACATCTTTTTGAAGTAATCTAGTCAACGGAGTCTCAATCTGTAACACCCCAAACCTTGCCTAGAAGTTATGGTCGAATCTGACGGTGTCACATTAGAGTGCTTTTTGGAAACCATTTTCTTTTGATAAAAAAAACTGGTTTGGAGGTTAAAGCCTCTTTGTTAGAACTCATATTATACTAGCATTTTGTTAATCAATTAAATTGTCATTACTTCTAAAACCTTGTTTATTGAGAAGGCTTAAAAATTACTGTAGAAACATAGTGTTTTGAAAACAGTTATCATTTTGGGAAAACCGCGTCCTACTTCTGACAAGTAAAAATCATAATGATTAAAATCTCAAATCAAAAGCAATAAAATTGGAGAGGCCTTATTACAAATATAAAAACCCAGACGAAAACTATTAGTAAATAAAAGCCAAGTAAATGAAAATAGGAGCAATAGTGTGGCCATCTCTGAGTCCCTCACAGCACCGAACCGTCTAATGCTGGGGATTATCTAAAAGGTTAAAAATAGGGTGAGTTTATGAAAAACTCAGTGTGTAATCTCTTTATTAAAAAACAACAAGATTACGAAACATAATCACTCAAATATGATAATGCACTAGCCTCGGTGAAGATTTGAGTCGTAATATTTGCCTGATTGTAAATTGAGTAAGTGAAGGCTTTGTTTTCAACAAATGATTTATGAAAGAAATGAAGTGGCTAGAGTAGGTTTGTTGCTGTATGGAATGTTTGGAAAATGATAAAGGGGATTTTAGGCTAAAGGTTCAAGATCGAACTAACACAATAAAGTGTGTTAACCCGAGACTTAGATGAACACTTAGGTTGGGGTAGTTTTCATTGGAAAGGTAAAGTAAGTGAATGAAACCTCGACCTACTATCAAAGTTGATAGGAACCTCGATATGAGTTGAATGCCACAATTTGGGGTTACAAAGTGATAAGTTCGGAATAAACAAAGACAGGTTGACGCCACAAGGATACTTGATAAGTCAGACAAGTCTTTGAAGAACAACGAGAGTTGAAAATAAACTCACAAATTAACAAAGTTATAGAATTATTCACACAATAAAGTGTCTTAACCCGAGACTTGGATGAACACTTAGGTTGGGGTCGTTTTCGGTGGAAAGGTAAAGTAAGTGAATGAAACCTCGACCCGCTATCAAAGTTGATAAGAACCTGGTATAAGTCAAACGCCACACTTTGGGGTTACAAAGTGATAAGTTCAGGATAAACAAAGACTGGTTGATGCCACAAAGATACTTGATAAGTCAGACAAGTCTTTAGAGAACAATGAGAGTTGAAAATAAACTCACAAATTAACAAAGTTAAATAATTGTTCATTAGTCTCTAAAGATGGATTACACAGCAAATTTATAGGCCTAGCTAAGCTAGCCGAATGGTCTCTTTCTGCTCCTTAAGGCTTAATTTTTCTAGGAAACTTCCTAGTATCTTCTAGGCGTATTCTAGAATGATGTAGCTTAGAAATCTGAATGGTTTGCTTCTAGAACAAATTGATTCAGCTGGTCATTTGATGGAAAGAAGTCCACATTTGGCCTAAGTGATTTTATGGTGGCTTAATTGCTGTTTTGGAAAGAGGAATGATCAGCTTGAATAAACATGCCCTTCCGCCGAATATGAGCAGCTATTAAATTATTTGAGCTGATTTTAACTAACACAACTAATTTAAATTTATTCAAAGTAAATGCAATTAGCTCATTGAGCTAGCTAAGTGCTGAATTGAGCTCCCTTGAGCTAGCACGAGCTAAGTCAGCTTGTAGGAAAGTGCACATTGAGCTATTCGAGATGGTCCCTTTATGTTCAGCCATTCCATCAATCCACGCTTGAGCAATGTAGCTTGCTACAGCATCTGGGAATCTCTTAGCACGGGCTCGAGTAATTGGCCCCGATAACAGCTCCATGACTCAGTGTCTTGCTTCATGGGCGAGTGGCTCGCATTACTGGGCCTGGGCTTTTTCAGTAACAAAACACTGTGGGCTTTAACCCAAAATAGTAACAGTGTAATGTGGGCCTTAGCCCATTACAGTATCAGAATCAGAAACAGAATACATGTGGGCCAAAGCCCAATACAGTGACGGTATCAATAATAGAAATGGAACAATGAAATCATGAAACCTATCCCAATCTAGCCAACACACCACCCGTACCAACCAATACACCATGTGGGGATAAAATCGACCCACCCAACCAATAGACCAATATCAGCATCGATTGTGGCACTAATCAGTATTACAACAAAGCTGCTATAATCAGAATGGCTAAGAGCCGTAAACAGGATAGCTATAAAGTCATGAGTACAGTAATATGATTGGCACAAAGCCATCGGTGGTAGTAATATGATCGACACATAGCCATCAATAATAATAATATGATCGGCACGATCATCATAGAATTGATAATATGACCGCACTTAGCCATCAGTAGCAGTGATATGATTGGCACACAGCCATCAGTAGCATCGTAGCAAAGCTACCAGTAATAGTATCGTAGCAAAGCTACCGAACAAGATATCAAAGAAGTCGCCAAGATATGATATCACAAAGAACGCCGCCAAGTGATGATATGTAGCAAAGCTACGATAGAATGAGTGTGGCAGAGCCACTAGTACAGTACTTTCTCCATAACAGTTTCCCAACCCCATGCAGTATGTCGTGTATGCAAAATGTCAAGCTCAAAATCAGTCATACAAATCACAGACAAATCAGTCATTTAAATCACAGGCAGATCAGTCATTTAAATCACAGACAGATTGTAACACCCCAAACCTGACCTAGAAGTTAGGCCCGAATCTGGCGTGTCACATTGAGGTGTTTTTTTTAAAACCATGTTTTCATTGAAAACCCCTCTTGATATTTAAAAACTAAAGTCCCAATTTGCGATTGTTATTATTAATCGACATTTATTAAGAAGTCATTACCTTCAAAACCTTGTTTGTTGCGAAAGCTTAATTTAAAATAACTGACTTATAAAACCTGATATTTACAACTTGGTTGCAAAAACGTAATGTTTTGAGAACAGATATTGTTTTGGAAAACGTTGATTCAATGTTGAGCAGATTTAAAACATAATAAACTAAAAATCCCAAACTATACCAGAATTTATGAGAGGCCTTATTACAACCCAATAAAAACGGTTTAATAAAGTAAAGTAGAATACTAAAATCCAAAACTGCTCGTAGTGTGGCCACCTCTGAGTCCTCCTAAACGTCGAATCGCCTATTGAGGGTTACTTGGAAAAATTAAAAAGAGGGGGTGAGTTTGTGAAAAATCAGTGTGTACAACCCTCATCAGTAAAAACATGCCTCACAACAATCCGGGCCGAAGCCCATTACAATAACAGTGGCAATTGGGCCTTAACCCAATATAGCCTCAGTTGGGCCTTAACCCATATCATATGTCACATATCATAAATATCTGGGCCTAAGACCATCTCAATATTAAAATCCATATATGCAATGCATTATTGCCTATACCAACCCTGCACTCTATCTCCTGTCCAACCGTGCACTCCTGTAGGGATTTAGTCGACCCACCCATTTGTACACTCCTTTTGTAGCACCGGTTGCAGCACTAACTTATAGGTGCAGCATGGCTGCTCGGTGGCTAAAAAGCCTTTGGTGGATCCACAGTCGTCAAGTGACCATGCGATCCTATTAGCACTTCTTCCATATTAATAATCACATTCCCATGCAACATAATAACTCATGAATGCATCATACAATAATAAACGTATCATAATAATCATAAATCACATACAAGAATAACCATATAACATATAGGGGCATTTTTGTCATCTTGCCCTTCAGGGGCATATCGGTCATTTTACCCATCGAGGGTATTTTGCTAATTTTTACAAACTAGGGGTATTTCGGTAATTTTGCAAACCAGGGGTATTTCAGTAATTTCACAAAACATGGGTATTTTGGTAATTTCGCAAACTAGGTGTAACATCCCGAAATAGGGCCTAACAAAATAGTGGTTGCAAAACCATGAATCCGAGCTATAAAAGTTTATTACGATTAATTATTATGATTTACCGAGTGATTAAATACATGTGTTAAAGTATTGATAAGAAATTTTATTGATTTCATGCTTAAATTGCCTATTAGGACTTGTTTGCAAAAGTTGCTAAATAGGGGTTCTAATTTATAGAGTACTTGATTGAAATGGGGTTTGAGTAGGAATCCTTAAATGGCAATTAGACCATTATATTTTCATGGACAAAATGGACATATATAGGTAGAAAGAACCAAAGTTTTAATGAAGTGTAATTTAGTCATTTGGTAATAAAAAGTAATTAAAAAGGGAAAAAGATGGCAAAATATGCTCATCTTCTTCATTAGGCCGAATTTTCAAATGTTCACCATAGCTAGGGTTTGTTTCAAGCTTCCAAGCTCCATATCAATAATTCATGCTAGGGTTCATATTTGGCAAAATACCCATAGGTGAAATGTGTTTATTTTGATGTTTCATGATAGAATATGAAGTCTAAAATTATGTTCAACAACTTTTGCTAAGTGATTTTAAGTGAAAACAAGTAAAACGGCTTAATCGGTAAAAATACCTAATGTTCATAAGTACATGTTAGAGTGAGAATTTGATGCTGTCATAGAAGGGAAAAATGATCAGCATGTCATAAAACATAAGAACAAGGGATATAGTATAATTTCTGAGCTTTGGGGCAAATGTGTAAATATGTAACACCCTGAAAATGGGTCTATGCATTTTTTATTTAATTATACGAAATGGCATGTCTTATGTATTATGAATGTATGATGAACATTTTTGGAAACTTGGAAATGTTAAGTAAATGATTAGGAAAGTGAACATTTTGGAAACTTGGAAATGTTAAGTTAAAAGAGGAAAGTGAACATTTTTGGAAACTTGGAAATGTAAGGAAATGTTTCAGAAATGGCAAGTTTAAAAGAGGAAACTAAAACAAGGTAGCCTTAAGAAAACTAATAGAAGAAATTTGACACAAACATAGGCTTGTTTAAGTGGCTTGGAGGCACCACGTAAAGCCCAGTTAAGTGACGCCACAAGCTATGCAAATGGGCCTAGGTTCGAGCAACGTGGGAAGCAAATAAAGGATTTTTATTTTGCTTCAAGAAGCAAAGGAGGTGGACGGCACTAAGGAACTTCAGTGAGGAGTTTTATTCCCTTTAAAATTCGACTAAAGGGGTGTGCTCAGATGTGGATTAAATTCCTAAGAAGAAGAGATAATTGTTGGGATTAATTTTTATTAAGATGATAATTAAAAGATAAAATTTATCAAACTATGGAGAGTTGGCCGATTGGGGGACTCCTTGGGATGGTATTTTCGGCCAAAAATAGGAGGGAAGAATAGGCTAATTTCATAACATCATTTAGCCTCTCCTTCATTACTCTTTTCTCTCCAAAAACCTGTCACTTCCTTTCCTCTTTCTTTTAACTTGTTCTAGCCAAAATCTCTTCCTAAAGGACCACTATTGCCGATTCTCCCTAAGGCCTTATACCTTTCTCTTTTTACTCTTGTTGAAGCCGAATATACAAGGGGCTCATAGCCGACTATTCTTTAAGTCTCAGGCCGAATCTCTGTGGTTTAAGCAAAGGTGCCGTCGACTGTAGTATTAAGGTAAGACCAAATGATGTTCGATTTCCATCCCTTTTCTTGTTGACTTGTCAAAATTTAGGGACTAACCCCTATTGTTTTTCTTGGCCGAATTATGGAAGGAAGGCTTCGGGATTTAGTAGTTATCGACTACAAAGAAGAGATCTTTCAGGACTTTCAAGGATCTAAGGTAAGTGAATCGGTCAAAGACCATTTATCATATTTAAGTGATTAAAAATCAGATCTAATGTGTGAATCTATAGGGATTTCGACAGAGGCATACAAGGATTTCGGGATTTGAGAATTTCAAGGTAAGTCCATGTGAATATTCGGCCAAGGCCTATTTTTGGTATTTTAGATCTAGTTCATATTTATTCAAATAGCCGAAATTAACAAGTTAATAGATCTAAGGATCAGCCGATTACAAGGAAGGAGAAGTTCTTTTCCCGAAGGTACACCATAGGCCGCGTGTTCCCTAGTTATTCGGTGAGTTTCGTGATTTGAAAATCGCAAGGTATGTGCCTAAATATAATCGGCCATAGGCCTGTTTTGATAGCTAGATCTCTTTCATAATTGTTTAAAAAGCTAAAACTAACCTGTGATGTGATTTGATGTTTGGCCGAATGCAAGAAGGAATACAACAAAGTTTCGGGACTTGATTCATAAGTCAATTGGCAACAAGGTAAGATTTTTACCACCAAGTTCCTTCGGGATTTAATCTCATAGCCGAATAGACTTTTGCTAAACATCAAAGTGATTGACAAAATGTAGGAATTGAGATCTAAAGTGTTAGATCGGGTTTCGGGTTCTCAAGAAAGCATTAAACGAATCAGGTGTGTACCCTACCCTAAGTTTTAATACGTTCATGGCTATGTTTTAAATTAAATGTGTTATTAAGAATGTGAAAAGCATGGCTAAGGTACCATACCATGGTACAAAGTACTAAGGTACGTTTCCTACTCCTACTAGGAATATGAATATATGTTATTTTAACATGTGAAAAGTGATAAGAATATGAAAAGTGATAAAAATGTGAATTGAGGTATGATATTGCATGATATGTATGATATGGGGCATATGGGTTATATGAAAAGGGGAAGTTAATGTGGTGACCTAAGACCACGAAATCTAAATGTGGTGACCTAAGACCACGATAACTGAATGTGGTGACCTAAGACCACGAATTTCAATGTGGTGACCTAAGACCACGAATTTTATAAGAGGCGATGAGCACGTCATTGCAATGACGCCTTGATGGTGTGTAGCGGTTGGAGGGTTGACTTAGTAGTCCCCACGATGTGCGAGGTTGGTGCAGGGACGTGTAGCGGATGGCTATCTAGGTTTGGGTTCGGGTTACATTATTATTTTTTTATTTGTTTATGAACATGTATGATAAGGTATGCCTGAATTGTTAAATTTTAGTGTTGGTTACACATTGAGACCGTTTGACTCACCCTTTGTGGGATTACTTTTTAGGTGACGACCAGTGGTGGACCGGGCCGACAGATGCTTAGGGATGGCCATGCATAGCAAGAAGTTCATTTATTTTTATTTGGACTATTTTATTTTAAGTATTTTGAATTTTTATTTTGGGAATTATTTGATGTAATGAGGCCGTAGTAGCACTACTTTACTTTGCTTTTATTATTAAGCTTACAAACTTTTATTTACTAAAAGATTAAATAAATCTATTTTAAAATAAGCCCAAACATTTTGTCACCTAAAGTAAAGGTTTTTTTAAAAAAGAAATAAACTTGTTTTCAACTCAAGCCCAACCCAAAACAATCTTTCTTTAAAACACACAAGTTTTTCCTAAGTAACAAAAGAATTTGAAGCAGTTTACACCGGGAACATACCAGATCTGGTCAAGGCTCGTGGGCGAGGTTTGGAGTGTTTCAATTTGGTATTAGAGCCTAGTTTTAAACACTCACTTTGTGGTTTAAGGCCCAAACATTTTCAAAATCTAGCCCAAAGGAATTTTACGAAAAATTTTCGGGTTTTCGGCATGGCACCTAAGTCTCAGGCCCATGATCCACCGGTAAGTACTTCTGACTTCTGAAGTGATTTGAATATGTGAAATGTATGCGCTTTTATGGAACGTAGAATAGAGATTAAGTACTTGAACCCTAGGACTAGTATACCCCAACAAAAACATAAGACTTAAATGCCTAACTAAACAAACCCATGATTAATTCGCCGAGTTAGGGTGTGGCAACCATGGTACGCATGTCTAGGATTGGTTTCGATGGGAGCTTGGTATTTAAGCAGTCCTAGTGACTCACCTCCTCTCCACTCGAATCCTACCTTGTGCGTAGCCTCGGTTCACCCTAACCAAGAGGACTTAATCACGGGCTAAACCCCTAACTAAAACCCGAAAGGGACTAGCCGTATTTTTTTATGAAAACCCTAGTATTATAATCACCAAATTACCACTTGAATAGTAGCAAAAACTTACTTTGGAAAATTTTCAAAATATTTCTACTTTAAAAAAATTATTACAAAAATACCCCTGGTGGTAAAATTACAAAAATGCCCATGGTTTATGAAATTTTCAAAATACCCACAACTCTTATCAAAATTTCATTACTTAATAAAATGTTCAAAAACCCTAATTTGCAAAATATCAAAATACCTTATTTTGGAAAATTACAAAATTGCCCCTAACCTATAAAATTACCAAAATGACCCTGATCTTCAAAAATTTTTACAACAACACTGATTTGAAAAACAAATTCTCAGAAACAACCTTCAAGTTTTGTAAAATTTCAAAGTATCCTTGATTTATTAAGATTTACAAATTTACCCAGGTTAATTACCAAAATATCCTCGAATTTCAAAATTTCCAAAATACCTCCGGGAATGAAAAATTACCAGAATACCCTTATTGACAAAATCACCAAGGAACCTTATTTGACAAATTACAAAAATACCCAGAGGACAAATTATGAAAATACCCACGGTAGTGGAAAAAACAACAACAATGAAAACTACAACATTTCTCCGAATGAGCGAAAGTTCATAATTGATTGATGGATGTATGAATGTAAAGGCGTGTGCATGTATGAATCTGAAAGAACCACTCCTAAAATTCTTTTCATAAAACTTCTTCGCGTTAATCAGTGGAATAAAAGCTAATTCATAAAATTTCTTAATCAGATTAAAGCGCGTCATTAGATATGAGTTCTAGAGGATGTGGCAGAGGAAGAATGACTGTGTTAGAACCCGTTAGATCGGGTCAAGGGTCTGACAATGAGTTACCACCGCCACTACCACCCCATCGTTGGTGTCGAGCGCAAGCTCGACGGGGATGATCTTTATATCGCAGCTATCTGCGGGTTCTTGAAATGGTGGTGGTCTTTGGAGGAATACGAGCTCGTGAATCGCACCCGAGAGATTCCGAGCCAACGAGCCAAAGTGTTTCGTGGAGTATCTAGTGTGGCACCGGTATAGTGAATCTTGATTGGAAGCAACCGAATGCATTATGGATGAGCTCGATCTGACCCCTGAGGAGAAGTTGAAGGGAATGGTGGCACTGTTACGCGATGAAGCGTACCAATGGTGGTTAACAGTTCGGGATGGTGCCACAGCTGAGGATCTGACCTGGGAATATGTTAAGGCGGCATATCAAAAGAAGTATGTTGGCACACGCTATATTGATGAGCAGATGAAGGCTTTTACGGGGTGGTTCAAGGAACAAGTCGATGCAGCGATGAAGTGAATTTTTGAGGTTAAGTCGATATGCTCGAAGAGTAGTGGCTACAGAGCATGAGCAGTGTATTCGATTTGAAGACGGTTTAAGGGATGATCTAAGGTTATTGATAGCTCCACATCGAGGCGGGAGTTTTCGCGTTAGTAGAAAAGGCTAAGGTAGTCGAGGAACCAAGGACTCGGTTAAGCAGAGCTCTGATAGGAATAGACCCAAGAGGGGTTATGGGTCATCAGGATCATCGGGAAATGTGCAGAAAAGGCCCAGAGCTGATGTGCTGCGAGGTCAGCAAGTTGGTACAGGAGGGTAGTATCGTCCTTGTGATCAGTGTGGGAAGAAACACTTAGGCGAAAGCTGGAAGAAGATAGGTGGGTGTTTCAGATGTGGGTCAAAGGACCATATGATCAAGGACTGCTCGAAGAAACCAAATGAGAATCGCCAATGACTCGGAATGCTAATCAGCCGGTAGAGGAGATGAATGACCTCGGTAGGTCGTGATCGAATAATCGAGGAAATGGTAGAGGACGTGGAACACCGGGTCGAGATGCTGCTAATACTGAGGCAAGGCAACCGGGTTTGGTTTATGCGGTTCACCGTAGGAAGGATAGAGACGCGCCGGACGTCATAACCGGTACGTTCCTCATTCATGGCAAGCCCTATTTTGCTCTTATTAATGTGGGCTCGACCTATTCTTATGTTGCATGTAGTGTAGTGGAAACACTAGGCCTAGACTCTGAACTTTCTGATAGGGAGATGACTGTAGTAAGCCCATTAGGCCAAACAGTAGTGGTGGATAAGATCTTTCGGCGTGTATCCCTAGAAATTCAGGGAGTGAGCTTTCGGGCTGACTTAATAGAGTTACCCTTCGGGGAATTTGACCTTATACTTGGTATGGATTGGTTAGTAGAGCACCGAGCCGTGTTGGATTGTGCGGCTAAACGAATGGAACTGGGGACCCCAGAAGATGAAGTGGTAGTAATGATAGGAAAAAGAAGAAACTACTTGTCTAATGTAGTTTCGGCACTAAAGGCTGAAAAGATGGTTCGTAAAGGGTGAAAGGCATTCTTAGCCTTCGTAAGTGCGCTAGATGGAAAGGAAGAAGGTGTTAGTGGAGTTAGAACGGTAAAGGACTTTGTGGATGTTTTTCTGGAGGAGTTACCCGGAATACCCCCAAACAGTGAGGTGGAGTTTGGAATTGACTTGCTGCCGGAAACAGCTCCTGTGTTAATTGCCCCTTATAGAATGACACCAAAGGAGTTGGTTGAGCTCAAGGCTCAAATCCAAGAATTGTTGGATCGTGGGTTTACTCGACCCAGTGTGTCTCCATGGGGAGCACCGGTCCTGTTTGTGAAGAAGGACGGAACTATGCGGATGTGCATAGATTATCTTCAGTTGAATAAGCTGACCATCAAAAACAAGTATCCTTTGCCAAGGATTGATGACTTGTTTGATCAGCTTAAGGGGGCGGTAGTGTTCTCAAAGATTGACTTAAGGTCAGAATATTATTAGTTGAAGGTAAAGGAGACAGATATCCATAAGACAGCCTTTAGGACAAGATACGGCCATTTTGAGTTTGTAGTAATGCCGTTTGGGTTAACCAATGCCCCAGCCACGTTCATGGATATGATGAACTGGGTTTTTCAACCTTACTTGGATAGGTTCGTCGTGGTGTTCATCGAAGACATCCTAGTGTACTCCAAGACTGAAGAAGAGCATGATGAGCATCTCCGGATTGTGCTGCAAGTGTTAACGGAGAAGAAGCTCTATGCCAAATTTAGCAAATGTGAATTTTGGCTTAAGGAGGTTGCATTCTTAGGGCACGTGGTATCTGCTGAAGGAATAAGGGTGGATTCTAGGAAGGTTGAAGTAGTGTTGAATTGGAAACCACCTAAGTCGGTGGCGGAGATTCGTAGTTTCTTGGGATTGGCAGGCTATTACAGAAGGTTCGTGGAAGGATTTTCGTCAATAGCCGCACCTTTAACAAAGTTATTAAGGAAGGAAGTACCCTTTGTATAGACGGATAAGTAACAGGAGAGCTTTGAAAAGCTTAAGAGGGTATTGACAGAAGCTCCAGTGTTGATTCAGCCTGAGGCAGGAAAGGATTTTACGGTGTATTGTGATGCTTCCCATATAGGTTTGGGTTGCGTATTGATGCAAGATGGGAAGGTAGTCGCATATGCGTCCCGACAGTTGAGGCCACATGAGGTGAATTACCCGACGCATGACTTGGAGTTAGCGGCAGTGGTCTTCACTCTTAAGGTGTGAAGGCACTACCTTTATGGTGAAAAGTCGATGATCTACACAGACCACAAGAGCCTTAAGTATTTGCTGACTCAGAAAGAGTTAAACTTGAGGCAGCGAAGGTGGGTTGAATTGCTGAAGGACTATGATTGTTCGATAGAATATCACCTGGGCAAGGCGAATGTAGTGGCGGATGCCCTAAGTCGGAAGGTGGTGTCGGATCTGAGGGCAATGTTTGCCCATTTAAGTTTGTATGATGATGGAAGCCTGTTGGTAGAGTTACAAGTCAAGCCGACGTGGTTGAATAAAGTGAAAGAAGGACAGTTGGCTGATGAGGACTTAAGTGCTAAGCTACAACAAGTGCAGAATGGAGAGTTGGAAGATTATGGCATTAATGGCGAAGGAGTGTTGTGTTTCAAGAGCAAGGTCTGTATGCCTAAGGATAAGGAACTTAGGCGAAGGATTCTTCAGGAATCGCATGGTAGCCCCTATGCTATGCATCCTGAAGGCACTAAGTTGTACAGAGACCTAAGGGAATAGTTTTGGTGGCTTGATCTTAAGCAGGAAGTTACTGAATTTATTGGCAAATGTCTGACGTGTCAGCAAGTTAAGGCTGAACACCAAGTTCCATCGGGATTGCTTCAGCCAATTGAGATTCCGCAGTGGAAGTGGGAAAGAATTACCATGGACTTCGTTAGTGGGCTTCCCCTTACGCCTACTAAGAAGGACTCGGTATGGGTAATAGTGGACCGTCTGACCAAGTCCGCGCATTTTATCCCTGTAAGAGTTGGTTATTCTCTTCAAAAATTTGCTAAATTATATGTGGCAGAAATTGTGAGGCTACATGGAGTGCGGTGTCATCATTTGGATAGAGACCCAAGATTTACGTCTCGATTTTGGAGGCACTTCATCAAGCTTTAGGCACTAAGTTGGATTTCACTACGGCTTTTCATCCACAATCAGACGGGCAATCTGAATGGGTAATCCAAGTATTGAAAGATATGTTGAGGGGTTGTGTGATGGATTTTAGAGGAAGTTGGGAGGAATATTTTTCTTTAGCAGAGTTTGCCTACAACAACAGCCTATCGTGCAAGTATTCAATGGCACCTTATGAAGCGTTGTATGGTGAATATCGGACTCCTACATGTTGGGCGGAATTGGGAGAACGTCGAGTTTTGGGTCGAGTTAGTGGCGAAATCAAGAAAAGGTTGAGATAATACGAGCCGCAGTTAAAGGAAGCATCCGATAGACAAATGTCGTACGCAGATCTCAAACGAAAGGAGATTGAATTTGATGTGGGAGACCAAGTATTTCTTAAGGTTTCACCTTGGAAGAAGGTGATGAGATTTGGTTGGAAAGGAAAGCTAAGCCCAAGGTTTATAGGACCCTATCGAGTGTTGAAGCGAGTTGGACCAGTGGCATACCAGCTAGAGTTGCCACCAAAGTTGCAGCAGATGCACGACGTATTCCATGTATCCATGCTACGTCACTACCGATCGGATCCATCTCATGTGGTACAAGTTGAAGAAGTGGAGCTAAGGCCGACTTATCCTATGAGGAGGAGCCAATCCAGATCTTGGAATGAGACGTGAAAATATTACGGAGGAAGTCAGTTCCCCTAGTCAAAGTGTTGTGGTGCAATCATGGATCGGAGAAAGCTTCGTGGGAACCAGAAGAGGCAATGCGACAGCAATACCCTCATTTATTTTAGCCAGGCAATTTCGGGGACAAAATTATTTTAAGGGGGGTAGAATTGTAACACCTTGAAAATGGGTCTATGCATTTTTGATTTAATTATACGAAATGGCATGTCTTATGTATTATGAATGTATGATGAACATTTTTGGATACTTGGAAATGTTCAGTAAATGATTAGGAAAGTGAACATTTTGGAAACTTGGAAATGTTAAGTTAAAAGAGGAAAGTGAACATTTTTGGAAACTTAGAAATGTAAGGAAATGTTTTAGAAATGGTAAGTTTAAAAGAGGAAACTAAAACAAGGTAGCATTAATAAAATTAATAGAAGAAATTTGACACAAACATAGGCTTGTTTAAGTGGCTTGAGGCACCACTTAAGGCCCGTAAGTGGCATACAAGCTATGCAAATGGGCCTAGGTTAGAAACAACGTGGGAAGCAAATAAAGGATTTTATTTTGCTACAAGAAGCAAAGGAGGTGGATGGCACTAAGGAACTTCAAGTGAGGAGTTTTATTCCCTTTAAAAGTCGGCTAAAGGGGTGTGCTCAGGTGTGGATTGAATTCCTAAGAAGAAGAGATAATTGTTGGGATTAATTTTTATTAAGATGATAATTAAAAGATAAAATTTATCAAACTATGGAGAGTTGGCGATTGGGGACTCCTTGGGATGGTATTTTCGGCCAAAAATAGGAGGAGGAATAGGCTAATTTCATAACATCATTTAGCCTCTCCTTCATTACTCTTTTCTCTCCAAAAACATCACTTTCTTTCCTCTTTCTTTTAACTTGTTCTAGCCAAAATCTCTTCCTAAAGGACCACTATTGCCGATTCTCCCTAAGGCCTTATACCTTTCTCTTTTTACTCTTGTTGAAGCCGAATATACAAGGGGCTCATAGCCGACTATTCTTTAAGTCTCAGGCCGAATCTCTGTGGTTTAAGCAAAGGTGCCGTCGACTGTAGTATTAAGGTAAGACCAAATGATGTTCGATTTCCATCCCTTTTCTTGTTGACTTGTCGAAATTTAGGGACTAACCCCTATTGTTGTTCTTGGCCGAATTATGGAAGGGAGGCTTCGGGATTTAGTAGTTATCGACTACAAAGAAGAGATCTTTCGGGACTTTCAAGGATCTAAGGTGAGTGAATCGGTCAAAGACCATTTATCATATTTAAGTGATTAAAAATCAGATCTAATGTGTGAATCTATAGGGATTTCGAGGAGGTATACCAGATTAAGGATTTGAGAATTTCAAGGTAAGTCCATGTGAATATTCTGCCAAGGCCTATTTTTGGTGTTTGAGATCTAGTTCATATTTAGTCAAATAGCGAAACTAACAAGCTAATAGATCTAAGGATCAGCCGATTACAAGGAAGGAGAAGTTCTTTTCCCGAAGGTACACCATAGGCCGCGTATTCCCTAGTTATTCGGTGAGTTTTGGGATTTGAAAATCGCAAGGTATGTGCCTAAATATAATCGGCCATAGGCCTGTTTTGATAACTAGATATCTTTCATAATTGTTTAAAAAGCCGAAACTAACCTGTGATGTGATTTGATGTTTGGCCGAATGCAAGAAGGATTACAACAAAGTTTCGGGACTTGATTCTTAAGTGAATTGGCAACAAGGTAAGATTTTTGCCACCAAGATACTTCGGGATTTAATCTCATAGCCGAATAGACTTTTGCTAAACATCAAAGTGATTGACCAAATGTAGGAATTGAGATCTAAAGTATTAGATCGGGTTTGGGTTCTCAAGAAAGCATTAAGCGAATCGGTGTGTACCCTACCCTAAGTTTTAATCGTTCATGGCTATGTTTTAAATTAAATGTGTTATTAAGAATGTGAAAAGCATGGCTAAGGTACCATACCATGGTACAAAGTACTAAGGTACGTTTCCTACTCCTACTAGGAATATGAATATATGTTATTTTTAACATGTGAAAAGTGATAAGAATATGAAAAGTGATAAGAATGTGAATTGAGGTATGATATTGCATGATATGTATGATATGGGGCATATGGGTTATATGAAAAGGGAAGTTAATGTGGTGACCTAAGACCACGAAATCGAATGTGGTGACCTAAGACCACGATAATCTGAATATGGTGACCTAAGACCACGAATTACAATGTGGTGACCTAAGACCACGAATTTTATAAGGGTGATGAGCACGTCATTGCAATGACGCCTTGATGGTGTGTAGCGGTTGGAGGGTTGACTTAGTAGTCTGCACGGTGTGCAGGTTGGTACGGGGGACGTGTAGCGGATGGCTATCTAGGTTTGGGTTTGGGTTGCATCATTATTTTTTTTTGTTTATGAACATGTATGGTAATGTATGCCTGAATTGTTAAATTTTAGTGTTGGTTACACATTGAATCTGTTTGACTCACCCCTTGTGGGATTAGTTTTCGGTGACGACCGATGATGGACCAATACAGATGCTTAGGGATAGCCATGCACAACAAGAAGTTCATTTATTTTATTTAGACTATTTTATTTTAAGTATTTCAAATTTTATTTTGGGAATTATTTGATGTAATAAGGTAGTAGTAGCACTACTTTACTTTGCTTTTATTATTAAGCTTACAAACTTTTATTTATTACAAGATTAAATAAATCTATTTTAAAATAAGCCCAAACGTTTGTCACTTAAAGTAAAGGTTTTTTTTAAAAGAAATAAACTTGTTTTCAACTCAAGCCCAACCCAAAACAATCTTTCTTTAAAAACACACAAGTTTTTCTTAAGTAACAAAAGAATTTGAAACGGTTTACACCGGGGAGCATACCAGATCCGGTCAAGGCTCATGGGCCGGGTTTGGGGTGTTTCAAAATATGTAAAAGTTTAGGGGTAAAATTGTAATTTTGCCAAAGTTAGAATTAAGGACTGTTTTGATAAATGTGAGTATTAAATAAGCTAAATTTGCTATTATAGATTAAGTAGAATGAAATTCGGAGTTATATCGGGGAAAGAAAAAGATAGTGGACTAAATCGATATAGTTTATTGTATTTTGTTTCGAGGTAAGGTTGCAGTAAATAAATGCAATATACTATTACTTTACATTTGATACTATTAAATTCCAGCATTTACATATTTATTCTGTAAATTTATCATTTAAAGACTCAAGCATGAATTGACGAAGAAGCAATCTCAGAATGTCCCAGTTGAACCTTAAGAATGTGTAGGATACAAATGTCATGACATTAGGGTTTAAGGAAATCATGTAAGACCATGTCAAGACATGGCATTGATAAGTTACTATAAGGCAAAGGTCCCATGTAAGACCATGCCAAGGCATGGCATTGGTGAATTTATAAGGCAAAGGTCCCATGTAAGACCATGCCAAGGAATGGCATTGGTGAGTTCATAAGGCAAGGATACCACGTAAGACCATGTCAAGACATGGCAATGGTTAAGTTTCACAAGCAAAGGTACTCGTGTATCCTTAGTATTCCAAGTGGTTCAACGGGAAAATTTAAAGAGTATACCAAAGGAAAGGTAAGAAAGTTCAAGCTAAAAAGGTACATGGAAGAATTTAAGACTTAAGTATATTAAGTTAAAGGATTAAATAATTTTGGTAAGAAAAGAATATGATAATGCATTAAGAATGCTGTTATTTATTTACATGCAAACTTACTAAGATTAACGCTTACTCCCATTCCTTTCTTTCTTTTCATAGTTTTACAAGCCAACTCGGAGATCGTAAGGACGTTGGAGATCGTTACACACTATCAAAGGATTATATTGGTATTTTGTGACTCGAATGTTTTAAGTTATGGCATGTATAGGGACTTAGCCATTTTGTGTGTATGACCTTATGATATGGCTTAATATTGGCTTGTAAATGTTTGGTAATGATTAGCTATTAAAATGGTTAATTAAGAACATGTTTTGGATGTTATGTAATGCCTAGTTGATAGTTATTTTAAGAAATTATGTAATTATATGCAGGGAACAGTTTGGACAAGATGTGATGATGTGATTTTGAAAAATCACCAAAAATAGTAGAAATGTAATTAGGTTGTGCATGAGATATAGAATTAAATCTTATTGAGTCTATTTTTATATAAAAAAATGGTGTAGGTAAAAGAATTGTACATTATGAGATAATTGATTTTTAGTGAAGAGAGGTCAGAACTGTTGAACTGTGTAACAGGGGAGACTTTAACTAATAAACTGTACTAATTAGACACACCAAAAATTCTGAAAAATCATAGTAGGAGGATATATGAGTTTAGTTTCAAGGAAAATTTACAGATCTATATTTCGAGTTTTGTAACTCGAGTTATAGTTAATTTAGTGAACATGACGCAGATGGACAGTTTCAATTTTTATGCCCTGATCTAGTAAGTTAAGTCTAGTAATGCCTCGTGCTTGACTCTGGCAACGGTCTCGAGTAAGGGGTGTTACACTAGGGGTATTTCGATAATTTTTCAAACCAAGGGTATTCTAGTAATTTTGTAAACCAAGGGTATTTTGGAAATTTTACAAAGCAAGGGTATTTTTGGTAATTTTACAAGCCAGGGGTATTTCGATAATTTCACAAACCATGGGGTGTTTTGGTAATTTCACAAACCAGGGGTGTTTCAGTAATTTTACAAACCAGGGGTATTTCAGTAATTTTACAAATTAGGGGTATTTCGATAATTTTGCAAACTATGGGGTGCTTTGATAATTTATCCATCGAGGGTGCTTTGGTAATTTCGCATTTAATAGCCTTTCAAAAGGCCTGCTGCCACCTCGAGCGACTCAGATAACCTAAATGGTCATAATGGTGTAAATGGGCCCGAGGCCCCTTATTCGGCCCATGTGGGCCTACACGCTCATGTGGCCCACTTAGCCCAAATCTAGCCACAGATACGAGATTCCCATAGACCAGTTCACTATCTACTAGAAAATCATACAATTTATTGATATGGGCCCACTTGGCCCAAATAGCCTAAACGCACAAGAACACTCAAGCTTGCCTCAACTATCACGTTGAAGCTCCCACACGTGCGCTCGCACGCTCATGTGGCTACCATCGCCATGTGACCGGCATTTCACCGCTCTACAACTAGAGTAGAGAGAATACACACCTAATAGGAGTCTGAAACTAATCCGCGCTCCGAATGCTCCTATGCCCAAACGCCCACCAAGGTATGCTTCCTCTGTTCATAGACAGCTCTATATATAGCCAGCTTCTCACCTTCCCTCTTGCTATCTTTTCGATGTGGGCTCCCTCTGTCAGTAGAGTTTAAATCCAACTCAAACTCTAGCCATCCAATTCGTAAAATAAATACTCCCCTGTTTGTCATGAGATTCGAACCCGAGCTCCCTTGCACCCTTAATGACGCCTTGCCACTAGACCACTCACTTCCTTGTGTCTAACATCATGCTCGACTAAATATAAACCTATGGTAAAAGTTTAAGTTCCTTTAAAAAAAGAAATCAAAATGAAATGCAAGCACCAAGACTTGAACCTTGGACCCCTTGCTTCCTTGTGTGGCGTCACCTCCTTGTCTCTTATATGGCGTCACTTCGCCACTACACCACAAGCTCTTGTTGTGTCATTTTTCTCCACATTTTATTCTTAAAGCCTACTTACTAACTCTTAGGATTTTATTCACCTGAAACCAAAATTTTCCTAAAGCCCAAGTTTGATCCCGGGACCTCATAGAAGCCCCCTAACCTTCTAAAATCACCTTCCTAACAGGTCCAACTTGAAATAATTCTGTTCTCATAATCCCAAAAATTTTAAAATGCTCACATGGCCAAGGCCCAATGGGCCCAATCCTACTAGGCCCAAATTTAGGGTGTTACACAGATCAGTCATTTACATCACAAACAAATCAATCATTTACATTGCAGACAAATCAATCATTTACCCTCGAGGGGCAAAATAGTCATTTTACCCTTTGGGGGTATCTCGGTCAATTTACCTATAGAGGTATTACAGTCATTTTACCCTACAGGGGTATTACGATCGTTTTACCTTATTAGGGGCATTACAATCAGTTTACCCTACAGGGGTATTATAGTCATTTTACCCTATAGGGCATTACAGTCAATTTACCCTATAGGGGTATTACGATCATTTTACCCTACTGGGGCATTACGGTCATAACGGTGCAAATGGGCGCAAGGCCCAATATTTAGCCCAAGTGGGCCCACACGCTTGTGTGGCCCATTTAGCCCAAATTCAGCCATGGCTATGCGAACTACATAGCCCAGTCCAATTTCTACCACTTTTCATAAATTTTATTCGTGTGGGGCCCACGAGCCTATTGGGATCACAGGACCCATTTTGGCCAAACGAGGTCCATAATGGCCAAAGTGCATGAGAATAGTTATAGTGGCCTCTTCAGTCTTCCGCCCTTAGTTGTGGGCTCAATTTTTCCACACGAGCGATCGCACGCTCGTGAGGCCTCAAATGTTGAAGTTTTGGCTTTTCAGCTTTTGTCGATTCATAGCGGAGATAGTGTGATTACACACCCTTTTCGGCTTTTAAGCCGACTATCATTTATGAAAAATAGTTACACACACTCTTTCGGCTTTACAACAGTAATGATTTAGGGTGTACAGATACACACCTGTTTGTGGAATCACGTGAGAAATCTCCAAGTACCAACCTTGCTTAACGACTGACTTTAATCTCTTAAGACCATCGATCAAGATTGATCACACTCCTATGCCGAATATCTGTATCAAAACAAATCTTATTAACCAAAACAGTGATCAAATACTTGGCCTTAATCTACAAATGCTAACTTACCAACCACAAGAATATTCGACCTAATCTAAGAGTATAGTAGTGATCTTACCCTTAACAAGAGACAGAGTTTGATGACTTGAATAATCTTTGCCTTACTTCGCTCCTCAGGATCTCTTACCCCAACGCACCCCACTAATTTGTTAAAACTCCAGCAAGACTGAACCACCACCCCCAGCGCACCGAAACTATCCACCAAACACCGAGTAGTAGACAAGAACCCGAAAGGGAAGAAGAAGGGATGGTCAGCTCAGAAAAGACCAAAGGAAGAATAGAATATTAGGGAAGAAGGAGACTATATTTGGCTAAAAGGGAAAAATAATCGAGAACTAAGAGGAGAAGAATAGTTCGGTAAAGGGAAAATATGGGAATGAAAAGAGAAAATGAGAACTTTCGATAATTGACACTTTCGGCAAAATAAGAATAGCAGAGGAAAAAAAATCCAAAAAGTACAGAGAGGCACTTGACTTACCAAGAATTAACCAAAATGATTTTATGTTACCAAGAAAAAAATAGCCATTTTGATACGAACCGCCTCGGGGTGAGTCGAGTCGTATGTGAGATGCTCGATCGTCTACGAGGAGAGGTTGAGTCTTCGGAAAAAGAATAGAGAATAAGGTCAAGTTGCAAAAGCTTTGAATATGATTGTTTTTAGAAGATGGATTGAAGTTAGGAATTAGAGGTTGAAATGATGGAAATGATTTAGAAGATGGAAGGGTCAGGTTTGGCTAGAATTAATAAAGGAAGATGGTGTTTGGCATTGGCTCTGTAACATCCTAAATTTTTGGGCCTATGCGTTTAATGGGTGAATATGTGGAATGAGTTAATTTAAGTGTTAGGGGTCCAATTTGGGCTCAGGCTTAGGCGAGGCCTTGATTAAAATTATCTGTTTGGGCATTATAAGGTTTAAAAGGTAGTATCTATGTTTAAAATACCAAAGTGGGCTTGTGGCCCAATCTTAAGAGGTGACGCCACACACAAGGAGTAAGGGCCCAAATTTAAGTTTCATGGAGCCCAATTCTTTTAATTTAAGTTAGCTAAATATTGGGCATTAGGATTAGGTGGAGTGGATGGCGAAGGCTAAAATTTAGGGGTTTTAATGTTTAAAATATGTGGATAATAAGCGGATAAAGGCTATTATTTAGGAATTTATTTCATGTGGATAATAAGCATATAAAGGCTAAGATCTAGGGATTTTATGATTAAAATATGTGGATAATATCTTGATAAAGGAGGAGGAGTTAGAGATAATTAAGTCTCTTTTAGATGAGCTAGTAGATTAAGATAAAGGAGAAAAGTTAGAATTTATCTACAAAGAGAGTGATGGCGAAGAATCCATCACCGAGAGGAGTAAAGAAACCACTACTACATGGCAAGGGTTGCCGAATTTCCTATAAATAGGGGCTAGCTCCTTGTTTCGACATTAAATCCTCTCCTTTTGTGCCGAAATTCCTTAGCTTCTTTTCTCCAAATTTCTTTCTCAATTTCTCTAAAAGCCAAAACTCCATTATTCTCTTCTTTCTTCTAAAAGCCAAAACTCCATTATTCTCTTCTTTCTCCTAAAAGCGAAAACTCCATTATTCTCTTCTTTCTTCTAAAAGTGAAAACTCCATTATTCTCTTCCTTCTCTAAAAAGACGAAATCTCTATAGTTTTTATTTTATTCATCCTATTTGAGAAATTATTCTATACTTCCGGCATTTAAATCCTCCATTGACATTGTCAAATTCTCTTTCTAGTACTAGTCGAATCTCCTAAGTTAAGGTAAGAGTAGATTTTTGATTAGTTCTCATAATCTATTCTCGATTTTTGAAAAGGCAAAAGCCGAAAGCTAATAGTTTAATGGTTTATGATGGGCGACAAGTCAGGATTTGAAGGAAGCCTAGTCGACTAGATCTAAAAGCTGAAATTCATAAGTCTCCAATTTTGAATTTTTAAGGTAAGAAGATTTTCCTAGATTTCTATTAGATTTCATCATTATATACAAGATTTTAACTTTATAAGGAGGATTAACGATTAAATATTATTATAGTAACTCGATAAGGATTTATGATGGAATTAAATATGGATCAGGCAAAAGAAAGAATCTCTAAGTTTAAGAAACGAGCAGTATCTGCTGTTCGAGTTTGGCCAATTGGTTGTGGACCGGCATCTGAACAACACCTTAGGTAGATAATAGTTGTGTCGACTAAGGATAGCGTCGATATAGAAAGCCTCATTTTATCGGAATCGGTGTGTAGATTCTTGACACATAAGCTTTGTTATATTATATGTATGTTATGGGCTAAAAGTCAAAAAGGTGTGTAGATCTCTATCACACTAGTTAATCTGAATTATATGTATGTTATGGACTAAAAGCTAGAAAATGAGGTCAGTATGAGCAATCGATTACCCGAAAAGGGTAGGCAAGGGATGCTAGGTGCGTAATCATAGAAACTTCTCTATGTGTATCAAGTATGTAAAAATATGTGATCTGTTTAGATAGTTTAATGTTCGATTCTTGCATGTATGCATGGGATGGGATTGATTGATTTACTGGAAGGGAGGCGGTCGTGAGGCGATCGGTGGCTTTGCCACATAGGTCACATAGTGATCGGCCTTTATGACGAGCAACACAAATTGTCGATATATTATTAAGGTCGATAATGTCGGTGGTTAACCCACATAGGTCACATAGTGATCGGTCTTTATGACATGAAGACACGGTTATCAATATGGTGTGTAGCCGATGGAGGGTTGATTGTAGAAATCCCACGGTGTGATGGTTGGTGCGGGGTGTGTAGAGGATGGACTCATAGGTTTGGGATGGGCCATGTTGCATATTTTGTTACCCTTGTATACGGGCCAAGGCTCATAATGTGTTTGTGGGCCTCAAGCCTTTTTATGTGTTCTCGGATTTGCACACGAGTCTTGGTGACTCAACCTTTATTTTCCCAACATTTCGGTGAGCAGAGATCGTGAACATGGGAGCCAAAGCGGACTCGAGGGCCATCAAGTTTTATTTCTACAAATTATTTGGGATTTCTTTAAGTTTATTTTATTTTTATTTGGGATTTTTTTAAGGCCCTAGTTTTATTCAACTAAAAAGTTTTCAATGTTACGCAACTTATAAATTTTATGTCAAGGTTTATTTATACTTAATAATACTAATATAAGATTTTATTTTTAAAATGTCACTTATTTACTCTAATAATGTCTAATTAACTTACGACTTCCAAAACCAACAAGGCAAAAGTTTTAAATGTACAAGCCGTGACACGTCAGATCCAGTCGAAACGCATGGGCCAAGTTTGGGGTGTTACAGGCTCGGTTTGATAGGTATAATTGAAAATGGAAAAATGATAAATATGTTATATTTTGATAGGAATGGTAAGTAGAACTTAAATTTAGAACCGATTAAAAACTATATGAAAGTGTCACCCCGGTTTCTATTTAGTTTAAGGTGGATGATGGAATTTGAAGATGGACCTCGACCCGTTACTTAACAAAGTAAGAACCGATGGTATAAGGAGATGGATGAACAAGTGATAGATGCCACAAGCAAGCTTGATAAGTCTAAGAAACTTGTACGAAAAATAGAGAGGAGATAAACTCACTCAAGAACTCAAAGTTCATAAATTTGATTAAGGTTCAAAAAGTCCCCTCTACAAGCTAATAACAAAGTATATATAGTGTTTACATATGGTTAGCTGAAGAGTCATATGAATTCAGCTTTAATGTGCATTTTAATTGCTGAAATAAAGCTTAATCTATAAATAAAAACTCTTGAGTTCCTCCAAGCCAAATAACAACTTTATGACTCTAAATGGGCTGATTTAATGTATTTGAATGCTTTGAAAATGTCTCTTGGGTTCTCCTTTGGCTAGCTGAGTAGACTCTAACAACTTAATGAAGTTTTTAAAGCATAAATTGTCCATTAAAGTAGCAAAAACGTTTGGAGTAGTTGGAAGGGTTGCTACTAAAATTTAAAGGAAGTGTAATGCTCCTTTAAACTATTTTTATTGATGTATAAAGCCTCCTTTGTAATAGCCCCTTCTTTTATAACCAAAATCACTTGAAAAGACACCTTATTGAATGTGTAACAGCCTTTAAATTTAAGGGTTGTAAGCTGAAAAATTACCTGCAATTAACACATGTAACCAACATATTAAACACATTTATTCAATGATTAAAACTAAAACAAAGTAACAACTAACTTAAATAAATGAACTAACACTTGTGCATCATTTATTCTAGCGACTAGTTTAATTAAGAGAAGCATTATTAAATAAACTTTATCCCATGCATCAATAAATAATCCTAGAATCTAGATTATTTAGGAGCTACACTTATTAAATAAAATTCAACAGAAACACTTATTAATTAAACTAAGATGAGTTGAATAAATGTCTAGCAACTCATTTATTAACCTAAGATGCTTAAATGCATGGTTTGAAATGCAAACTAAATGAACAATTGAGTTACTTAATGCAAAAACTCAATTTAATAATGCAGACTTAAACTAACATGGGAGTTTCATAATGCAAGTTATTATTTATGATGCATACTAAACTAACATGAAAGTTACATAATGCATTACTTTATTAAATGCAGAACACACAAAGTGCAAGTTAAAATTAAAATATGCAAACTTATTATTTTAAATAAAACTTAATTAAATTAAAAGTCCTTAAAAACATTGGCCCAACAATCAATCAGGCCTATGAGATGTTTCATCTTGCAATTGGGCCCTTAAAGTTTAGGCCACTCTTTATGACGTCGGATGAAGTCGAACAATGATGCGACCAAGATCGCATCATACCCCCTCTTGAAAGCGATTCGTCCTCGAATCGAGACATTGGTTCTTGAGGAAAAAGTTCCTTTTACCTTACTTTTCTCGGTCGAAAGGGTTAGCTGGTAATTGTTTCACCTGAACAAGATTGCCATGACTTAGCAAATAATGCTTCAAACAAATTTGCAATTCAAATGTGAGTAGAACAAAACAAGTAAATCGCATGCAAATGGGCAAAATCAAAGTATCATGCAAAAGGAATAATGCCTTGTCAAATGTTTGAAAAAAAAAAATAAAAAGGCTTTAAGGCATGCATACAGTTTAGATGGAAGGCTCAAGACATGATTATCATGCGAATAATGCTTCAAATGGTAGGCATAATCGTCACAAGCAGTTATTTGAAATGGCTTACAAGGCTCATGAATTTGCACAATAATACCTTGTGTTGTACGATATATGGCCTCACCAACAAACACATCATGACACTTATCGAAAACAACTATCTTTTTATCAATGAACAAAATAGATAGTTCATCAATAAACGAAATAGGACATTCAAGCACGTCAATATTTAAATGATTTACAAAAGTGAAATCAGCAACATGATGTTTAATACTATCCGAGGAGAACAAAAATGTCTCAAAGTCTTCAAGTGAATTACCTTTTTGGGCAGAAATATAAGGATCGATTTTACCTTGCCTCATTAAAACAAACCTTCTCTCCTTGGGTTTATAGTGTAGATGAGGCTTCGCATTCGAATCAACCTTTTTCAAATGAAATGTGAACTTCAAGTACAGCTATAGAACTAGTTTTGGGAGCGAATTAAAATTGAAAACTAAGTGGGCAAATTTCGCTACCTTATTCAATGATCTCGTATCAAAGTGATAGAAATTGTGCGCACAGAATCGATGTTGCTTGATTTTCCAACAAAATGAGTCAAAAAAAAAATCCCAGTTTAAACACTTATGTTTGATTATTTAGGTCAAAATGTAACAGCGGTTTCATTAAATTAAACATGTTAAACCAAAAAGGGTTTTGCATATTCAAACACATACAGTCAAAACTCTTTGTGGTCTTCGAAACTGAATTGCACAAACTCAAAGATTTTTCAAGCAGTAGAAGTTGAGACACGAAGTTATCACAGTCGAAAAGTCTAATCATTTTTCGTGAAAACTTGTTTTTTTTTTTTTTTGCAAAATCAAATGGGTTTGTCGATCAAAACGAAAGATATCAATCACATTCAAAGAGCAAAAATTGATTGGATGAGGATAGGGGAAGCTTTTAAAAACTAAGTCACTGGAAATTTCATTGATGAATTTCAAATCAGATTACCGTGACTCGTTTAGAATTTCCTTACCTTGCTTACCTTTCGGTTAGTGTGGTTCAACTCCATTTTCAATTTTACCTTTGCTGATACGAAAGCGTCTTTCGTGGGGCAGGTATTGAAGTTGACAATCATCTTTCGGACTTTTGGGAATCTGAAGATAAGAAACAGAGCAAGAACAAAAACAAAGTTCAAATGGGTTAGTTGAATCAACACTCACCTTTTCTCGCTCATCTTATTCTTTTGTTTCTTTTTCCAATTCGAGTTCCTTTCTTTCTTTTTCAATGTTCTCTTTTCTCCACTCTCATTTTCTTTTTCAAATTCTTTTTCAATCTCAATCTCATTTTTTTATTTTTCTTTTTGTTTTTCAAAGGCTTTTTCGAGCTCTCTCAAAACTCACTCATTTTCTCTCTTACTTGCCTTTTTCTCTTTTTTCTTTTTATGCATTTTCTTTTTCTTCTTTTCTTTCACACTCATTTTCGATTTTATTACAAGGAGGAGATAATATAAAAGAAGCAGAATGAGAATCCTCTTATTGGGAATAATATGAAGTATCCACAGGTGAAATATAGTCATCTCTTCTAGACTGAATCTTCATGGACAAACACCTTTGCATATATGAAGAATTACTTGGACATTCTCGTTCATCACCATAGCTTCAAACTCAAAATTTGTTTCGCTTCGCCTTGAATCCCTCATCGAATAGGAATCATAATATGAACCACCTCGAGAATGATCTTTCATGAGTGAATACTTGGATGCATATGAACCACGTTCATTTTTCGTAAGGATTTCTTCGCAGATGGATGCGTTAAGAGTTTAAAGAAGAATTTTTACCTTCTCAGTGGCAACCTCGAAAGGTTTCAAATTCGTGGTTTCTTTCGTACCATCTCGACTTTCTTGATGAATAAGAGTCTCAATCAAAATCTCTTCCCTAATGATCTTCGAACGCGTGTCTCCATGACGACCTTGACTCCATCCTTCGACTTGAAGAAAGTTGATATTGTTGGTCTCTTTCCTCGATTCGATCCAATCGCTTATGCAACTTGTCAAATTTGGAGTTCACGATTCTTCGCATCCCGTTCATCAAATATTTATAATCGGACTCTGACAACACTTTTTGATTCATAATTTCAGTAATGACAAAGATAAATGATCAAAATAGAAAAAGAAAAAAATTTAAAAACCTCACCATAAGGGATCACAAGTTCACTCACAAAGAAAAGGTCATTCACAGTCGTGTTTCACTTGTATATAGCTTTTCTTTGATGAATATACTCGTGTCTTTTACCACTTGACTCCCTTTCACAAATTCATATATCATTTGAAAACTTATCGCTGCTTGAGGCTTAGCTTCAAAGTGGCTACAAAGGTTTATGTGGGTGTATTGGGTAGGCTGAAAAGAAAATCAGTTAAGTGTGGCGTTGAAATGAATGGGTACCGACTGATGGTAAAAGGGGGATTTTGATGATTAGGGTAGAAAGAAGATAATGAAGCAAAAACTTGCAAACTTCACATATATTCGTATTTTTTTCACTTCCAAAATGCACGAAATAACACAAATAAGAACTCAAATTACAACTTGATTTTTTTTTTCAATTTTTTTTTCAACTTACGAACCTATTCTGGCTCTCATTCATCGTCAAAACTCCTCGTTTTCAAGCTCTGATATCAAATGATACAAACCGCCTCGAGGTGAGTCGAGTCGTATGTGAGATGCCCAATCGTCTACGATGAGAGGTTGAGTCTTCAAAAAAATAATAGAGAATAAGGTCAAGTTTGCGGAAGCTTTGAATAGGATTGCTTTTAGAAGATGGATTGAAGTTAGGAATTAGAGGTTTAAATAATGGAAACGATTTAGAAGATGGAAGGGTCAGGTTCGACTAGAATTAAGAAAGGAAGATGGTGTTTGGCATTGGTTCGGTTTGATAGGTATAATTCAAGATGGACAAATGATAAATATGTGATAGTTTGATGGGAATGGAAAGTAGAACTTAAATTTAGAAATGATTCAACACTACATGAAAGTGTCACCCCGATTTTTATTTGGTTTAAGGTGGATGATGGAATTTGAAGATGGACCTCGACCCGTTACTTAACAAAGTAAGAACCGATGGTATAAGGAGATGGATGATCAAGTGATAGACACCACAAGTAAGCTTGATAAGTCTAAGAAACTTGTACGAAAAATAGAGAGAAGATAAACTCACTCAAGAACTCAAAGTTCATAAATTTGATTAAGGTTCAAAAAGTTCCCTCTTCAAGCTAATAACAAAGTATATATAGTGTTTACATGCGATTAGCTGAAGAGTCATATGAATTCAGCTTTAATATGCATTTTAATGGCTGAAATAAAACTTAATCTATAAATAAAAACTCTTGAGTTCCTCCAAGCCAAATAACAACAAATTTATGACTCCAAATGGGCTGTTTAATGAATTTGAATGCTTTGAAAATGTCTCTTGGTTTCTCCATTGGCTAGCTGAATAGACTCCAACAACTTAATGAAGTTTTTAAAGCATAAATTGTTCATTAAAGTAGCAAAAACATTTAGAGTAGTTGGAAGGGTTGCTACTAAAATTTAAAAGAAGTGTAATGCTTCTTTAAACTCTTTTTATTGATGTATAAAGCCTCCCTTGTAACAGCCCCCTCTTTTGTAACCGAAATCACTTGAAAAGCCACCTTATTGAATGTGTAATGACCTTTAAATTTAATGGTTGTAAGCTGAAAAATCACACAATTAACACATGTAACCAACATATTAAACACATTTATTCAATGATTAAAACTAAAACAAAGTAACAACTAACTTAAATAAATGAACTAACACTTATGCATCATTTATTCTAGCAACTAGTTTATTAAATGAACTTTATCTCATGCATCAATAAATAATCCTAGTAACTAGATTATTTAGGAGCTACACTTATTAAATAAAATTCAACAAAAACACTTATTAATTAAACTAAGATGAGTTGAATAAATGTCTAGCAACTCATTTATTAAACTAAGATGCTTAAATGCATGGTTTGAAATGCAAATTAAATGAACAAATAAGTTACTTAATGCAAAAATTAATTTAATAATGCGAGACTTAAACTAACATGGGAGTTTCATAACGCATGTTATTATTTATGATGCATACTAAACTAACATGAAAGTTACATAATGCATTATTTTATTAAATGCAAAACACACAAAGTGCAAGTTAAAATTAAAATATGCAAACTTATTAATTTAAATAAAACTTGATTAAATTAAAAGTCATTAAAAACATTGTCCTAACAATCAATCATGCTTATGAGATGTTTCATCTTGCACTTGGGCCCCTAAAGTTTAGGCCACTCTGGATGACGTAGGATGAAGTCGAACAATGATGCGACTAGGATCGCATCACATTCGGCTAGAAGGAAACACAAAAGAAGTAAAATTCCCAAAAAGAAATAAAATCGAAACCAGAACTACTCTCAAAAGCTACCTTTGTCAAAATTCTGAATACTAGCACTCTCAATTTCGTAGTACATGATAAACCATAAAAGTAACATATTTTAACCCCATATTTAACATGCTTTTGGATGATTTAGCCCTTGATTTATGTAAAAAGGTGCTCTTAATCCCTTCTTTTCATGTCTTATATTCAGGAAAGCACCTAAAGATTAAAAGGACAAAAAACGGGCTTAAAACGGGCCAATTTGGGCCAAAGTAGAAATCGAACGGCCTAGACTTCAAGCCGTATGGCTGTGCCTCATCAATCAACTAGAACACGACCTAACCACGATTTACACGGTCATGCCTCCATCAATAGACCCAAAACACGGCCTGAAGTCTATTTACACGAGCGTGTGCCCTAGGGCATGTCCCTGCAGAAAAAAGAGCAATTCTACTTAGAATGGGGTACCTAGAGGCAAAGACACACATTCCAAAGCCTATTCAAACACCCGAGTAAGAATTATACTTGAATTAGTATACTTAGAGGCCAAGTAAGGCATCTCAAAGCCTATATAAAGACCCTAGAGGCCAACCTTTAGGGGGACGTTCGGAGTTCGACAGAAGCCTTCTGCCAGGGCTTTTGGCAGTCAGTTAGATAGTCAGCTAGGCCAAGGAGCCGAGCTAGAAGGCCAGAATCGTGGGAATCACTCGAAGATAGCCAGTTGATCCATCTCAAGAAGCCAGAATTCTACACGAGACGACAGATCTCTCCTTCACTTCCTTCAGGGGGTTTTAGGGATTTCTTATGTTTTGTTTTATCTTTTCTCTTGAGATGTTTTATTTTATCATTATGAACTAAACCCTTCAGATACCTGAAGGGGATGAAACCTAGATGAATATTGTTATTGTTTTCTGAACTATATGATAAATACTTAGTTTGATCTTAATTATGTGTGCTTAATTCTTATGTTAATATTTCTAGGATATTGATTCAAGTTGAATGTGCTTAGGTGGTGGAGCAAAAGTCCCTGCTTAAGAGTAGATCTAGCATAATTAAGTGGAGTTGATCGTGCGCCTAAAGATAGGGTGACGAGATTTTGCCGGATTAGGGTGAAACCTAATATGGGAGTCCATAGATCTAGTTAATGCGATTCTCGGGGTTTTAATTAGAAAGAGATTTCTATTAATCAACCTAGGGTTAGACGTTATTCGCCTCAAGAGAGGGTTTAATATAAATTAGGGAGTCTTACAGATCAAGCTAAGTGAATAAATCGTCTAGTTTAGTGTTAGATAACAAGTGAAGTCTAGGTGGATTCCTTCTAGGGCATCGTCGTAATCAACTGAGTTTTTCTAAAAGTTGTTTCTTCAATTTGTTCTTTTTGTCTTTGCGTCTTAGTTTAGTAATTAGTTAGTTTTTAGTTTAATCAATCAATCACTTCATACTTAGGCTAAATAATAGAAAGAAAGTGAGTATTAGTACTTTTAGTTCCTTTGGGTTCGACAATCCGGTCTTGCCTAAGCTATACTACTGCTCGATAAGGGCACTTGCCTTAAGTCATTGTCAAAGTTAGTTTCCAAGTTCGATCATTCTCTTTATAAATTTTAAAACTCAACAATTCTAAACAATCAAGTTTTTGGCGTCGTTGCCGGGGAATTAAAATATTAAGAAAACTTTATTTTTATTACTTTAGCCATTTTTTTTATTTTCTACAATTTTTTTTATTTTTTTTACTTTGCTAATTTTTCCTCTATTTTGATTTTGGCAGATAATTTTAGTCTATAAGAGAAGATGGCACTAAATAACTATCAGTGGCAAGTTACAAGGACAAAACCAACAAAATCAACAGGAGTTTTCAACCCCGACACAGTAACCATGCTATCAACACAGGTAGAGATGATGAATAAAAAGCTTGATAGTTTGTGTTCTTATTTGGTACATCCGAAGAATGCGGTCGCGATGCAAGTGGAACCATGGCGAATCCTGAATACCCATCCTACCTACCGGGCACAGAAAGCGAACAAATAAACTATATAGGTAATAATTTCATATCTAATAATAATCCTTATAGTAATACCTATAATCCAGGTTGGATGAACCACCCAAATTTTTTGTGGGGAGGTCAATGAAATCAAGGAAATCAAAGACAACAACCTCCTCCAATTTTCCAAAATCACTCTATCCACAGGAAAAGAAGCCCAACCTTGAAGAGATCTTGACAAAATTTATGGTCGCCACGATGCGATCTCCAAAAATTGGTACAACAATTGATAACCAAGAAGTATTGATCAAAGAGATCAAGGACCAAGTTAGGGAAATCACTAAGTCAGTTGGACAACTCACGAAGCTGATGTCCGAACGACCACAAGGGCGTCTACCAAGCAACACTGAGATTAACCCAAATGAGCAAATCCAAGCCATTACAGCTCATGATAGTATAGGGTTAGACAAACCCAATTCAATACAAGAAGACCAGGTGAAAGAAGGTAAAGTTGAGGTAACACAAGAAAAACCAAAACTGATAATCAAAGAGTACCAACCTCATATACCATATCCCAAGCAATGAAGAAGGACAATACAGAGGAACAGATTGGTAAGTTTCTAAAACTTTTAAAGAAATTACATATTAACTTACCATTTCTCGAAGCTCTTTCACAGATGCCCGATTATAGAAAATTTTTAAAAGAGCTACTGACAAACAAACGGAAGCTAGACGAGGTATCACATGTGGAGCTAAACGCAATATGCTCAGGAATGCTACAAAATAAACTGCCATGGAAATTAAAAGATCCAGGGAGTTTTACAATTCCATGTTTAATTGGTAGTTTATCTATTGATAATGCTTTAGCTGATTTAGGGGCAAGCATCAATGTTATGCCTTATAAAATGTTTAAATAACTAGGTCTAGGGAAACCTAGACAAACTAGGATGAGCATTAAATTAACTGATAAAACTATCAAAATTCCTAGGGGTATAATTGAAAATGTACTCGTAAAAATTGATAAATTCGTATTCCCAGTAGACTTTGTGGTTTTAGACATGGATGAGGACAACACGATCCTCTTAATTTTAGGAAGACCCTTTTTAGCAACTACCAGAGCTGAAATTGATATCTATGCAGGTGAACTCATACTTTGTGTCAGGACAAGATAGTCACTCTTCAAGCTCTTGACTCAGCTAGGACATCGAATAATGAAGGTGAGAAAGTAAATTCAATTGATACTCATTCAGTTCAACCTTTTTTACAGGAAGCACCATGAATCTACACCTCTCAGCCAGATCATAGACCACGTGCCAATAAAGAAGTAATACATGAGGATCGAAGGCTTCATATCGATGAACTAGACAAGTGGAAAACACACTTTAAATAGAAACTAGGAATACACAAAGTGAAACCGAAAGAACCCCCAGACGAGCTGATAGGAACAACAAATCACTTCAAAATAGGGGATCAAGTATTGTTGAATAAGGAAGACCCTCGAATCGCCAATTCATACCTCAAGACAAATGAAGAAATAACTTTTGAGGTACTTAATGTCTTCCTGTATGGCACAGTCGAGGTAAGCAATCCTAAATTCAACACCTTTAAGGTAAACACTACTCGACTTAAACTTTATATCCATAACCGAGCTGATCGCATGAGAAAGGATTTCACCTCCTCAAACCACCATGATTGTGCGAATGACAGGTAAGTCTAGCTCAAGACTTTAAACGAGCGCTTCTCGGGAGGTAAACCGAGCACTAACACTATCTCTTTATTTCTATTTTTGGTTATTTCTTTTCTATTTTTATTTTTCTCCTTCTCTAGAATTTTAATGAATCAAAAGTGCAGATTCCCAGACCACACGGCCTAGCACACAGTCGTGGCCGTGGCCTTGTGGGTACTCCGAATCGCCATACTGACATGGCAGGGATGGTACGAGTCAGAACAAATTAATTTTTCAAAGTCACGGACCCAACCACCACGCCACGGCCATGCGATGCAACCGTGGCCAACACTGAGAGTTCATACACGGCTGTGGCAAACTACACATGGGCGTGGGAAAAACGATATGCCCCACACAACGGCCGTACGATGCGATCGTGGTCGACACTGACTTATCACACACGGGTGATACGATCCACAACACAGCCGTGCAAGTTGGCCGTGTGCCTCGACACGCCCATGGTACACGGGCGTAGGACGGTGTCAGAATTCAAAACTCTATTTAAACCTCCCCACCCCTCCCTATTTCAGCCATTAACCTTCATCCCTACCTTCTTTCCCTTAGATTTCTCTCATTTTCTCCTATCATTCTTACAACTCTTGAGATACCAAAGCCATGCCAAAGAAGCGTAAGAGGCCAACCACAGTCTCCTCAGGGAAGGCTGATCTACATAAGTTCGTGCCAGCCGCTTCAACCCTCCAACACGCCAAGGGTCTCCAAGACCTTTTCGTTTCTATTTTTCTTTTCTCTTTGGCTTTAATTTCCTTCCCTTTCACTATCTTATGCTTAGTTTAGCTTATTTTAATTTAGTTTCTTAGTGTAAGGTTCATCAGGCTGCTTGAGAATCACGCCACCTCCACCGCCGCCAGCACCTCCGCAGCCTTAGAGATCACACCCCCCTCGCGAACCATCTATCAATAAGGACTTCTTAGTCCATTAATCTTTTTCTTGTAATTTCAGTTTTCTTCTTAATTTCCTTCTCTTTATTTTTCTTGTCTTTAATTATATTATTAATATATTTTTAATGTTTCTTTACATTTCCTGGCTATATCCTTACAGGCTCCCCAATTTCTTCATCTAGTACAGAGGTTGTCGGTAGCCACCCCACCATGACCATAGACAACACCACCACCGCTCCTCCAACTCATCTTTTACCACGGCCACTGATAAACTCCCGGAGTCATCAAAAATTCAGGAAGTGTTACTTCTCCCCTTCTCTTTTGATATCATGATTATTTATCTATCTTTGTACATTGAGGGCAATGTACATCTTAAGTGTGGGGGGTAAAAGTACCTAACTTTTTTCATTATTCTCAAATCCCTGAATTATGTCTTGTTCTTAAGTAATTTCCTCATATTACTAATTAGGATGAAATTTCGATGATTTATGATTTTTATTGATATGTTTTAGAGTAAGTCATATTTAATTGTGCATTGATGATTTAAACTACAAGAGAATCAAGCATGATAAGTCTATTTTTCAAAATAAAAAATTTTCTAGGTTGTCGAACTGAATTTGAATATTACATTGAAGCTTGAAATTTACAGGGATTGATGTCAAAAATACCTATAAATTTTGTGAGATTTAAGCCTTATAGAGCATATATTCTTTTCCATGCTCACTTTATTGATTATGAGTGTGTCAACACTGAATTGTTATTCTAGAACTTGCCTCGATTATACATGTCAAGACCATATTATTGGTTTGATATACTGAGATGATAAAGGCACCTAGGTTTTAACCCACTCACTCCACTAAAAAGTCTACCTTCACAATTAACCCTTAGTGAACCCTTTGATCCTAACAACCCTTTTTATTAATTCACCCAATATTATTAACCCAAAACCCCGCTCGTATTTATTATCACCATTCCTTTGACTACCCTTCTATTGAGAATTGATTTGATCAGTTGCCTAATTACTTTATTTTAGTTGATAAAGTTCTTTCTTATATTATGTCTTTATTTATTTGTTCTTAAAAAATAAAGTATATTCATTATTAGTTATATGTTCTAAGAGCTTACATGTTTAAATTCAACATCTTGAAGAAGAAGCTCGTATTATTAGTATTTTAATTTTTTGCGTGATTATTCAGGGTTATTAGTTCATTTTTCTAAAGTTAGGTAATTTGTCAATTCAATCTCGATTCTAAACCTTCTAATTCAGCCTATATCCACACCTTTAACCTAAGCCCCGTTATAACCCTGATAAAAGACCTTTTGATTTGTGTATCATCTCATATTACAGTGGTGGAGATTTGATTTTCAAGCAAGCCTATAGGATTAACTTTTCATGTTTGACTTTTGAGTGCTTAATTGTGAACCTTAAACACTTTGAGTGATTTGAGTGAATCTTTAGTGAGGATGTCAATATTTGTCGGTTTTGAATTAAAGGTAATTATTTAGATAAGGGGAGCACCTATGTTTTCGTGCTACAAACGTATAACTTAGAATTATTTGAGTCTTTAAGAGTCTTTGAGTTAAATTATCCATGTATGAATTATCTATGAATTATGATGAGACATTATTGATAGGAGTTATGAATTATGGAAAGTTCGTTTTAATTGTAAGTTGAGAATTTTTGCATGAGGACAAGCAAAAGCTTAAGTGTGGGGGTATTTGATAAACCGTAAAAGTAACATATTTTAACCCCATATTTAGCATGCTTTTGGATGATTTAGCCCTTGTTTTATGTAAAAAGGTGCTCTTAATCCCGTCTTTTTATGTTTTATGCTCAGGAAAGCACTCGAGGATGAAAAGAATAAGAAACGGGCTTAAAATGGGCCAATTTGGGCCAAAGTGGAAATCGACACGACCTGGACTGCAAGCTTCCCAGTCGTGCCTCGTTAATTAACTAGAACACAGCCTAACCATGATTTACACGGTCGTGCATCCATCAACAGACCCAAAACACGGCCTGAAGTCGATTTACACGGGCGTGTGCCCTAGGGCGTGTCCCTACCGCAGAAAGAGCAATTCTACTCGGAATAGAGTACTTAGAGGCAAAGAAACACATTCCAAAGCCTATTCAAACACCTGAATAGAAATTATACTTGAATTAGGATACTTAGAGGCCAAGTAAGGCATCTCAAAGCCTATATAAAGACCCTAGAGGCCAACCTTTAGGGGGACATTCGGAGTTCGGCAGAAGCCTTCTGCCAGGGCTTTTGGCGGTAAGTTAGGCAGTCAGCTAGGCCAAGGAGCTGAGCCAGAAGGCCAGATTCGTGGGAATCACTCAAAGATAGCCAATTGATCCATTTTAAGAAGCTGGAATTTTACTCAAGACGACGGATCTCTCATTCACTTCCTTTAAGGGGTTTTAGGGATTTCTTATGTTTTGTTTTATCTTTTCTCTTGAGATGTTTTATTTTCTCATTTTGAACTAAACCCTTCAGATACCTGAAGGGGATGAAACCTAGATGAATCTTGCTATTGTTTTCTGAACTATATGATAAATACTTAGTTTGTTCTTAATTACGTGTGCTTAATTCTTGTGTTAATATTTTTGGGATATTGATTCAAGTTGAATGTGCTTAGGTGGTGGAGCAAAAGTCTCTGCTTAAGAGTAGATCTAGCATAATTAAGCGGAGTTGATCGCGTGCCTAGAGATAGGGTGACGAGATTTTGCCAGGTTAGGGTGAAACCTAATATGGAAGTCCATAGATCGAGTTAATGCGATTCTAGGGGTTTTAATTAGAAAGAGATTTCAATCAATAAACCTAGGGTTGACGTTATTCGCCTCGAGAGAGGGTTTAATATAAATTAAGGAGTCGTACAGATCAAGCTAAGTGAATAAATCATCTGGTTCAGTGTTAGATAACAAGTGAAGTCTAGGTGGATTCCTTCTAGGGTATCGTCGTAATCAACTGAGTTTTTCTAAAAGTTGTTTCTCCAATTTGTTCTTTTTGTCTTTGCATCTTAGTTTAGTAATTAGTTAGTTTTTAGTTTAATCAATCAATCACTTTGTACTTAGGCTAAATAATAGAAAGAAAGTGAGTATTAGTACTTTTAGTTCCTTTAGGTTCGACAATCCGGTCTTGCCTAAGCTATACTACTGTTCTATAGGTGCACTTGCCTTAAGTCGTTGTCAAAGTTAGTTTCCAAGTTTGATCGTTCTCTTTCTAAATTTTAAAACTTGACAATTCTAGACGATCAGTACACATCCTACACACTTCAAATTCCTAACCTTTCTCCACAAACCTCTCTCTATATCACTCCGCATATTGCTCCTTAAATCCCTCATTATATCTCTCTCACAACTCCTCCATCAGAATTTCACTGTAACACAACCATTGGCAGATCTATGCTACAAAATGAAAAACACCATTGCTTATCCCAAGACTTGAACGTCAGACCCATTGCCACACTTGTAACGCCACAACCACTGTACCAACAAGCTCTTTGTGTGTCATATTTTGAACACAAATATTCTTAAAGCCTACATACTAAAGCTAAGGTTCATTTAAGAGAAAAACCAAAAAATTTTCAAAAGCCAGGGCTTGAACCAAGGACTTCTCAGACACTCTCAAACACTCCTAAATCACTTAACCATAAAAGCAAACAAGTAATATGTGTCATTTTCTTGCACACATAAATATTTATGTGCAGTCTCCTAGCTGATCCCACACTCAAGGCCCATTCCTTCTAGGCTTGAATTCAGGGCGTTACAAAATCATCGAAAAACCTTTTATGAACCATCGATAATAGAAAACTGTGAACTTTAGACACATTTTTCAGAGGCTTCCACTCTAAAATAGCTGAAACCTTGCTCAGATCAACTTGTATACCAGATTCTGACACAATATGTCCCAAAAAACCAACTTCACGCAACCAGAATTCACATTTACTAAATTTTTGCATACAATTGCTTATCTCGCAGAGTTTGTAGCACGATTCTTAGATGTTCAGCATGCTTAATTTCATCAAGCGAAAAAATCAAAATTTTGCCAATGAATACAACAACAAATTAATCTAAATACGGTCTGAAAATTCTGTTCATCAGATCCATAAAAATAGCAGGAGCATTGGTTAGTCCGAAAGGCATAACTAAAAACTCATAATGACCGTACCTCATTCTGAAAGTAGTTTTCAGAATGTCTGAATCTTTGACTCGCAACTGATAATATCCAGATCTCAAATCTATCTTTGAAAACACTGTGGCTCCTTTCAACATATCAAACAAATCATTAATTCTGGGTAGAGGATATTTGTTTTTAATAGTCACTTTGTTTAATTGACAGTAATCGATGCACATTCTCATCATTCCATCTTTCGTTTTCACAAATAAAACGGGAGCACCCAAAGGTGAGAAACTTGGTCGTGCAAATCCTCATCGGTCAACTCTTGCAACTGTGACTTCAACTTTTTCAATTCTGTTGGTACCATTCTATACGGAGATATCAATATAGGAGTTGTTCCCGGTATTAAATTAATACCAAACTCAACTTCTCGTATTGGAGGCAATCCCGATAATTCTTCAGGAAATACATCAGAGAACTCACAAACAACTAGCAAAGATTCAACTTTCTTTTTAGTCACTCTCAAATCAATTACATAAGCAAAATAAGCTTCATAAACCTTTTTCAGTTAACTCTGAGCTTTCAATACTGATATCACAGCCGGTAACCCATTCAAATCATTAGACTCAATCTGAACTATTTCATCATCCTGACATCTCAAATCAATATTCTTTCATTTGCGATTCACAATAGCATCATGCAATGTTAACCAATCCATACCCAAAATTATATCAAACTCATCAAACGATAATAGCATCAGATCAACTAAAAAACAAGTATCTCAAAACATCAACGGACAATTCTTGCATACTTTGTCAACCAAGACACTTTTACCTAAGGGGTTTGATACTCTAATAAGAAATTTAGTAGACTCTATAGGCAAAGTCTTACTGGATACTAAGTTTATGCATACATACGAATGAGTAGACCCTAGATTTATCAATGCAATTACACAAGTATCATAAAGAGTAAATGTACCCGTAATAACATCTGGAGATGAAGCTTTCTCACAGGCTAGAATGGTGTAAGCTCTGGCAGGTGCTCTAGCTTTAAATCTCACAACTGTATCTTTCGTAGCTCTCTAGTAATAACATCGAAAATATTGCACATAGTGCCACACTTGTAGCTAAAGCTACTTCACATCACTTATCACTCATAGGCTTGTTCTCGAGCTATTCACATTCGCGGGTCTGGTCACATAAACTGTCGGTCATATGTAACTACTCAGTGCTGCTCACACAAGTTGCCAGGTATTCACAACACATGCCGGATTACCTAGCCACTGGTAGAACTTATAAGACTAGCACCCATTTCACATCGTCACAATCTCGAGTCTGCTCACACAAGCTGTAGGTCATGACGAAACTACACGATGCTGCTTATACAAGTTGTCGAGTATCTGTAACACATGCCAAATAACTCAGCCATCTACAAAATGTACGGACCAGTACCCGAATCACTTATTTCACTTAGATTTCACATAGGTTTCTAGTGAACATGTCACTCGTATCCATTTTTATTCCTAAGGTTTAATCGGGAAATTTCTCACTTGTCGATATTTTGTCAATTACATCAAATATTCAACCACAATTCATACCATTTATCAAAATATGAAAACATAAGTAAAAAAATGCATTATTTACATACAAACTTACCTCGGTAGCACAATCGGTGAAAAGGACTTATTCGTCATATTCTTTATTTTCCTCCGTTCCAAGTCCGAGCCTCATTTTCTTTGATCTATAATATCACATTTAGTCTATTTATTAGTCACATTATTCAATGTGATCCAAAAATAATATTATGGCAAAATTATGTTTTTGCCCCTAAAGTTTTACATATTTACACTTTTGCCCCTAGGCTCGTAAAATGATTTTCATTCAATTTCTTTGTATTTTAAGCCTAGCCGAACCATTTTCATAACTACAACAGCCCAAAATTTCTACTAATTCACACTTTTATGACAAATTTTATACCTTTTCCAAATTAGTCCTTTTTAGCATCTTTACCGAAAATCACTTAGTAAAAGTCGTTTCTCTAACCATAAACATGCATAATCTAACTTTAAACATCAAAATACACACATATTCATCATGATTCAAAACCCTAGACTTCAACCATTTCTCAATATATTGGTAGAAATAGATAGATCTTGTTATGAGGATTTCAAAAATGTAAAAATCATTAAAAACGAGGCTAGAACGGACTTACAATCGAGCGTGGAAGCCTGAAAAACCCTAGCCATGGTTTCTCCATGCAAGTCTCAATCACGGGTTGAATATGGACAAAAATTTGGCTTTTAATTTTGTTTTTAATTCATTTTAATTACTAAATTACCAAAATGGCCCTAACTTAAAAATATTCTATTTCACCTATTTCATGTCCATTTTTGTCTAAAAAATTAACCAATGGTCTAATTATCATTTAAAGACCTCAAATTTAAAATTTCATAACAATTGGACACCTCTAACATGTAGAACTCAACTTTTGCACTTTTTACAATTTAGTCCTTTTGACTAAATTGAGTGCCCAAACGTCAAAATTTTCGAACAAAATTTTCATGAAATCATTTTGTGAAATCGTAGACCATAAAAATGTAATAAAAATAAATTTTTTTCTCGTCAGATTTGTGGTCCTGAAACCACTGTTCCGACTAGGCCCAAAATTGGGCTGTTACAACTCTCCCCCCTTAGGGATTTTTCGTCCCCGAAAATCTTACCAGAAGAAATTTATTTCAACCCTCATGAGCCGCTTTCACTAACTTTTTAGAATCACAAATCATATCAATCTCGTATATCTCTTTCTAATCACCTTGAACTTTAACACACAGTGTCCGAGCATTTCGTCAAAGTTTTGAATTACTCTCTCAAACTTACCACCGATTTATAGGTGTATTACTGTGCAAGGATGCAACTGCGTATTCATATTTTCCTGTAGCTATTTCCATAATTGGGATATAGCCCTCGGATCTCAATTCGAAATAATGGGGACTGGCACTCTATGAGAGCTAACAACTTTAGAAACATATAACTCAGTCGATCATCAATTTGAAACACGATCACCAAAACATCTATTTCAAATAACTGCACATTTTGATTACTCCTAGAATGAACTGGCGAGCTACTATTAAGTTTTGTACAAAAATTTCCTGCATAAGCTCTGAATTCATCTACACACAACTTCTACCTCAAAACAATAACATCAATCATCAGGTCAGATCTAAAATTCTGAATCAAAAACCGACTCATATTGAACTCATTTAGCTTACCCTTCATTAACACATTTTTGAGATTCTCAATCTTGCAATGAAAACATCGCTTTAGCTTTTAATCTAACTAAAATCGGATCATCATCAATTAAGATCAATCGTGTAACCCACTCACAAAATAAATAATGATTTTTTTCATTCAACATCTGTAGTTATATTTGATTTCCTAAAGATTAATCAATAACCACTCACGATCTATCAATAGCTCAAGTCTTTAACACTATCTTAACTTCAGGTCTTTCTATGGCATTCGATACTTTAATTCTTGAAATCAGGGAACATGAGACACCTTTCGTCGAATAAAAGATATCACCAAATTCTCAATATGGACATAAAAGTGACTGTCTTTAAATCACTGGTCCAACAGTACTTTTTAATGTGACATTAACCATATGAAAACATGAACCATCACTTTACATTCTAGTAGTAAACACATTCCAATCTTGTAACAGTCCGGTTTAGACCCTAGTCAAAATAGTGGTTTTGAAACCATAAATCCGAGTTTAAATAATATTTTAATATTATTTTCTGTGCCTTTGATATGTGACTAAGCATGTGTGAAAGCCTAGTATAAAAATTTGATCATTTGAGTGTTTAATTTGACAAAAGGATTAAATCGCATAAGTGTAAAAGTGGCTTTCTAATTGATTAAGTACCTATGAGTTATGGCCGTTAAAGTTGGAGGCCTTATGAAGCAATTAGACCACTATTAAGTTAGTGGATGGATAAAGGACATAAATGCCCATAATGTTTATATGTATATATGTTTAGTAAAAGGTTAAATATGTCATTTATGTATTACAATGTGTTATGATAAAAACAAAGCATGAAAATAGGCATTAGTTACTTAATCTTTTGACCGAATATTAGAGAAAGAAAGAAGCTTTTAGTTCTTTTGATTTTCGGCACTTGCAAGCTTTAATTAAGGTATGTTTTGACTCGGTTTTTGATGATTTTTATGTTTTTAAGATTGTTACTTAGTCTACTATCAAGCCCATGTTATGATTTGAGGAATTGATGATGTTTATGAGATGACCCTTTGATGAACTCATGTGATTTCTAATGCTTTATAGTGAAATATGAAAGATATGTATATGATTATCATAGTTTGTCTTTAGAGTTTTGTTGAATTTAAGTATATTGGGCTCAATTGAGAAAAATGATTATTTGAGGGATTAAATTGTAAATTTGATGAAATGTTTGGACTTGTATAAGGTACATGAGCATTCGACTAAGCATGGATATATGGTAATCTTGTATATTTGATGTTTTGTGAAAAATGGACTAAATTGATAAAATGTACAAATGTAAGAGTTAATTTGAAAATAGCCCTAAATATATATTTTTGGATTGAATTGAACAAGTTTATGAATGAAAGGGTTAAATTTTATTATGTATAGATTAAAAACCGGAGAAAACGGACTTAGATCATGGGAAAGTGAAGGTAGTAGACTAATCGAGTCTGAACGAATATTCAAATCCGAGGTAAGTCAACATAAAAATAAATGTATTTGTATTGAATTATATATATTCTTATGATTATTGATAATGATGAATGTATATGAAATGATGTATACATGAATTCCGAGAAAGAATCGACATAGTGATAATGTTTGAGAAGTCCCGTTTGAACCTAGGAATAGATAGGGTAGTCTATGTCATGGCATAGGTGTCGTTATGTGATATCATGTAAGACTACATTTGGGACGTTGGCATTGATACGAGATTTCGTGTAAGACCACATCTGGGATGTTGGCATTGATACGAGATTTCGTGTAAGACCATGTCTGGGGCGTTGACATCGATATGAGATTTACGTGTAAGACCATGTCAGGGACATTGGCATCATATTGATTCGTGTAAGACCATGTCAAGGACATTGGAATCGTATTGATTCGTGTAAGACCCTATCTGGGACAGTGGCATCGATATCTGATTACATGTAACACCACGTCTGGGACGTTGGCATTGTACGACTAATCCGAGCACCTTCAGTATCATAGTAGATTCTGAACGATTCAACGAGAAAATTTGAGATACGAACGACTATGTGATTGGTATTCCCGTTTCAGGTACGCTTATTATGTACACTAAGTGTGTATGCAAGGTAAGTATCTACATGAACTTACTAAAATAGATATGTGAAATGAAATGATAGAATGATATGTGAAGAGATGCTTAAAAGAGCTATGTGTATATGTGACATTGAGTTGAAGAATGTGGTAAGATATGGCTAAACAAATGAGCCAAAGAAATATATGTGATGAATTTGCTATGAGAACCATTAATGCCATGGTATCAATATGGTTATGTGCATTTTATGCTAAGTTTATTTGTATATGGCTTACTAAGCTTTTGAAAGCTTACTCTGTGTTTGTTTGCTCTGTTTTATAGATCGTCAAAGCTACTGAAGGCTTAGGGACCGTTGAAGATCGTCATCACACTACTCAAACTCATTTTGGTACTTTGAAGATTTGTATATAGCTAAATATGGCATGTATAGGCTAGTTATTTGGTATAGTTTGAGATATGAAAATAGCCATGTGTTGTGGCTAGTTATGTGTTGGTATTATGCATTTGTGAATATGGTATATGATGTTGGTTTTCGCATGATCTCATGACCATGAAATGGACAAGTTTATGGTAAGCATATAAATGCATTATGAGTTAGTATGTTTGATCAAAGGTATGGTTATATGAAAGGTAAATGTGAATGAATCATGCTTGAATGTATACATGTTTTTAGTTGGGCAAAGTGGTATGATTGGAAATGAGTTTGAATATGAAGATATGTTTATTGTTTGACATGTTTATGGATGTCAAGTGTGCATGAAATGAATTGGTAATTTTTCTTGTAGGTTTGTTGTGGGTGGCATTTGGCCTTGCAAATGGCTCTTTTACCTACAGTAGTACACCAGCGTGCTGTAGGCTGTGTGTGGTTAAGTCAATAGCCAGCCTAACTTTACATGGCCATGGTACATAGGCGTGCCTGGTAGCAGTGTGGTTCGGGAAGAAAATCCCTAAGAGGGAGAATTGTAATAGTTCGATTTCAAAACCACAAATTTGAGTCTGAATAATATTTTAATATTATTTTTGTGCCTTTTATATTTGACTAAGCATGTGTGAAAGCCTTGTATAAAAATTTGATCATCTGAGTGTTTAATTTGACAAAAGGATTAAATCACATAAAGTGTAAAAATGGCTTTCTAATTTATTAAGTACTTATGAGTTGTGGCTTTTAAAGGTGGAGGCCTTATGAAGCAATTAAACCACTATTAAGTTAGTAGATGGATAAAGGACATAAATGCCCATAATGTTTATATGTATATATGTTTAGTAAAAGGTTAAATATGTCATTTATGTATTAAAATGTGTTATGATAAAAACAAAGCATGAAAATAGGCATTAATTCCTTCATCTTTTGACCTAATATTAGAGAAAGAAAGAAGGGTTTAGTTCTTTTGATATTCAACCATTGCAAGCTTTGATCCAAGGTATGTTTTTAATCCGTTTTCGATAATTTCTATGTTTTTACAATCGTTGCTTCGTCTACTTCAAAACCCATGTCTTAATTTTGAGTATTGATGATGTTTATGAGATGAGCCTTTGATGAACTCATGTGGTTTGTAATGCTTTATAGTGAAATATGAAATATATGTATATGATTATCATAGTTTATTTTCGGAGTTTTGTTGAATTTGAGTATATTGGACTCAATTGAGAAAAATGATTATTTGAGGGATTAAATTATGAATTTGATGAAATGTTTGGACTTGTATGAGATACATGGGTATTCGCCTAAGCATGGATATATGGTGATTTTATATATTTAATGTTTTGTGAAAAATGGACTAAATTGATAAAATGTGCAAATGTGAGGGTTAAGTTGCAAATAGGCCTAAATGTATGTTTTTGGATTGAATTGGATAAGTTGATGAATGAAATGGTTAAATTTGAATATGTATAGATCAAGAACCAAAGAAAACATATTTAGATTGCGGGAAAGTGAAGGTAGTAGAATAACCAAGTCCTAACGAATATCTAAATCCGAGGTAAGTCAATATACAAATAAATGTATTTGTATTGAATTATGTATGTTCTTATGATTATTGATAATGATGAATGTATATGAGACGATGTATACATGAATTCCGAGATAGAATTGACATAGTGACAATGTTCGAGAAGTCCCATTTGAACCTAGGAAGAGATAGGGTAGTCTATGTCATGACATAGGTGTCTGTTATGTGATATCACGTAAGACCATGTCTGGGAAGTTGGCATTGATACAAGATTTTGTGTAAGAGAAAGTCTGGGATGTTGGCATTGATACGAGATTTCGTGTAAGACCACGTTTGGGATGTCGGCATTGATATGAGATTTACATGTAAGACCATGTCGGGGACATTGGCATGGTATTGATTCGTGTAAGACCACTCTGGGGCGATGGCATCGATATCTGATTACATGTAAGACCAGGTCTGGGACATTGGAGTTGTACGACTAATCCGAGCACTCTAAGTATCTTATTAGATTCCAAACGGTTCAATGGGCAAATCTGAGATACAAACGACTATGTGATTGGTATTTTCGTCTCAGGTACGCTTGTTATGTACACTAAGTATGTATGAAAGGTAAGTACCTAAATGAACTTACCAAAATAGATATGTGAAATGAAATGATAGAATGATATGTGAAGAGATGCTTAAAAGAGCTATGTGTATATGTGACATTGAGTTTAAGAATGTGGTAAGATATGGCTAAACAAATGAGCAAAGAAATATATGTGATGAATTTACTATGAGAACCATTAATGTCATGGTATCAATATGGTTATGTGCATTTTATGCTAAGTTTATTTGTATATGGCTTACTAAGCTTTTGAAAGCTTACTCTATGTGTGTTTGCTCTATTTTATAGATTGTCAAAGCTACTAAAGGCTCGGGGACCGTCGAGGATTGTCATCACACTACTCAAACTCATTTTGGTACTTTGAAGATTTGTATATAGCTAAATATGGCATGTATAGGCTAGTTATTTGGTATAATTTGATATATGAAAATAACAATGTGATGTGGCCAGTTATGTGTTGGTATTATGCATTTGTGAATATGGTATATGATGTTGGTTTTGGCATGATCTCATGACCATGAAATGGACAAGTTTGTGGTAAGCATATGAATGCATTATGAGTTAGTATGTTTGATCAAAGGTATGGTTATATGAAAGGTAAATGTGAATGAATCATGCTTGAATGTATATGTGTTTTTAGTTGGGAAAAGTGGGAAGATTGGAAATGAGTTTGAATATGAAGATATGCTGATTGTTTGACATGTTCTTGGATGTCAAGCGTGCATGAAATGAATTGGTAATTTTTCTTATAGATTTTACCCTTGTGGGTGGCATTTGGCCTTGCAAACGGCCTATTTTGCCTATAGGTCGTGGCATATGGGCATGCCTGGTAGCCGTGTGGTTAAGTCAGTAGCTAGCCTAAATTTACACGGCCATGGTACACGAGAGTGCCTGGTAGCCGTGTGGTTAAGTCAGTAGCTAGCCTAATGTTACATGACCATGGCACACGGGGGTTCCTGGTGGCCGTGCGGATAAGTCAGTATGCAAGCTCTGTTTTGGCACGGCCAAGACACATGGGTGTGTCTGGTAGCCATGGAAGGCACACGGCCTGCCAACATGGGCGTGTGGCCTCTATAAATTTGAAAAGTTTTAAATTTCTTAGAATTTTAGTATGTATTCAGTTTAGTCCCGCCTCTATTCTAAAGTATGATTAAGGTCTCGTTGACCTATAAAAGGGACACTTTGATTGCAATTGATGAATGGTTGTAAGAAATGTTTGTAAAAGTTTTCGATCTGCCTGGTATTGCCTTCAACCCTAATCCGGCAATGGATACAGGTTAGAGGTGTTAGAAATCCGTTCAATAGTGCATCATTGAAAAATGATAAATTCATTACTCAATTCAAACTGATTTCAGAACTAGAGCTTCGGGTAATAATATCTTCAATTGTTTTCAACTTTGCTAACATGCACAGACCATCCAAATCTTCATAAATGTAATAACCATATCATTCAGAATAGCTTTAACTCATAATAACATCATCAGATTAGAACAAATCTAATAGGTATATCTCGGTATCATACCCTCTAGAATATCAATCCTTCATTCTGACTATCCATCAATATACTCGTGAATGCACAAAATTAATTACCATAATTGAGGACACTTTAACTACATGTAACTCAAATGACATTTCAATTGACCAGCTCACTCTGATAAAAACAACTGAGTCGATTTCGACTATCAGATAATAACATAACAAAATGCTCCTTTCTTCATGCTGTTAAAACAACTCAAACACAAAATCTTTCAAAATTCTCTTATCATGGCATCAAAAGCCTTTACAATCACATTAGCTCTAAGAAACAAAGATATACCGATTGAATGCATTGACTTTAATTAACTTACCTGAGAAAATAAGTCCATCAAACAAATTGAAGCTTGTGATTTCACTTGTAATGCCCCAAAAATTTAGCGACTTTAATTTTTCATGTTCAGACACAAATTGCTTGTTTGCTTTAATGGCTAAGTGATTTGGGTGTGTTTGGGGGTGTGTGAGAGGCCTAGGTTCAAGTCTTGGCTTTCACATAATTTTTAAATTTTTCTCTTAAAAGGATCTGGACGCTAGCACCTAAGTCTTATTAATTATTGTGCTTACCTTAAGTCACAAAAAGCCTAATGGTGCAGTGGTGGAGGCGTTATAAGTGTGGAAAGGGGGTCTGAGGTTCGAGTGTTGGCGGAACATAGGGGGCATTTATTTTACAGCTAGGACGGCTAGAGTTTGTGTTGCAGTGGAAGTCTGATGGATGAGAGGAGTTTGAATTGGTCATGGAGAGATTTTAGGAACAAATCATGGAGAGGATTATGGAGAGATTGGTGGAGTGAATAAAAAAAGTTGGAATGTGTGGGAATGTTTGTGCCGAATGGGTATAAGGAAGCCTAGGAATTTTGGCTAAGGATCTTTTCCTCATTTTTGGTCAGTTTTGTCACCAGTTTTTGGACTTTTCTCCCTTTTCTTTCTAGTGCCGAATTTGCAACTTACCACTTGTGCATCTTTGCTTTTAGGTTCCTGCTGTTCTTTCTTTTGCAGTTGACCATTCCTTTCTCTGTTGTATCAACCTCTACCGAATCTCCCTTCTTCTCTGTTCCTTTCAAGTTTTGGTCTACTACCTTTTCATTTCTCTGGCTTATTTTGTTTCACCTGAACCCCACCTTTGCCTCTCCCTTGTGTTTCTTTTCTTTTTCGGTAGTTGGTAGGTTGTGACCTAAAGTCCCTCTCTTCCCTTCTTGATTGGCTTCTCATCTTACTTGGGCTGAAACCCAAGTGTTGTCCCTCTCTATTTTGATTCTACAACGACTCTGACAATCTTAAGTGCTCAAAATCCATCCTCTGTTTTACTTTTAAAATCGAATGCATCGATGCTCTTTCTTTCTTTTCCAAAATTGAATAACCCCATTAACCGATTGTTATTTCATTCTTTTTGTACAACACCCTTTGTGATTCTAGGGTCTTCCTCAAGGAGTGGTGAAGTGTGAACGGCTTGGAGGAGTCACACTTTCATTCTCAAAACGTTCGGTAAGGTAATAAGGTTACCTCATATCTTTTGGGGTTGGCTGAATATGCCCTACCACTTACTAATCAATTTTTGACTGTACTTTAGGAAAGCAGCGAAGGCGTGTGATCATTCTGAAAAGCATTCGTTGAGGGATTAAGGTCACCCTTATTCAAGCAAGGTAAGAAGGGTATTTTGATTAAGTGTTATTAAGAGGGTGGTACCCTATCAATTAAGGACTGACATTGTACCTCGATGAATCTAGGTCGGGTGCTCGTAGATCTTGGAATGACTCCGTAAAAAGGTGTGTAATCACACTATCTCCGCTATGATTCGGCAAAAGCCGAAAAGCCAAAACTTTGGCATTTGACGCCTCACGAGCATGCGATCGCTCGTGTGGAAAAACTAAGCCCACAACTGAGGGCGGTAGACTGAAGAGGCCACTACGAGTGTTCTCGTGCACTTGGGCCATTATGGGCCTCGTTGGGTCGTTATGGGTCACGTGGGCCCAATGGGCTCGTGGGCCCCACACGGATAAAACTTTTAATAAGTGAAAGAAACTGGATTGGTGTAACATCCTGAAAAGGGCCTATGCATTTCCAGTTTAATTGTATGAAATGACAAATTTCAAGTACTATGAATAAATTTTTGATACTTTTGGAAACCTAGAAATGCATGAAAATGAAAATGGAAATGGAAATGGAAATGGACATTTTTGGAAACTTAGACATTTTGGAAACACGAACATTTTGGAAACACGAACATTTTGGAAACCTAAACATTTTGGAAACACGGAAAATCTGAGCCAGCGAAAATTTTAGAAACTTAAAATTGACGGAATGTTGAATTAAAGAGCCCAAAGGGAACTTAGGGCCAAGTGACCCTAAAAATATAAAGTACATGAAATTCGACCCAATAACGGACTTGGAAATGTGGCTGAAGATGCCACCTAAGGCCTTAGGAAATGGCCCAAATACAAGAGGTTTTGGGCTGAGTTTGAGTCATCCAGAAGCAAATAATGAAGGCTTTATTTTGCTTCCAAGGCTAAGAGGTGGGACAACACAAGCTTCTTGGATTAGAGGAGTTTTACTTGGTTAAAACTTGTTTAATTAAGTGTTAAGTAAAGGAATTTCTTTTAATAAAATAACTAAGGAGATAAAGGATGGATAAAATACTCTAATTTAATTAAAGTGATAATTAAATGATAATATTATCACTTGTGGGGAGTGGTGGCCAAGCCAAGGACTCTTGGCAAAGCAATTTCGAGTTAAAGAGGAGAATTAAGGCCATTCTCTCATCTTTCCTAAGTGTGTGCGAAATTTTCATAGCTCTCTTCCCTTCCCTTTTGCGAATTTTCTTTGAACAAAAACCATCTTCTTTTCTTCTCTTCTCCTCGTTTCTACTATCAAAGCCGAATCCTCATCGATTCTAAGTAAAGGAGCGATCAAATACAACATCAAAAAGGGTAAGATCTATGGTCAATCAACATCTATTCTTTCCTTTTTACCAAAAATTCAGTACTAATCCCTAACTTTGTTCATGGCAGAACCTACCATGATCTCTTAGGTTTCTACCATCATCAAATAGAAGGGTCAAGGATCCAAGGTAAGTGAGACACATTCGGCAAAGGCCAATTACTACATATTAAAATTAGATCAGATCTAACTTCTAAATACTAGGATTTTCGACAGATATTCAAGATAAAGGAAACTTTCGGGATTTGGAATCTGTAAGGTAAACCTCTAAAATATTCGGCCAATGGTTGTAAGATTATCTAGATCAATTCCTTAATTTGTGAAAAGCGAAAAACTAACCCATATTGAAATACAAGGTTGGCGAATATCGGTGAGGAAAACCCAAACTTTGGGATTTGTATAAACACCAAATCGGCAAAGGTGAGTCTTTTACAAATCCTACTAGGATTTGGTTTTGTTTTAAGACAAAGGGTTTATTAATGTGTTTTATTTGGTGGGCGAATATAGGAATTATTAGATCTAAAGATTAGATCGGGATTTTCGAGATCTCAAGGAACTTTTATTTAAGCGAATAAGGTGTGTACCCTTACTATCCTTGATATTTTATGGCTAAATATTTTAATATATGATTATGAATAAGAATGTGAATGTGGCTATGTACCACAAATGTGGCAAAAAGTACCAGTGCGTTTCCTACTTCGATAGGATTTTGAAATATGTTATTTAATAACATGCGAATATATGTATATGAACATGAAATTAAATTATGCACAATATATATTTTGGGGGCATTCGGATTTATGTGAAAGGGGAGAACAGGTGTTGACTTGGTCTCACCAACGAAGGTGTTGACTTTGGTCTCACTGTGAAATATGTTGACTACGGTCACATTGCAAAATTTTGGTAACCGGTTACAATAGTGTCTAATGACACAACGTATAAATTTGATTATAGTGTCTAATGACACAACGTATATGGGCGAATGCCTTTGATGGAGAGTAGCGGATGGAGGGTTGACTTAGTAGTCCCCACGGTGTGAATGGCGTGCGGTGGTGTGTAGCGGATGGACCATTAGGATTGGGTTTGGGTTGCATCATAATTTCATTATTATATGGACTTGATGAGTTGAACATGAATGCACGATTTAATGAATGATAGTATTGTGTGCACATTGAGTCATTGACTCACCCGTTATGGGAACTATTTTCGGTGATGAACGGTGGACCGGGCGGTGAGCGTTGAGGTGGCCATGCTACATTCGGAGAATTTATTTAGTTTGGACTTTATTTGATTTAGTTACTTTTATTTTATTTTGGGTTTTACTTGATGTAATAAGGCCATAAGGCCTAGTTGGATTTTCTTTATTTTCGCTTATTCATGTTGATTGTGTTACAATTTATTTTTAATTAAAGTTAAGAAAAACAAAATTTATTTCTTTCAAAATAATAAACCCTAAAATTGTTTTGTCACCTCACTTAAGTTGGATTGTCAAAATTTTTAAATGGGTTCCAATCTAAGCCCAATCAAACAACATTTTTCTAAAAATTTTACAAATTTTCTCTAAGTATCGAATCTTTTTGAAACCGGTTTACTTTAGGAACATACGGATCCGGTCCATTCTCGTGGTAGGGTGTGAGAATGTTTCATTTGATATCGAGCCAGTTTTAAACTCTCGGCACAGTGGCTCGGGCCCAAAACGTTTTCAATGCGAGCCCAAATGATTTTCTTTGAACATAAGCGGGCTTTTGGCATGGCCCTAAGTCTCCGACCATGATCCACCGGTAAGTACCCTAACTATATGTGTGATTACGTGATATATATATAAGGGTAGAAAAGGCATGGAGCGTAGAATAGAATGATAGGAACTTGAACCCTAGGATTAGACTACTCAAAACACAAACCACATAAGACTTAATGTCTTGAACAAACCTATTGCTAGGTCACTGAGCTAGTGGTGTGGTAACCCTTGCGCATGTCTAGGATTGGATTGGAAGAGCTTGGTATTTAAGCGTCCTAGTGACTCACCTCCTCTTGGGGAATCCTACAGTGCGTAGCTTCGGTTCACCATAACTCGGAGGGCTCGGTGGTGTGGCAACCTCTGTGCGCATGTCTAGGAATGGTTTGGTGGGAGCTTGGTATTTAAGCGATCCGCGTGACTCACCTCCTCTCCACACGAATCCTGCGCAGGTGCATAGCTTTGGTTCACCTTGACCAAGAGGGCTCGGTCATGGACTAAACATAATGACTAAAACCCAAAGGGAACTAGCCATGTTTTTTAAAAAAAAGAGAACAAAACAACAAACCCTAGTTTTTTTCAAATTTTAAAACTTTCTTTTAAATCGAGAAAATTATTTTTACAACATTTTTACGAAAAAAACTCTTGATTCGTACGAAAATTACAAAAATGCCCTTAGGGGTGAAATTACCAAAACGACCTTGGTTTATAAAATATTCAACTACTCAACAGCTTTACCAAAATTTTAACATTTCATAAACATTCAAAAACCGTAATTTGTAAAATACCAAAATACCGTGACTTTGGAAAAATTACAAAATTGCCCTAACTTACAAAATTACCAAAATGACCTAATTTCCAAAATTTTTGCAACATCCCCATTTTGAAGGAACACTTTTGAAAAGAACCCTCAAAGTTTTACAACTTTTGAAATACCCTAAATCTATAAAACTTTACAAATTTACTCGATTTGTGAAAAATTACCAAAATACCCGGTTCAAAATTTTCAAATCACCCTGACTTCAAAATTTTCAAGAATAACTTTTGACAAAAACCCCAAGAAATGTTTTTTTTCCTTTCCTGAAAAATTACAAAAATACCATGGACAAAATTACGAAAATACCCCGGGTAGTGGAAAACAACAACAACAAAACTACAACGTTTCTCCGAATGAGCGGAAATTCATACTTGTTTGATGAATGAATGGAAGAATGGAAAAGACTGTGTTGTATGATCTGAAAGAACCACTCTAAAATCCCTTCTCATAAAACTTCTTGTTGATAAAAAGTGGAACATTGACTAATCCATAAAATTTCTTAATCGATCCCGCGCTAGAAAATGAGCTCTAGAGGGCGTGGTCGCCGTGGTCGAAAGGCGGAGGAAGGATGGCCGTGTCGGAACCCGTTAGGTCGGGTTAAGGGTCCGACAATGAGATGCCACCGCCACCACCCCCATTTGTTAATGTTGAGCGACAAGCTCGAGACGGGAAGAGGTATGTCGCAGTCGCTGCGAGTTTTGGAATTGGTGGCGGTGCGGTGGAAATGGAGGAAATCGAAAGTCGGTACTGAGCGGCTCAGAGCTAATGGAGCGAAATGTTTGAGGAATATCAATGTGGCACCAGACTGGTGAGTCTTGGTTAGAAGCAACGGGCGTATCATGGATGAGCTTGATTTGACTCGGAGGAAAAGTTGAAAGGGATGGTGGCTTTGCTACTGCGATGAAGCGTGTCGATGGTGGTAGGCTGTTCGTGATGGTACCACGATTGAAAATTTGACACAGGAGTATGTTAAAGAGGCCTTTCGGAAGAAGTATGTAGGAACCGGTATCTGATGAGCAGAGGAAGGCTTTTCTAGGGTTGGTACAAGGGAGTAAGTCATCGCGAGAATATGAGGCGAATTTTGAGGCGAGCCGCTATGCTCGTGGGGTAGTGGTAACCCGAGCATGAACGCAACGTGTCCGTTTGAGGACGGATGAGAATGATCTAAGATATTGATAGCACCGCATCGGAGCGGAAATTCTCTACTTTGGTGGATAAGGCTAAAGTGGCCGAGGAATTAAGGATTCTATCAAGCGAACAACGATCAAATAGGCGGAAAGAGGTTTTGGATCATCGGGGAATAAGAGGCCTAGAACGATGGGCCAAAGGATCGGCAAAATTTGGTGCAATTTGGCGATTAGTCCTTGTGAGCATTGTGGAAAGAGGCATCTAGGGGAGTGTTGGAAAAAGATAGGAGCATGTCTTAAGTGTGGGTCCAAGGACCATATGTTTAGAATTGTCCCAAACAATCAGATGAGAGCCAACGGCGATTCGAATGCTAGCGACCGGTAGAGGCGGGCAATGACCTCAGCGGGGTCGTGGTTCGATAATGAGAGGTAATGGTTCGACCAAGGGCGTGGAGCACCAAGCGGAGATGTTGAAGGTTGAAGCAAGGCAGCCAAGGTTAGTTTATGCGATCGGCCGTCGCGAGGATAGTGACGCATGACGAGACAACGAGTAAGTTTCTTATTTATGGATTATACTTCATTACTTTTCTCGCTATAAGATTAGTTCGATCTTATGTTGCTAATGAAGTATATGGAACCTTGATTGTGAACTTAGAGAATGTGCCTAGAAAGTAAGATAGTTCTTTAAGATCGAGTCTTGCAACAATAGCGTAGTGTGGTGAGTTAGACTATACGGATGAGCGATAGTAAGTAATTTCGAGGACGAAATTATTTTAAGGGAGTAGAACGTAACATCCGAAAAGGGCCTATGCATTTCAGGTTTAATTGTATGAAATGACAAGTTTCAAGTACTATGAATAAATTTTGATACTTTTGGAAACCTAGAAATGCATGAAAATGAAAATGAAAATGAAAATGGAGATGGAAATGAAAATGGAAATGGAAATGGAAATGAACATTTTGGAAACTTAGACATTTTGGAAACACGAACATTTTGGAAACCTAAACATTTTGGAAACACGGAAAATCTGAGCCAGCGAAAATTTTAGGAAACTTAAAATTGGCGCTGGAATGTTGAATTAAGAGCCCAAAGGGAACTTAGGGCCAAGTGACCCTAAAAATATAAAGTACATGAAATTAGACCCAATAACGGACTTGGAAATGTGGCACGAAGATGCCACCTAAGGCCTTAGGAAATGGCCCAAATACAAGAGGTTTTTGGGCCTGAGTTTGAATCATCCAGGAAGCAAATAATGAAGGCTTTATTTTGCTTCCAAGGCTAAGAGGTGGGACGGCACAAGCTTCTTCGATTAGAGGAGTTTTACTTCGGTTAAAACTTGTTTAATTAAGTGTTAAGTAAAGGAATTTCTTTTAATAAAATAACTAAGGAGATAAAGGATGGATAAAATACTCCTAATTTAATTAAAGTGATAATTAAATGATAATATTATCACTTGTGGGGGGAGTGGTGGCCAAGCCAAGGACTCTTGGCAAAGCAATTTCAGTTAAAAGAGGAGAATTAAGGCCATTCTCTCATCTTTCCTAAGTGTGTGCCGAAATTTTCATAGCTCTCTTCCCTTCCCTTTTGCTGAATTTTCTTTGAACAAAAACCATCTTCTTTTCTTCTCTTCTCCTCCGTTTCTACTATCAAAGCCGAATCCCTGTCGATTCTAAGTAAAGGAGCGATCAAATACAACATCAAAAGGGTAAGATCTATGGTCAATCAACATCTATTCTTTCCTTTTTACCAAAATTCAGTACTAATCCTAACTTTGTTCATGGCGAACCTACCATGATCTCTTAGGTTTCTACCATCATCAAATAGAAGGGTCAAGGATCCAAGGTAAGTGAGACACATTGGCCAAAGGCCAATTACTACTTATTAAAATTAGATCAGATCTAACTTCTAAATACTAGGATTTTTGATAGATATTCAAGATAAAGGAAACTTTCAGGATTTGGAATCTGTAAGGTAAGCCTCTAAAATATTCGGTCAATGGTTGTAAGATTATCTAGATCAATTCCTGAATTTGTGAAAAGCTGAAAAACTAACCCATATTGAAATACAAGGTTGGCCGAATATCAGGTAGAGGAAAACCCAAACTTTCGGGATTTGTATAAACACCAAATCGGCAAAGGTGAGTCTTTTTACAAATCCTACTAGGATTTGGTTTTGTTTTAAGACAAAAGGGTTTATTAATGTGTTTTATTGGTGGGCCGAATATAGGAATTATTAGATCTAAAGATTAGATCGGGATTTTCGAGATCTCAAGGAACTTTTATTTAAGCGAATAAGGTGTGTACCCTTACTATCCTTCGATATTTTATGGCTAAATATTTTAATATATGATTATGAATAAGAATGTGAATGTGGCTATGTACCACAAATGTGGCAAAAAGTACCCAGGTACGTTTCCTACTTCTGATAGGATTTTGAAATATGTTATTTAATAACATGCGAATATATGTATATGAACATGAAATTAAATTATGCACAATATATATTTTTGGGGCATTCGGGATTTATGTGAAAGGGGAGAATAGGTGTTGACTTGGTCTCACCAACGAAGGTGTTGACTTGGTCTCACTGTGAAATATGTTGACTACGGTCACATTGCGAAATTTTGGTAACCGATTACAATAGTGTCTAATGACACAACGATAAATTGATTATAGTGTCTAATGACACAACGTATATGGGCGAATGCCTTTGATGGAGAGTAAGCGTATGGAGGGTTGACTTAGTAGTCCCACGGTGTGAATGGCGAATGCGGGTGGTGTGTAGCGGATGAACCATTAGGATTGGGTTTGGGTTGCATCATAATTTCATTATTATATGGACTTGATGAGTTGAACATGAATGCCGATTTAATGAATGATAGTATTGTGTGCACATTGAGTCTGTTGACTCACCCGTTGTGGGAACTATTTTCGGTGATGAGCAGTGACGGACCGGGCGGTGAGCGTTGAGGTGGCCATGCTACATTCAGAAATTTATTTAGTTTGGACTTTATTTGATTTAGTTACTTTTATTTTATTTTGGGTTTTACTTGATGTAATAAGGCCATAAGGCCCAGTTGGATTTTCTTTATTTTCGCTTATTCATGTTGATTGTGTTACAATTTATTTTAATTAAAGTTAATAAAAACAAAATTTATTTCTTTCAAAATAATAAACCCTAAAATTGTTTTGTCACCTCACTTAAGTTGGATTTTCAAAATTTATTAAATGGGTTCCAATCTAAGCCCAATCCAAACAACATTTTTCTAAAAATTTTACAAATTTTCTCTAAGTATCGAATCTTTTGAAACGGTTTACTTTAGGAACATACGGATCCGGTCCATTCTCGTGGGCGGGTGTGGGTGTTTCAATTGAGCCATGTAGATCACATAACCATGATTAAATTTGGGCCAAATGGGTGACACGAGTGTTTGGGCCATTTGGGCCAAATATTGGGCTTTGAGCCCATTTACACTGTTTCGACCAAATAGATTATCTGTTTCGCTCGAGGCGACTGTAGGCCTTCGAAAAGGTCGTTAACTGTACTGAGACCCTATTGAGTAAAAGGACTGAAATACCCCTAATGAGTAAAATGACCAAAATACCCTTAAAGGGCAAAATTACCGTTTTACCTCTAATACATGAAAATGACTATTTTACCCTTAGAGGAAGATTGACAGAGGAACGTATGTACTGTATGATTGTACTAAGTAGGACATGTTGAATACACGAAATGTTGATGACATGGTATACTGCATGGGGTTGGGATTCTGTTATGGAGGAAGTATTGTTACTGGGGGCTTTGCGACACATACTGATACTGGTGACTCTGCCACAATTACTGTTACTTGTGGCTTTACCACACATACTATACTGGTAGCTCTGCTGCGTTATTATTACTGACAACTATGTTGCAATATTGGTGTGTAGGCTGGGTGGGTTGACTTTGTCCCCACATGGTTGTTGGTTGGTACGGGTGGTGTGCTGGTTGGATTAGGGTGGTTGTATACTTGCACCATACTAATACTGTATTGGACTTAGGCCCACACTGTTACTATATAGGGCTAAGGCCCACATTTGCCTTGATTCTTGAGCAGGCACGTGCTCGATCGTTTCTCGTGTATTCTTGATTAAGTGATAGGGGATTACACATTGAGTTCTCATAACTCACCCTTTTCTTTAACTGTACAGGTAACCCCCAGTCTCAGGCGATTTGGAGCTGCGAGGGACTCGGAGGGGGCCACACGATTGAGGATATTTGTTTAAACGTAATCATTTAATTATATTGGGTTGGTATTTTTGTAATAATGCCTCTAGTGATTTTCAATTTCTTTTAACTGGGTTTTTAATTTCTTATTTTGCACTGCCAAACAGATACAAACAAGTTTTCACAACTAATAATTGTTTTACAAGGCAAACACATATTTTTAACTTGAAGATAATTAAAAATAGAGTAGCTTCCACGAATCTAAACCAATAGTAACAAACATGGTAATCGTTTTACTAAGTGTTGGTTTTTATAACTTACCAACTATTACCCAAAAAATAAGAACTAAATGGATTTTTTTTTTACTCAAACGATTTCTCCCATCAACCTTGATTTTGAAAAACACTTCGATGTGACACGCTTGATTCACTGTAGCGTCTAAGCCGAGTTTAGGGTGTTTCATCACTACTTATACGTTTTCTGATGTCAATTCCTTACACGAAAATTAGAGAAATCCAGATACCAGAATCACCACGTTTCTATGATCGAACCAGAAGCGTAATCATAATAGACATAATTATCACAAGCTAAAGAACACACTTTAAAGATAAGCCATGATTAATAATTTACGAAGTATGAATGATAGGAAAACTATGATAAGGAAATTTAATATACAATACCATACCAGAAACCTGAGAACATAACTCATAAGAAAATAATAAAGATACTGATGATTCCTCAGAGAAAGCCCGAAGAAAAACACTTCTTACCGACTCTGGACTTCCATAATAACAGAGATAATATATTTCCAAATATTTATATATAAGGCGAAATTATATCCGATAAAAGCGGAAGAATAGTCCAACATAATTTTTTACGATCGACTTTATTCTAACATAATAGAATAGAATTATGAAGAGATAAAGAAATACCGATCATAAACTGACCCGACCAACAGGGCTTTCGTCTAACATAAGAACTCCATTAGAACTAAACAATCACACACATGTCTCTGAGGATAAAAGAATATATATAGAATACACAGAAATATCATCATATTCATCTCAACTATAACTATCACACACAGACATCTTTACTACTCAATTATTATTTCTCTGACTAATTCTGTCATCATATACCCCGCATTATTCCATTCACTAATGAAAACCAATTCGGGAAGAATCTCAGCAAACACATACTTTAGACTTCATACTCAATTGAGTCGAATAGTCGAGACTAGCTTCTTCTTTATCCGTGACATTGCATAATCTGCGTAATCTTTAAAATAATCTGATATTTCTTCTAAAGCTGAGTTCATTTGTCACACTATACTCAACTCTGTTTACATTACTAATTATTTCACAATGAACTCTTTAGTTTCCCACTTATGAACTTATTTAACATAATTCTCGCGAAATTTCATCATAAAGCAACACTGTAAGGGGGTGAGGTCGTAAAGCCTCTAACTTGACTCTCATAAATACACACATATTACTTAGCATTCATCATTAATGTAATATCATCATAATCACATAATTCACTCAAGAAAATTTTCATACTTAGTCATGTTACACAAAATTTTCGATTATCTTATTCAAACAAGTGTACTTAAACATACATTACATGAATATTGAGTAAATTTACTCATAGCAGTCACTTAATGAAGTATGTTAGGCACATAGCATCATATGAATACCAACATACATGGATAAGCTTATCACAACACAGACTATCGTTTCATTTCACTTTTCCACATTTTCCAACTTATGGTTATCTCATTCCGCACATTAACACATACATATCATGAACTTCTATTCATACCTTTCCACATTTCAACAGATCGTAAGCACATTTCAATCATCTTAATATCAATTTTAGCATTATCGACAATAGCTCGGTTGGAAGTCATCTCTGTTTTAACAAAATAATTTCGTTAGAGCCAAGAGATATCACACTATCACAGTTCACATATGGCATGTATAGCTAGACTCTTGCACATGCCATGTTAGTCTGAGAATCAACTAAACCCTCTGATACCACTAAATGTAACACCCATTACCCGTATCCGTCACCGAAATAGGGTACGAGGTATTTCCGAACTTAATCACATATAATTGTTCATTTTTTAGTCATAAATTTCCATTCAAATTTAAAACTTTTCATTCATAATCATATTGTCCCTATTGCGGGCATACTAGGTCAAAAAACATACTTTGGAAGTGGTCCGAGACTAAACCGAGAACTTTAAAATACTTAGAAAATTTTAGCACAAAATAAGGCCACACGCTTGTGTGGTTTGGGTCACGCCCGTGTCCTCGATCTGTGTAACTCTCTGTTTATGACGTCATCAACCATTTAGGGTCGCACGGCCAAGTCACATGCCTTTGTGCTAGGCCGTGTGACCATCCTTGTGGATGAAAGTTAGGCTATTTACCAAGCCTTTTTCCATCCAAAAACTCTTGCATACTTATACCAAGTTTATCGAAACACACATGGCATTTTTTTAGGCATCCCAATAACCATTTCATGGCATTCTCACACCATTTATAAATCACATTCATCATGCACAACCACACACATACTTAACTAATCATAGAGTATAACTTACTCAACCATTCACATTTAGTATTTGCCAAGCATAATTAACACACATTCACGCATCAAAACTAAACAAGCATGCACATCCATGTAATGCTTCATCATAGACTTATAACATAACAAATATTGGCCACATCAAATCGCCTTATACAACAATGACCCTCAATTAGCATAGGCCAATGTTCTAGGCCAACTCGTAATAACATATACACAAATGACTAAGTCCCTATAATGCCATAGACTTAAAAAGCTAGAATAAAAATCATCGATACCAATCCATAGATTCTTAGTGTGATAGAATCTCCGATGACCTCCAACTCGAGCTAGCATATGTGACACTATAGGAAAAAGAAAAAAAAGTGTAACAGTCCGGTTTAGACCCTAATCAGAATAGTGGTTTTGGGACCACAAATCTGAGTCAAAAAAATATTTTAATATTATTTTCTATGTTTACCATATGTGATTAAGCATGTGTGAAAGTTTCGTGAATTAATTTTATTGTTTGTATGCTTAATTAGAGAAAAGGACTTAATCGCAGAAAATGTAAAAGTGGCCTTCTAATTTATTAAGTACCTAATTGATGTGTCTTTATAAAGATGAGGTCCTTATGTGGTTATTCAACCCTTGAATGTTTTAAATGACAAAGACGGACAAATGTTAGTGGGATTTTAATGTAAATTAAAAAGGTTAAAATAGTAAATGTGATAATAAGTTAATTAAAACAAAAATAAAACATTTTTATCATCATTTGTGTCCATCTACCATCGAAAATAAGAAAAGAGAAAGGGTTTTAAGCTTCTTCAACATTCGGCCATTAAAGTTCTTAGATTGAGGTATGTTTTGATTCAGTTTTTGATAATTTCTAAGTTTTTGTAATAGTTGCTTCGAATACTATCAAACCCATGCCTTAATTTTCGAATTTGATGAAGAATTTGAAATGTGCCATTGATGAATGCTTGAGCTTTGTGATGTTAGTTGATGAAATATAAAATATATGTGTTAGATTAACATGTTTTGTCTTTAGATTTTTGGTGAATTTGAGTAATTTGGATGAAATTCTGAAAATAATATTTTGAGGGACTAAAATGTGAAATAAATGAAATGTATGGTCTTGTATGATCATGATGGAAATTTGGATAAGCATGGGTATAAGGGAATTATGTGTATTTTGTGAAATAAGGACTTAAATGTCAAAAATGTGAAAATAAGAGGGGTAATTTGTAAATTGCCCTAAATGTGTGTTTTTGGATTGAATTGAATGGTTTGGTGAATAAGTGAGTTAAAGTTGAATATGTATAGATCAAGAACAAAAGAAAACAGATTTAAAACGAGGAAAGTCGAAAGTGAACGAGTAGTCGAATCCGTCCGATTATATCCATATGAGGTAAGTCTATACACAAATAAATGTATTTAAGTTAAATTATTCATGTTCATTTGATATTGAATTGTGATGAATGGCTTTGGATGATATACGGTGAAAACCGAGAAAGTAAGGTCTGAAAAGTACTTGTACGAACCTTAGGAATAGATAGGATGCATATGTCATGGAATAGGATTCTAAAATGTGATATCATGTAAGACCACGTCAGGGACATTGGCATTGATTTAAGATTTCGTGTAAGACCACGTCTGGGATGTTGGCATCGATTTAAGATTTACATGAAGGACCATGTCTGGGACATTGGCATCGTATTTGATTCGTGTAAGACCATGTTAGGGACAGTGGCATCGATTATTTGATTACATGTAAGACCACGTCTGGGACGTTGGCATTGTACGAGTATTCCAAGTATCCAATTTGATTCTGAATGGATCTACGAGCAATTTCGAGAAATGAAAGAATGTGTGAAATGTAACACCCCAAACCCGACCTAGAAGTTAGGCCCGAATCTGGCGTGTCATATTGAGGTGTTTTTTGAAAACCGCGTTTTCATTGAAAACCCCTCTTGATATTTAAAAACTAAAATCCTAGTTTGTGATTGTTATTATTAATCGACATTTATTAAGAAGTCATTACCTTTAAAACCTTGTTCATTGCGGAAGCTTAATTTAAAACAACTAACTTATAAAAAATGATATTTATAACTTCGTTGCGAAAACGTAGTGTTTTGAAAATAGATATTGTTTTGGAAAACCGCAATTCAATGTTGAGCAGATTTAAAACATAATAAACTAAAAATCCCAAACTATACTAGAATTTAAGAGAGGCCTTATTACAACCCAATAAAAATGGTTTAATAAAGTAAAATAGAATACTAAAATCCAAAACTGCTCGTAGTGTGGCCACCTCTGAGCCCTCTAATACATTAGACCACCTACTAAGGGTTACTTGGAAAAAAAAAAAGAGGGGGTGAGTTTGCGAAAACTCAATGTGTACAACCCTCATTAGAAAAAACATGCATCACAACAATCCGGGTCGAAGCCCATTACAATAACGGTGGCAATTGGGCCTTAGCCCAAAATAGCCTCGGTTGGGCCTTAGCCCATTACACTCCTTATGTAGCACCGATTGCAGCACTAACTTATCAGTGCAGCATGGCTGCTCGGTGGCTAAAAAGCCTTCGGTGGATCCACAGTCGTCAAGCGACCATTCGATCCTATTAGCACTTACTCCGTATTAATAAACCCATCCCCATGCAGCATAATAACACATGAATGCATCATATGATAATAAACATACCATAATAATCACAAATCTTATATAATAATAACCATATAACATGTAGGGGCATTTTCGTTATTTTTCACTTCAACAGCATCTCGGTCATTTCACCCATCGAGGGTAATTCAGTAAGTTCACATATAACGGCCTTACCAATTACCTACTATCGCCTCAAGTGACTTGGTACCCTTTTTAGGTCTCTACGGAACTAATGGGGCCTAAAATCTATTTTAGGCCCAAACGGGACCACACGCTTATGTGGCCCAAAATGCATGGTATCGGTTACAAGTTTGCAGATTTCCCATTTGGATTTATTGCTTAACAATTTTCCAATAATTTCGCCCATGTGGGTCGAATACCCCATTAGACCATGGCTTGATTTGGCTTCGGTTAGGCCCATTCTGACCTCGATGTCGCGAGTGTTTGTGACACTCTCAATGACTTAACACCACGATTCGTATCTCGATTTGCCACTACAAGTGCTCAAACGCTTGAATGGGCACAGTTTCCGGCTTTTCAGCTTTTCGGCATTTGTCGATCTATAATCAGAATGGTGTTAGTACACAACTGATTACGAGTGTGCCACAAAACCCCTAGCACCGAACCTATGTAAGACAAGAACAACAATTAGACCAACGATTAAAAGAATTATTCTTCAAATATTTCACAAGCCGAAACCACGCTTACTCCCACCTTGATTTCCCGAGCGGTTAAACATTTTTGATTTTCAACGAGGGATACGAACCCTTGAATAAACTCTATGATATAAACCCCTTCTTAAAAAACAAATAGAGTAACCGTGTGGTTCCAAGTCCACCTTTGATAAAACACATTGAGTACACTTACCAAATTAAGGTTTATGAATATGAAATGCCTGCCTCAAAACACTTGTCTACTCCTCCACCCCAAGTGAACCTACATACCAACCATATCAAACCACAAAGGATGGGGAAGATTCGTCACTTAGCCACAAAGACAACCTCCCCCCATGAAAAGATTGAAAGAAAACAATCCACTTCCCCTTAGATTTGGCAAAACAACCTTCCTTGAATATGGTCCTAGAGATGTGACTATAAAAAGGTAGGTAAGATGCTATTAATCTCGGTTGATTAATCTTAAAAGATAGAACAAAGGTAGTAACGAAGACCAAAAAGATAGGTTCGACCAATCTGAGAGAAGAAAGGCAAGAAGATGAATTCAGCTAGAGTTTGAGTATAAAGACAAGAAAAGAAGAACAAGATCAAGAAGAGGAGAAGAAAGGGAGAAAGATTTCCAGAGAGAATTCAGCACTTGCTTCCTGAGTTTCGGTAGAAGTGAATAAAAGTTTAAAGGGAAAAGGTATCGAAAGGTCAAAATGCACCTAAAGAATGAAAATACAATTGCTCAAAAAGAAAACTTTCGAAACAAAAGAAAAGAAAAAGAGAGAAAAACCCTTAAAGCTCGTATACAAATTTGACACATCCACAAAAAACCCCCAAGTGCTGAATCCTTACCATAAAGAACCCAATATTCGGCCAACACATCTCCCCACTTGAATCCCATTTTTTTTCCACTTTCTCCTCCTACAAACTCTCTCCTTCATCTATTTGAACCATTTGACTCATTCAAACACTTCTCCATTAGTGTTTGATTCCAACACAACCTCTTGACTCCACAGTGAGCAAAATAAATGCCCTCGGTTACAGCAGTGGGGTTCGAACTCCTTCCCCTTCTTTGTGCTAATGACGCCACCACCACTCCACCAAGTGCTCACTTGTGTCTCTTAAAGACACACAATAAAATTTGAGCCTACAGCTAAAGTCTAATTCCCTTTAAAACAAAATAATTTAAAAGAAAAGCATGAACCAAGACTAGAACCTTGGATCTCTTGCCTCCCTGTGGCGTCACTCCCTTGTTCTCTAAGTGGCGCCTCTTTGCCACCACATCAAAACTCTTTTTGTGTCAGCAAAACACCAATAATTTCCCTTAAGCCTTGCTTCCATCAGCTCTATCCACTAAGAGGCCAAAAATGAAAATTCTTCCTATGGCCTAACTTAAACACGAGACTTCATAGAAACCCTGTAACCTTCCAAAATCACCTTCCTAGCAGGTCCAACTTGAAATAATGCCATTCCTATTTTCCAAAAAATTCTAAAATGCTTCTGCACTCGGGGCCCAACAGGACCAATTCTACTAGGCCCAAATTCAGGGTGTTACAAATCTACCCCTTAAAGAAATTTTGTCCTCAAAATTTCCAACTATCTAGTAGTCGAAAAATACCGGTCATACCACTACGCTTCTGCTGCGCACTTTAATCCTAATTGTAACCTAAGTAAATAGCACATTACAAATAAAGTACGTACCAGTATTCACATCCAAAACGTCTCTGTCTTCTCGGCGACGTGCTACATAAACCAATGCTGGTTGCCTCGCCTCCCCAAGACCAGCACCTCTACCTGGAGCTCCATAGGCCAAACCTTTTCCATTCCTTACATGCCCATGGCCTCTAGACGGCTACTATCTACCCCTCAGTGGTTGTATGTTACCCCTAACGAAAGCCTGCCTCAGATCCGGTCTTCTGGGACACCCTATGAGATAATGATCCATGGAACCGCAACTCAGACAAGCCCTTATCCTTCTCTAGCACTCGCCCACATGTCCTTTCCCATAAGTAGCACAAGGTGGTAGCCCAGTAGCAGCAACAGGGGGCCCAACTCTGACTGACCCATCTACTCTAGCCCTTCTCCTAAATCTCTGATTAGAATCGAAATGCTCAGTCTCCTTCTTGTTTTTTCCCCTTTCTCTTTCCCTATTTAAACGCTCAGAGCACTTTACATCCTCGGTGATCTTAGCTTTCTCTACTAATGTAGCGAAGTCCTGCTCCCTCTGTGGAGCTATCAACACTCGAAGACTGTCCCAAAGGCCATCTTCGAACTGAGCACAATGTTCATACTCCGTTAAATAATTCCTTGAGCATACCAGCTAAGTCACAAAAATTCTGCCTCTTACACAGCCACAGACTTGTTGCCTTGAACCAGATTCAGAAATTCTTTCCTACGAGCGCCAACATAGCTAGCACCCACATACTTTCCTTGAAATGTGGACTTAAAGAATTCCCAAGTCAATCGATCAGACGAGGTACCCTCTTTTACCGTAAGCCACCATTGGTAGGCTTCATCCCTCAGCAAGGAAATGGTACCCTTCAACTTCAGTTCCGGCGTGCAGTCGAGGTCATCCATAATTCTTTCGGTGACTTCTAGCCAGTACTCCGCCACACTTGGGGCCACCCCAGAAATTCCCTTGAAGTTCTCTGCTCCATTGGACCAGAGTCGTTCTGTAACTGACCCACGACCTCCAATACTAATATTAGGCTCAATAAACCCAGCAACTCTTTCCAAGATACGAAGCATTGCCTGTGACAGTGCGTTATTCCCGATGCTTCGATCGAATGACCCTGTCTCAGTTATTGGTGAAGCTGGTGCTTCTCTCGTCTCAACATTGGGCATGTGGTTTGACACCGAAGACCCAGCCCTAGCACTTCCACGACCTCTTCCGTGGCCGCTGGCACCTCTTCTAGCACTCATTACCACTTCACGTATTATCTAAATTAGAAATTTATGAATAAGCCCATAGTTCCAGTAACTAAAACATGTTTTATAGAAGCAATAGTTAAGAGTTATTTTCGAAATCACAAGCTCACCACAGTTTTTAGCCTTGTAAGGGCCTCAGTTTTACTCTAAATAAGAGTCTCAGTATAGTCTATCATCTAAAGTAAGCCCAGTAACTATCTACAGTATAACAATTTAAAACAGATAGGAGAACTTACTTGGTCCGACGATGGAGACTCGGTGTGCCATACAAAAATCCTCCAAAACCACTTGAAAATCATTTGTAAACATATTTAAAATAGAAACTAAAGCCCATTTCACAGCCCAAGTTTTGTAAGTTGGCTCTGATACCACAAAATGTAACACCTCAAACTCAGCCTAAAAGTTAGGCCTGAATCTGGCATGTCACATTGAGGTATTTTTTTGAAAACCACGTTTCATTGAGAACCCCTTTTGATGTTTAAAAACTAAAGTCCCAGTTTGCGATTGTTATTATTAATCGACATTTATTAAGAAGTCATTACCTTCAAAACCTTGTTCATTGTGGAAGCTTAATTTAAAACAACTGACTCATAAAACGTGATATTTACAACAGGATAAATATATATGTGATCAACACTTTACACCACCTAGGAACGAACAAATAAAACAACTTGATATTAATCATTGGTTGTTTAAGATATTAGAAAATAATTTTAGTGAAGAACCATTAAAATTATGGAAAAATAGTCCTAGATATTGTACTATAAAATTGGAAAACCCTAATAAAATTATTAGAGTAAAACCTATGATCTATACTAAACATGATATAGATGAGTTTGAGATACAGATAAAAGAGTTATTAGAAAAAGGATTAATAGAAGAAACTACTAGTCTACATTCTAGTCCTGCCTTCATGGTAAGAAACCATGCAGAAATAAAAAGGGGAAAAGCTAGAATGGTCATTAATTATAAAAGATTAAATCAAAATACTATCTTTGATGGTTATTTTATTCCAAGAAAGGAAGTTTTAATTAATCAAGCTAAACAAGCAAAATATTTTAGTAAATTTGACTGTAAGTCAGGATTCTGGCAAATCATGCTAACAGAAGAATCTAAACCATTAACGGCTTTCAGTGCTCCTAATGGGCATTATCAATGGAAAGTAATGCCATTTGGATTATGTAATGCTCCGCAAGTCTTCCAAAGATCGATGGACTCTATATTTAAAAAACATAAAAAGTTACGTATTTGTGTACAAAGTTGATATTTTAATATTCTACGATACATTAGAAAATCATAGGAAACATTTAAATATTATATCTAGAGAATTCATTCAACACGAAATTATACTAAGTCCTAAGAAAATTGATTTAGAAAAAGCGAAATCAATTCTTAGGATTAATATTATCTGGCGATGGTCTTAAACTCCAAGATCATATTATTGTAAAAATAAAAGAATTTCCGATAAATTTCTTGATAAGAAACAACTTCAACAATTTTTAGGAATTGTTAATTATGGTAGAAATTTCTTTCCTAACTTATCTAAAAAATTAGATGAGTTATATGAAAAATTAAAAAAGGACAAACCTTTTGAATGGTCTAAAAAAGATCCAGACATTATAAAACAAATAAAGTCTGAAATAAATCATATTCCTAAAGTCTATTTACCTAAACAAGGTGATAAATTAATTCTTGAAACAGATGCCTCTGAAAAAAATTGGGTTTGTGTTTTAAAAGCAAAAACAATGAGAAATGAAGAATTAATTTGTGGATATAGTTCAGGAAAGTTTAAACCAAACGAAATAAATTATGCTATTTATGAAAAGGAACTATTAGCAATAAAAAAAAGGAATAAAAAATTCCTAATATATTTAGCACCAGAAAATTTTATCATTAAAACTGATAATCAAGATGTTAAATAATTTCTAACTAACAAAAGTTTAGAAACAGTACCAAGAAGAATTAGATGGTACAATGAATTATGCCAGTTTAACTTTGAGGTTATATACATAAAAGGTACTAACAATATGATTGTTGATTTTCTTAGGAGGCCTTATGGATAGCAGGCCTGGTTAGGATAAAATTGTACTTGTGTTGGTGCAGCCATAAATCCCTGTTTAGGACTTACTTTTGCAGGTGCAGCAAGATATCCTTGTTTAGGACTTGCAGGTGCAGCAATAAATCCCTGTTTAGGACTCATTGGTGTTTTTCCCTTATTGGGTTTTTTATGGGCAGTAGTCCATTCTCTGAATTTTTCTAGAGGCTTTTTACCTCTATCCATAAGGCCTGCTAAGAAAATCAACAATCACTAGTACAAATAAATTTAGGATTTTCTACTAATGGTGTTTCTATAGCGATCTTTCCTATAGATAATCTAACTGATTTTTATCAATAGATAACGGTAAATATTGCTTTATAAAATTATTTCCTAATAGTATATCTCCATACATATTAGGAAGACATAATATTTTAGGAATTACAAATCTTAGATTGTTTATGTAGATTGGTATATTTTTAGCTTAGATATTATTTTGGAAAACCGTGATTCAATGTTGAGCAGATTTAAAACATAATAAACTAAAAATCTGAAACTATACCAGAATTTAAGATAGGCCTTATTACAACACAATAAAAATGGTTTAATAAAGTAAAGTAAAGTACTAAAATCCAAAACTGCTCGTAGTGTGACCACCTCTGAGCCCTCCAATACATTGGACTGCCTATTGAGGGTTACATGGAAAAATTAAAAAGAGGGAGTGAGTTTGCGAAAACTCAGTGTGTACAACCCTCATCAGTAAAAACATGCATCATAACAATCCGGGCTGAAGCCCATTACAATAATGGTTGCAATTGGGCCTTAGCCCAAAATAGCCTCGGTTGGGCCTTAACCCATATCATATGTCACATATCATAAATATTTGGGCCTAAGCCTGTAATATCCCGGGTTAAGGGGGTTAATTTATTTTTGGCATTGTTGCATGATTATTGGTGAGCTATTATGTTGTTTGCATGGTTTTGGGGCTTAGATGAAGGCTAGGAGTGTGCACAGTAGGTGGAAAAATTTTTGTTTTGGGCTTTAGGGGATAGGAGTGAAGGAGATGGGGCTTTTAATTAAATTAAGTGAATTTAAAGCACAAATGAGGAGCTAACAAAGTGGCAAGCATGCGCCACATGGAGAGTGTGTGTGGCGTCATCTACAAGGGGAGGTCTTGTGTTCAAGTCGCGAGAATCCCACCCTTTTGGCTCCCATTTTGGACGGCATGGAGGAAGAGGTAGAAGCAACTTGAACTCTAGCTTGGACTTAGTCTTCACATTCAAAGAGGGGTGGAGAGTGAAAGTAGGAGGAGACTTGGTCATGGGATTTGAATTGGTGGTGTAGGAGTAAATGGGGAGATTTGGCGGATTTGGTGAGAGTTTGGGGAAAGGGATGTGTGGCGGTTGGTAATTGGAGTGAGCGAAATTGCCTTTTGGCATGTGTAATTTTGGTCACTTGCAATAGCCTAAGTCGAATCTCTTTGTTCTTTTTTCATTTTGGAAGCCAAGACCCAAGTGCTCTCATCTTTGCGAAATTTCTTTTGGCTTTGGTGTCCTTTTCCTACCTTTCGGTCAAAGCTCTTTTGGGTAAGCAAGTTTCTCCTAGTCAAAAACGAGCCAAAATTTGCAAGACACTTCTTCTTCTTCTTCTTTTTTTCATTAGAGCAGAATGCTCAAGGAGCTTTTCGACAAAAATTGTTTTGCATCTCTAAACTTGGTGGCCGAGAGTTCTTTTGCATTTCTCTTCTATTCTTTTTTGTACTTGAACAAAGCCGACCCTAGTATCCCTTTTCAAATTCTTTTCTCTTTTCTTTCACACAAAACCAAAGCTATATTCATCCATTCATCTTTTCTTTATTTTCTTTCTTTGTCAAAACCTATTAGTCGCACCTTACTACCACCCTTGCCGTTTTCCTTCTTTGTTTTTCTCCAAAGCTCTTCTTTTCTTGATCAAGGGTGCTAGCCAAACTCCACTCCCAAACCCCTTTTCTTTGCTTCTTTTCATTCAAAACCGAAGGTGACCCCCCTCCATTCATCTTTCTTTACTTTTGTTTCTTTTCCAAAAACCTGTTGGCTAAATCCTTTTCCTCTCTTAGTAGTTGGTAGGCCGATTATTGGTTGTGTTGGGGTGTTGGTGATCAATCGGTCTACTAAAGGGGGTAAGTGTTGGCCGAATGGCCTTTCTCCTTTCTCTATTGCCTTGCCAATTTTTGGGTATATTTAAGGGCTGATTTCGTTTTCTATTATAAAGGAGTAATCACTTGTTTTGGTAACTATTTCCATATAGGGCCTTTAGAGTTCGTAATCAAGCAAGGAGAGCCTTCTTACTCTGCTTAACAATCGGTAAGTAGTGGTGAGACGATTGCTCATAGTTATCTGTTTAGTTTCAATTAAGTATATGGTTTCCAAGGATTAACCATGTTCTCTCTCTAGGGTGAAGTCGATTGCTGAAAGAACCATTGTTGGGTTCGAATTTGGTAGGAAACCAAATCAAGTTGAAGGTAAGGATAAACCGATATACCCTTTGATTTAGTTGGTTTTGGCCGAATGGTATGTGTGCTAACCCTTTGGTTGGTCGATTTTAGGATCAAAGTTGTCAAGGTGGTCGAGGGTCTTAGGCCGGTTCCTAGTATTAAAACTCCGCTAATTCGGTGTGTAAACCAACACACTATCTTAACTTAATAATATAATAACTTTGTTGTGTAAATGGAGCAGTGTGATTGGTGATTTTGGTACCCATTGAGGTAGGGATACGGATTCGGTAAGTCCGTTCGATATGAGCTATGTGATGATATATGATATTATGATTATGGGTGCATGTTCATTGAGATGCCATATTAAGCATGTGAGCATGATAGCATGATTGCGATTTTGCATCTAGGATGATATGTGATTGGGTGATCACGAGAGGAGGGAATATGATATCCGTGTCTTTGGGACCTTGTGTCTTTGGGACACGAGGTTTGGCACCTCCGGTGGTTTGGTACTGCGTATTTTGTGACTTTGGGTCACGGAGGTTTGGCACCTCGGCGTCTCGTCTCGATGGCTTAGCACCACGGTGGGTTGGCCCCACATTGATTATCTGGGATTGCGCCAAGGATTTGGTATCACACGATGGGTTGGCCCCATCATCGGTTGTGACTACGGTCACGGTGATTTGGTATCACATTGTGTCTTTGGGACACGGAGGTTTGGCACCTCATTGCGACTCGTCCACGTGGTTTGACACCACCGTGGGTTGGCCCCACTTTTGAGATATGGGATCGTGCGCTAGTGATTTGGTATCACACGATGGGTTGGCCCCATCATTGGATTATTGTGACTTGGTCACGGTGGTTTTAGTACCACGGTATGGATATCGTGACTTTGGGTCACCGGTGGTTTAGCACCACCGGTGGTTTGGTACCACAGGGTAGAAAAGCGATATGGTTGGTTAGGAGCAGGTGCATTATCTGCATTATTCTATTATGTTATGTGTGTGGGCATGTTATCTGGGAGGAATTATACAGCGAGTCTTGCGACTCACTCTCTCCTTTGACTTTGCGGTGACACTTAGACGCGGACATAGAGCGGGATGAACTCGAGGTGCTCATGCCATCTTGAAATAAAGATTGCGGACTTCTTTTATAAAAATTTGGTACACTAGTGATTTATTTCTATTTTGTTATATTTGGGTTTGTAAATGGCCTCTTAAATTATGTTTTTGATATGTTATGTTTAAGTATATTTTCAATATGCTTTAACAAACCAATTAAGTGAAATGTGCTAAAACTTGGAAAGACAACGTTTTCAAAACTTCAAAACGATGTTTTAAACTATACCATCGGGTATCATACTATAACTTGGGATAAAATGAACTTAAAGGTTTTCTAACTTAAATATGATTTTTTCTACTAAGTCATAAATGTTTTAGTAACAATAAGAAATAACTTAAGCTTCAAAACAAAATAAACTAGTTTTACCTACACATCGGATTACTTTTCAAAACTTTCTGGGTTTTCAAATACATCATCAGACTTTTAATCGAAACCTAATCGAGTTTTCCTCAAATACAAAATTTCGCTAAGCATTTTCACCAAACTGCTAGACTTCAACCTTAACCACCCAAAACCTTTTCCCTGTAGCATACCAGATTCGGTCGTGGTGTATTGACCGGGTTTGGGGTGTTACATTTGTGGTATTAGAGCCAAGTTCAAAAGCTCGGCTGTGGGGCCGAGGCCCAAAATGTTTTCAAAAGTCTGTTCTAAGTGTTTTGGTTTTAAAAAAAAAGTATGGTTTGAAGGGCATGGCACCGAGTCTCCGGCACCAGTTCGCCCAGGTAAGTACCCCGTACTATTTGTTGTGATATTGATTGATATGATTGGCTAGTGATAGTAAGATTACTTTAGAGACTGAAACTAATAGGACTCGTGGACTCATGAAAACAAAGCTTCTTTAAAAATTCATAAGACTTTGCTTTAAACACATTGGAATAATGACCGATACATAAAAAATTCTTTAATCGGACGAGATTTAGTCATGAGTACCGAGGTGGGCGTGGTGCGTGGGCGTGGTCGCAGTAGGATGGCTGTTCGAGCAAGTAGGTTACAGTCGGGGTTCGAGAGAATGAGGTACAGTTTCCGCCACCAGCTGGAGGTGGTGAGTTCCAGGAACAGACCGGCGATGACGCAGTGTCACAGGCGATGCTGCGGGTTTTGGAAAGGGTAGCTGGAGTAGGTGGAGGCATAGGAGCTAGGAAATCGTGCTGGCGACTTGAGCAAATGGGGCTGAATTCTTTCGGGTGTCTCTGGTGTTGCTCCTAGCCTTCTGAGTATTGTATCACTCCTCGGGATGAGTCATACCGTGGTGGCTCCGCGGTCCGTGGCATATGCGGTGAAGATCGACATGGGACTATTTTCGGCCGCTTATCGGAAAAATACGTCGAGCTAACTACATAAATGAGCGAGAAAAGCATTTACGAGGTTAGTCGAGGAGCAAATCGTGTCCGAGTCTGAGGTAGAATTTACGAGTGAGTCGGTATGCGGGGTATGGTGGCTCTTGAGCTTGAGAGGTGCGTTCGTTTGAGGATGGCTGCGAGGGCGAACTAAGGGCGATAATTGCGCCCAATGCGGGCGTGAATTCTGATTCTGGTTGAAAAGCGAAGGTTGCGAGGGCATTAAAGAGTCGTGAGGCGGTATGGATAGAAACCGTCATAAGCGGAGTTTTGGATCTTCTGGTCGTCGGTAATCAATGAGAAAAGGGCTAGACCGAGTGGGCGAATCGATCGGGTAGGTTTGTTCTTTGCTAGGTAGGGACCGCCGCATTATAACCGTTAGGGAAGGCTCATTGGGGAGGATGTTGGGTGATGGCGGAAATTTGTTTTGAGTGTGGCTCGTTGGACCACCGTGTGAGGGACTGTCCGCAAGTTGGCTAGGATTCGGTCAGAATCGGTCGTACTCGATCTGAAATAATGGACCACCGTCATGCAGAGGGCCGAGGTAATGGCGAGGGGTGCTTGATTACGGTGGTAGTAGAGCACCGGGTAGAGTCTGAGTAGTTACGAGGCCGAACGGTGGGACTAGTGTATCTTTTGGCCGAGAGAGGAGGCGGCATGGGACATCATTACCGAATCGTTTTAATCTTTGGTTCTCCATTCTTGCTTTAATTGATGTGGGTTCAACACACTCGTATGTTGCAAGTAGCATAGTGAAGACCATGGATTTAGACTACGAAATATCTTCTAGGCGGATAGTAGTAATAAGCCCTCTAGGTCACTCTGTAGTGGTAGATAAAGCGTATAGAGCGTATACTGTAGAACTCCAGGGGTAATATTTGAGGTCGATCGATGGAGCGCCATTCGGGAGTTCAATTTAATTCTCGGAATGGTGGGTTGGGTAAGTATCGGTGAAGTTGAATTGTGACTAAGTGCATGGTTACGAGCACGGTGAGGGTGAGAAGTAGTTCTAATCGGTAATAGGAGAATTATCATCAAATGTGGTATCTGCTTTCGGCCAGAAAATGGTCGGGAAGAGGCGTAAGCGTATGTGGTTCATGTGTATGCCTTGGAGGCTAAGGAGTCTGCGTGGGGACGGTTCGGACGATTAGGAATTTTGGATGTGTTTCTGAGGAGCTTAGGGTTTGCCACCGGATCGGGAGGTAGAGTTCGGGATAGATCATTCAAGGAAGCTGCGCCGTATCCATTGCTCCGTCTGAGGATGGCACCTAAAGAGTTAGTGGAGCTTAAGGCTCAAATCAGGAGTTATTGGACCGAGGCTTTATCGGGCCAAGTGTTTACGCCATGGGGGCCTTGGGTTCTTTTGTCAAGAAGAAAAGCGGCACTATGCGGATGTGCATAGACTACCGCCAACTGAATAAGCTGACGATCAAAAACAAGTATCCACTACCTCGGATAGATGACTTGTTTGATCAGCTGAAGGGGGCGTCGGTTTTCTCGAAGATCGACCTAAGGTCTGGGTATCACCAGTTGAAGGTAAAAGAGGCGGATATCGTAAGGCGGCATTTACGTACTCGGTATGGGCACTTTGAGTTCTTGGTTATCTAGATTCGGATTGACTAACTTGCAAGCGGCTTTCATGAATCGATGAATAGGGTGTTCCAACGATTACCTAGATCGGTTAAATGGTGGTTTTATCGACGACATCTTGGTATACTCAAGAAGCGAGGAGGAGCATGATGCTCATTTCTTGGGTGGTATTGCGATTCTAAGGGAGAAATAGCTCTGTCGAAGTTCGATAAATCACGAGTTAAGCTCGGGGAGGTGGCGTTTTTGGGTCATGTAGTATCGGTTTGAGGATTAGAGTGGACCCGTAAGATAGAAGCGGTTTTGGATTGGAAGCCGCCTAAGTCGATGTGAGATTCGGAGTTTTACGGGCTTGGCGAGATACTAGAAGATTTGTAGAGGTTTCTCGTTGATCGTGGCGTAATGACTAAATTATTGAGAAAAGGGTTCCGTTTGTTTGGGTGGCGGCGGCGGAGAGCTTGATAAGTTAAAGAAGATTTTGTTGAAGCTCGGTTCTAATTCAACTTTGAGGTGGTAAGGAATTTACTGATGTCTTGCGATGCATCACATCTGGTTTGGGTTGTGTCTTGATGCAAGAAGGAAGGTTGTAACTTACGCATCCGCGGTGAGGCCACACGAGGGCAATTATCCTCACGCGATCTGGAGTTAGCGGTGTAGTATTTGCCTTAAAGATATGGAGGCATTACTTATGCGGAGAAAGATCGATAGTTTATACGGACCATAAAAGTCTGAAGTATCTTTTGACTCGGAAAGACTTAAATCGAGGCAGCGCCGATGGATTGAGTTGGCTGAAAGACTACGATTGCTCAATTGAGTATCATCGGGCAAGGCTCACGTTGTGGCGAATAGCGTTGGCCGTAAAATTTGTTCAATTTGAGGCGTTATTTGCTCACTTGAGTTTGTATGACGACGGGAGTATTACAGCGAGCTACTGAGTTAAGCCTACTTGGGTTGAGCGGATCGAAAAAAAGCAGTTGTTGGATGAAGTTACGAGTCGCGAGAGGACACAAGTGCGAAATGATGGTTTGAAGGGTTCTGACTTGTCGATGATGGGGTCTTTGTGTTTTCGAGGAAGGCTTGTATCTTAGAGATTACGAGTTGAGGCAAAAGATTCTTGAGGATGCACATAGCGACCCTACGCTATGCATCCGGAGGTAGCAAGATGTATAGGGACCTCGAGAAACGATTACGGTGGCGAATGCGAAAAAAGAGGTGGCCAGAGTTTGTGGGTAAGTGTCGACTTGTCGGCGGTCAAAACTAAGCACCGATTGCCGTCTGGGTTGCTTGACCGGTGAAGATTCCACGATGGAAGTGGGAAAGGATAACTATGGATTTACGTCGGTGGATTCTTTGCTTGCAAGCAAAAGGATTGATGCAGGTAATTGTGGATCGGTGACTAAATCCGCTCACTTTATTCCGGTGAGGTGGATTACTCACTGCGAGAGGTTGGCAAAGTGTATGTATCGAGATAGTGAGGCGCACGGGTGCGGTCTCGATCATCTCGGATAGAGACCCAATTCACGTTAAGGTTACGGAAGGCGTTACATCGAGCTCTAGGTACGGTTGAATTTGAAAGACACATTTCATCCATGAGACTAACGGCGATCGGAAAGGGTTATCTGATCTTGGAGGATATGTTACGAGGTTGTGTATTGGACTTGAGGGTAGTTGGGAGGAGTATCTACCGTTGGTGAGTTCGCCTACAACAACAGATTACCAGCGAGCATCAAGATGGCACCTTATGAGGCGTTATGCGGTAGAAAGTGTCGTTCACCTACTTGTTGGACGAGTTAAGTGAGCGTCGATTATTGGGACGAGTTGGTTCTTTGAGACCGAAGACAAGGTTAAGTTGATTCGAGGCTCGATTGAAGGAAGCTTGGACCGGCGAAGTCTATCTGATCTTAAGCGGAGAGATATTGAGTTCTTTGTGGGAGATCGGGTTTTCTGAAGGTCTCACCGTGGAAGAAAGTATTAAGGTTAGGGAAGAAAGGCAAGCTAAGTCCGAGGTTTATTGGGCAGTATAAGGTAGTAAGGCAGTGGGACGATTGCATATCACTCGAGTTGCCGGTGAGCTAAGTCGATTCACGGCGTGTTTCACGTTTGATGCTTGGCGATATCATTCCGATCCATCACATGTGGTAACGATAGAAGAGATCGAGGTAAATCGAGATATGTCCATGGAAGAAGAGCACATGCTGATTTTAGATCGGGATGTGAAGGTTACGCGGGAAATCTGTGCCTCTGGTTAAGGTTCTTTAGGCGGAATCATGGCGTGGAAGAAGCGGCGTGGGAACCCGAGGATATGATGAGGCAACAATACCGCAACTCCTCGACCGAGGTAATTTCGAGGTCGAAATTATTTTTAAGAGGGTAGAAGCGTAATATCCGGGTTAAGGGGTTAATTTATTTTGGCATTGTTGCATGATTATTGGTGAGCTATTATGTTGTTTGCATGGTTTGGGCTTAGATGAAGGCTAGGAGTGTGCTGAGTAGGTGGAAAAATTTTGTTTTTGGGCTTTAGGGGATAGGAGTGAAGGAGATGGGGCTTTTAATTAAATTAAGTGAATTTAAAGCACAAATGAGGAGCTAACAAAGTGGCAAGCATGCATACATGGAGAGTGTGTGTGTGGCGTCATCTACAAGGGAGGTCTTGTGTTCAAGTCATGAGAATCCCACCTTTTGGCTCCCATTTTGATGACATGGAGGAAGAGGTAGAAGGCAACTTGAACTCTAGCTTGGACTTAGTCTTCACATTCAAAGAGGTGGAGAGTGAAAGTAGGAGGAGACTTGGTCATGGGATTTGAATTGGTGGTGTGGGAGTAAATGGGGAGATTTGGCGGATTTGGTGAGAGTTTGGGGAAAGGGGATGTGTGGTAGGTTGGTAATTGGGTGAGCGAAATTGCCTTTTGGCATGTGTAATTTTGGTCACTTGCAATAGCCTAAGCGAATCTCTTTGTTCTTTTTTCATTTTGGAAGCCAAGACCCAAGTGCTCTCATCTTTGAAAATTTCTTTTGGCTTTGGTGCCCTTTTCCTACCTTTCGGTCAAAGCTCTTTTGGGTAAGCAAGTTTCTCCTAGTCAAAACAGCCAAAATTTGCAAGACACTTCTTCTTCTTCTTCTTTTTTTCAACTAGAGAGAATGCTCAAGGAGCTTTTAAACAAAAATTGTTTTGCATCTCTAAACTTGGTGGTAGAGAGTTCTTTGCATTTCTCTTCTATTCTTTTTTGTACTTGAACAAAGCCGACCCTAGTATCCCTTTTCAAATTCTTTTCTCTTTTCTTTCACACAAACCGAAAGCTATATTCATCCATTCATCTTTTCTTTATTTTCTTTCTTTGTCAAAACCTATTAGTCGCACCTTACTACCACCCTTGCTTTTTCCTTCTTTGTTTTCTCTAAAGCTATTCTTTTCTTGATCAAGGGTGCTAGCCAAACTCCACTCCCCAAACCCTTTTCTTTGCTTCTTTTCATTCAAAACCAAAGGTGACCCCTCCATTCATCTTTCTTTACTTTCGTTTCTTTTCCAAAACACATTGGTCGAATCCTTTTCCTCTCTTAGTAGTTGGTAGGCCAAATATTGGTTGTGTTGGGGTGTTGGTGATCAATCGGTCTACTAAAGGGGTAAGTGTTGGCGAATGGCCTTTCTCCTTTCTCTCTGCCTTGCCTTGATTTTTGGGTATATTTAAGGGCTGATTTAGTTTTCTATTATAAAGGAGTAATCACTTGTTTTGGTAACTATTTCCATATAGGGCCTTTGGAGTTCGTAATCAAGCAGGAGAGCCTTCTTACTCGCTTAGCAATCGGTAAGTAGTGGTGAGACGATTGCTCATAGTTATCTGTTTAGTTTCGATTAAGTATATGGTTTCCAAGGATTAACCACGTTCTCTCTCTAGGGTGAAGCCGATTCTTTGAAAGAACCATTGTTGGGTTGGTTGGTAGGAAACCAAATCAAGTTGAAGGTAAGGATAAACCGATATACCCTTTGATTTAGTTGGTTTTGGTAGAATGGTATGTGTGCTAACCCTTTGGTTGGTCGATTTTAGGATCAAAGTTGTCAAGGTGGTCGAGGGTCTTAGACCGGTTCCTAGTATTAAAACTCCGCTAATTCGGTGTGTAAACCAACACACTATCTTAACTTAATAATGTAATAACTTTGTTGTGTAAATGGAGCAGTGTGATTGGTGATTTTGGTACCCATTGAGGTAGGGATACGGATTCGTAAGTCCGTTCGATATGAGCTATGTGATGATATACGATATTATGATTATGGGTGCATGTTCATTGAGATGCCATATTAAGCATGTGAGCATGATAGCATGATTGCACGATTTTGCATCTAGGATGATATGTGATTGGGTGATCCGAGAGGAGGAATATGATATCAGTGTCTTTGGGACCTTTGTGTCTTTGGGACACGGAGGTTTAGCACCTCCGGTGGTTTGGTACCACGTATTTTGTGACTTTGGGTCACGGAGGTTTGGCACCTCAACGTCTCGTCCCGATGGCTTAGCACCACGGTGGGTTGGCCCCACGATTGATTATCTGGGATTGGCGCGGTGATTTGGTATCACACGATGGGTTGGCCCCATCATCGGTTTGTGACTACGGTCACCGGTGATTTGGTATCACATTGTGTCTTTGGGACACGGAGGTTTGGCACCTCATTGCGACTCATCCACGTGGTTTGACACCACCGTGGGTTGGCCCCACTTTTGAGATATGGGATCGTGCGCTGGTGATTTGGTATCACACGATGGGTTGGCCCCATCATTGGATTATTGTGACTTGGTCACCAAAGGTTTGGTACCACGGTATGGATATCGTGACTTTGGGTCACGGTGGTTTAGCACCACCGGTGGTTTGGTACCACACGGGTAGAAAAGCGATATGGTTGGTTAGGAGCAGGTGCATTATCTGTATTATTCATTATGATATGTGTGTGGGCATGTTATCTGGGGAGGAATTATACTTGAGTCTTGCGACTCACTCTCTCCTTTGACTTTGCAGGTGACACTTAGACGCGGACATGGGCCGGGATGAACTCGAGTGCTCATGCCATCTTGAAATAAAGATTGCGGACTTCTTTTATAAAAATTTGGTACACTAGTGATTTATTTCTATTTTGTTATATTTGGGTTTGTAAATGGCCTCTTAAATTATGTTTTGATATGTTATGTTTAAGTAGATTTTCAATATGCTTTAACAAACCAATTAAGTGAAATGTGCTAAAACTTGGAAAGACAACGTTTTCAAAACTTCAAAACGATGTTTTAAACTATACCATCGGGTATCATACTATAACTTGGGATAAAATGAACTTAAAAGGTTTTCTAACTTAAATATGATTTTTTTCTACTAAGTCATAAATGTTTTAGTAACAATAAGAAATAACTTAAGCTTCAAAACGAAATAAACTAGTTTTACCTACACATCGGATTACTTTTCAAAACTTTCTGGGTTTTCAAATACATCATCAGACTTTTAATCGAAACCTAATCGAGTTTTCCTCAAATACAAAATTTCGCTAAGCGTTTTCACCAAACTGCTAGACTTCAACCTAAACCACCCAAAACCTTTTCCTGTAGCATACAGTTGATCTTAGCGTGGTGTATTGACCGGTTTGGGGTGTTACAAAGCCCATCTCAATAATATAATCCTTATATGCAATGCATAATGCCCATACCAACCCTGCACTCTGTCTCCTGTCCAACCGTCCACTCCTGTGTGGATTTAATTGACCCAACCATTTGTATACTCCTTATGTAGCATCGATTGCGGCACTAACTTATTAGTGCAGCATGGCTGCTCAGTGGCTAAAAAGCCTTCGGTGGATCCACAGTCGTCAAGCAATCATGCGATCCTCTGAGTACTTCCTCCGTATTAATAAACCCATCCCCATGCAGCATAATAACACATGAATGCATCATAAGATAATAAACATACCATAATAATCACAAATCGCATACAATAATAACCATATAACATGTAGGTGCATTTTTATCATTTTGCACTTCAGGAGCATCTCGGTCATTTCACCCATCGAGGGTAATTTAGTAAGTTCACATATAACGGCCTTTCCAATGACTTACTGTCGCCTCGAGTGACTCGGGACCCTTTTTAGGCCTCTACGAAACCAATGGGGCCTAAAATCTGTTTTAGGCCCAAATGGGCCCACACACTCGTGTGGCCCAAAATGCATGGTTTCGGTTACAAGTTTGTAGATTTCACATTCGAATTTATTGCTTAACAAATTTTCCAACAATTTCACCCATATGGGTCGAATAGCCCATTGGGCCCACTAAGCCTGATTCAGCATGGTTAGGCCCGTTAAGGCCTCGATATCGTGAGAGTGTTTGTGACACTCTCAATGACTTAACACCATGATTCGTATCGTGATTTGCCACTACGAGCGTTCGAATTCTCGAATGGGCACAGTTGTCGACTTTTCGGCCTTTTGGCATTTGTCAATCTATAATCAAAATGGTGTGAGTAAACACCTAATTACGAGTGTGCCAAAAAACCCCTAGCACCGATCCTATGTAAGACAAGAACAATGATTAGACCAACAACTAAAAGAATTATTCTTCAAATATTCCACAAGCCGAAACCACACTTACTCCCACCTTGATTTCCCGAGCGGTTAAACCTTTTCGATTTTCAGCGAGGGATACGAACCTTTGAATGAACTTTGCGATATAAACCCCTTCTTAAAAAACAAACATAGTAACTATGCGGTTCCAAGTCCACCCTTGATAAAACACATTGAGTACACTTACCGAATTAAGGTTTATGAATATGAAATGCTTGCCTCAAAACACTTGTCTACTCCTCCACCCCGAGTGAACCTACATACCAACCATATCAGACCACAAAGGATGGGGAAGATTCATCACTTAGCCACAAAGACAACCTCCCCCATGAAAATATTAGAAGAAAATAATCCACTTACCCTTAGATTCGGCAAAACAACCTTCTTTGAATATGGTCCTAGAGATGTGACTATAAAAAGATAGGTAAGATGCTATTAGTCTCGATTGATTAATCTTAAGAGACAGAACAAAGGAAGTAACGAAGACCAAAAAGATGATAGGTTCGGCCAATCTGAGAGAAGAAAGGGAAGAAGATGAATTCAGCTAGAGTTTGAGTTTAAAGACAAGAAAAGAAGAACAAGATTAAGAAGAGGAGAAGAAAGAGAGAAAGGTTTCCAGAGAGAATTCAGCACTTGCTTCCTGAGTTTCAGTAGAGGTGAATAAAAGTTTAAAGGGAAAAGGTCTCGAAAGGTCAAAAATGCACCAAAAAGAATGAAAATACAATTGCTCAAAAAGAAAAATATCGAAACAAAAGAAAAAAAAAAGAGAGAAAAAACCCTTAAAGCTCGTATACAAATTTGACACATCCACAAAAAACCCCCAAGTGCTGAATCCATACCACAAAGAACCCAATATTCGGCCAACACATCTCCCCACTTGAATCCAATGATTTTTCCCCCTTTTTCCTCCTACAAACTCTCTCCTTCATCCATTTGAACCATTTGACTCATTCAAACACTTCTCCATCAGTGCTTGATTCCAACACAACCTCTTGACTCCTCGTGAGCAAAATAAATGCCCTCAGTTGCCAACAGTAGGGTTCGAACTCCTTCCCCCGTGCTCTGCCAATGACGCCACCACCACTCCACCAAGTGCTCACTTATGTCTCTTAAACACACACAACAAAAGTTGAGCCTACAGCTAAAGTCTAATTCCCTTTAAAACAAAATAATTTAAAAGAAAAGCAAGTACCAAGACTAGAACCTTGGATCTCTTTCCTCCTTGTGGCGTCACTCCCTTGCTCCCTAAGTGACACCTCTTGCCACCACACCAAAACTCTTTTTGTGTCAGCAAAACACCAATAATTTCCCTTAAGCCTTGCTTCCATCAACTCTATCCACTAAGAAGCCAAAAATGAAAATTCTTCCTATGGCCTAACTTGAACTTGAGACTTCATAGAAACCCCGTAACCTTCCAAAATCACCTTCTTAACAGGTCTAACTTAAAATAATGCCATTCCTATTTTCCAAAAAAATTCTAAAATGATTCTACACTCGGGGCACAATATGCCCAATTCTACTAGGCCCAAATTGAGGGTGTTTTATGAAATATGTAATCAATTCAAGTACGTTTGAAATGTATACTATGATTGATTATGAAAGGTAAGTATATGTGATTGTGCTCAAGTGAGATATGTGCATAGATGCAATGGGACAAAATATGGTATATGTGTGATTGAGATATGAGCAAAAGAGGTACTTTGAGGAATGAATTGTTAGTAAGCAATGGCTAAACAAATGAGCCAAAGAAGAATTATGAATTTGCAATTGAGATATATTAATGATCTTACATTTGATATGTTTATGAATGTTGTATGATAAGTTTATTTGTATATAGCTTACTAAGCTTTTGAAAGTTTACTATGTGTCTGTTTGCATTGTTTTATAGATCATTAAAGCTACGGAAGGCTCAAGGATCATCGAGGATCATCACCACACTATCAAACTCTATTTTGGTACCTTTTGAAAATGTATATATTAAAGTATGGCATGTATAGTGTAGTAAGTTTTGATTATGTTTTGAAAGGTATAAAAATAGCCATGTGATATGGCTAGATAATGAATATGATGTGAATGAGTAGTTCATGCTATATGTTGCATAATTTGGTGTTGATGGCCAATAGTTGGACTAATTAGATGGTCAAGTTGATGATAAGTTTTATGATGCAATGTTGGTATGTCATGGATGAATGGCTAGTATAATGAATTGGTAAGTTTTTGGTTGGTTTATACTTAGAAATGATTGAGATGAGAATGAGATAAATGTGGCATAAGATGGTTTGATTGATATGCTATTGAATGGTTAGTAAAGATCAACATTTTGGTATGATTTAGTTGCTTTTGGTGTTTGGAATGATACTTGTATGTGTTTGTAGGTATAACCCATAGTGTGGGTGGCAAAATGGCCTTGCAAATGGCCTATATTTTCCCACACGATTGAGCAAACGGGTATGTGGCTGGATCGTGTCCTTTGTGGTTGCATTTCAAAACAAGTCAGTTTCGACCACGGGCTAGACACACGGGCGTGTGACTGGCCGTGTTGTGCAAGTCAGTGTCGACCACGGGTGAGGCACACAGGTGTGTCTCAAGCCGTGTGGACAAGTCAGTATGTATGTCCTGTTTTGCCATGGCTGAGACACACAGGTGATGTCGAGCCAGAGTGTGAGGCACACAGGATGCAGATAATATCTTCGACCTTAAATTTGTGGTCTCGAAACCACTATTCTAACTAGGGTCAAAATCGGGCTGTTACAGCTAGTGTGGGAAATGTTCGATCCGAGTGACCTAAATGTAAGCATTATGGTAAAAGATATTTGAGTAATTGTAGATTGAATGATCGAGCATGTTTTAGATGTGGATTATTAGATTATTTCATTTGAGATTATCCCAAGCCTGTTGAACAAGAGATTATACAGAATCCGAGGCTAGATGATGTGTCAGCTAGAGGCATAAATTCTCAAAGTATAAGAAATACCGGTGGTAGTGAAAGAATTACAAAAGATACAGTTGCGAGATCTAAAACTAGAGCACCTGCCAGAGCATACGCCATTCGAGCTCGTGAAGAAGCTTCGTCTCTAGATGTTATTACGGGTACATTTACTCTATGATACTTCTACGATTGCATTGATAGATCCAGGGTCTACTCATTCGTATGTATGCATGAATTTAGCATCCAGTAAGAATTTTCTTGTGGAGTCTATTGAATTTGTTATTAGAGTATCGAACCCCTTAGGTAAAAGTTCTTGGTTGACAAAGTATGTAAGAATTGTTCGTTAATGTTTCGAGACGTTTGTTTTCCAGCTGATCTGATGCTATTACCTTTTGATGAATTTGATATAATTTTATGAATTGGTTAACATTGAGTGATGCTATTGTGAACTGCAAACGAAAAACTATTGATTTTAGATTCAGAATAATGAAATAGTTTAGATTGAATCTAATGATTTGAATGGGCTACCGATTGTGATATTAGTGATGAAAGCTCAGGGTTATGTGAAAAAGGGCTACGAAGCTTATTTTGCTTATGTGATTGATTCGAGAGTGACTGAAAAGAAAGTTGAATTAGTGCCAGTTGTCTGTGAATTCCCTGATATGTTTCCTGAAGAACAGTTGGGATTACCTCCGATACGCGAAGTTGAATTTGGTATTGATTTAGTGCTGGGTACAACTCCTATATCGATAGCTCCGTATAGAATGACACCAACAGAATTGAAAGAGTTGATATCACAGTTGCAAGAGTTGACCGATAGAGGATTTGCACGATCGAGTTTCTCACCTTGGGGTGGTCCCATTCTATTTGTGAAAAAGAAAGATGGCACGATGAGAATGTGCATTGATTACTGTCAGTTGAAGAAAGTGACTATAAAGAACAAATATCCTTTGCCTAAAATTGATGCTTTGTTTGATCAGGTGAAAGGAGCCACCGTGTTTTCAAAGATAGATATGAGATCGGGGTATTATCAGTTGCGAGTAAAAGATTCAGATATTCTGAAAACTGCTTTTAAAATGAGGTATGGACATTATAAGTTTTTAGTTATGCCTTTCAGACTAACGAATGCTCCTACTATTTTTATAGATTTGATGAATAGAATTTTCAGACCGTATTTAGATTGATTTGTTGTTATGTTTATTAATGAAATTTTGATTTATTCACGTGATGAAATTGAGCATACTAAACATATAAGAATTGTGCTACAAACTTTGCGAGACAAGCAATTGTATGCAAAGTTTAGTAAATGTGAATTTTGGTTGCGTGAAGTTGTTTTTTTGGGACATATTGTATCAGCCTCTGGTATACGATTTGATCCGAGCAAGATTTCAGCTATTTTGGAGTGGAAGCCTCCGAGAAATGTGTTTGAAGTTCGTAGTTTTTTGGGACTTGCTGGTTATTATCGAAGATTCGTAAAAGGATTTTCAATGATTGCTATTCCGTTGTCTGGATTGCTTCAGAAAGATGTGAACTTTGAATGGTCCAATAAATGTCAAAAAAGCTTCAATCAGTTGAAAGCCCTTTCGACTGAAGCTCCAGTTTTGGTACAACCAGAATCGAGTAAAGATTTCATGATTTATACGTTGAATGGTCTAGGATGTGTTTTGATGCAGGAAGGCAAAGGTATAGCTTATGCCTCGAGACAATTGAAACTGTATGAAAAGAATTATCTGACATACGATCTTGAGCTAGCTGTGATTGTGTTTGCAATAAAGATTTGGTGTCACTATCTTTTCGGTGAAAAATGTCATGTGTTTTCAGATCACAAAAGTCTGAAATATTTAATGACTCAGAAAAACCTAAATTTGCGACAGAGAAGATGGTTAGAACTATTGAAAGATTATGAGCTTGTGATAATTATCATCTGGGAAAATCAAATGTTGTTGCTGATGCATTGAGTAGAAAATTGTTGTTTGCATTACATGCGATGAATGCTCATTTAGACTTGTTTGATGATGGTTCATTTTTCGTTGAATTGAAAGTGAAACTATTGTTTTTACAGCAGATATGCGATGCTCAGAAAGTTGATAATGAAATGTTAGCAAAACTAGCTCAATGTGATTTGAACTATGATTCAAAATTTTGAATTGATGATGATAATTGTTTGAGAGATCGAGATCGAATTTGTGTTCCGAGGAATTCAGAGTTCAATCAGTCGATATTGAAGCAACTTTATTAGTGGCCTAGTATGAAACAAAATATTTAGGAGTTTGTTTCAAAATGCTTAGTCTGTCAGCAAGTTAAAGCTGAACATCAAGTGCCATCTAGTTTGTTACAACCGATAATGATTCCTGAGTGGAACTGGAATAGAGTGAAGATGGATTTTGTTTCAGGGTTGCCTTTGACTTCGAGAAAGAAAGATGCAATTTGGGTTGTAGTCGACGGATTGACGAAATTAGCCCATTTTATTCCGGCACGATCTGATTACTCACTTGATAAGTTAGTTGAGCTTTATATTTCTGATATTGTGAGATTGCACAGAGTGCCACTATCTATTGTGTCTGACAGAGATCCGAAGTTTACTTCACGATTGTGGAAGAATCAGTAAGAGGCTTTAGGTACTAAATTGCATTTTAGTAAGCTTTTCATCCACAGACGGATGGTCAATCTGAACGGATCATTCAGATACTCAAGGATATGTTGAGATGTTGCATTCTTGAGTTTGATGGTACTTGGGAGTAATATTTTCCATTAATTGGTTTGCGTACAATAACAGTTTTCAGTCAAGCATCAAAATGGAACCTTATGAGGCTTTGTATGGACACAAATGTTGAACACCTTTGTATTGGTCAGAACTAAGCGAGAATAAGATACACGGGGTTGATTTTATCAAAGAAACTAAACAGAAAGTTAAAGCGATTCGTGATAGTCTGAAAGCTACGTCAGATCGTCAGGAATCTTATGCAGACTTGAAACGAAAAGAAATTGAGTTTGAGATCGATAATAAAGTGTTCTTGAAAGTGTCTTCATGGAAGAAAATACTTTATTTTGGCAAGAAAGGCAAATTGAGTCCGAGGTTCATCTGGCCGTATGAAATTATCAAGCGTATTGGACCTGTTGCATACAGATTGTTGTTGCCACCTAAATTAGAAAAGACTCATGGTGTGTTTCACGTATTAATGCTTGGACAATACAGATTTGACCCATCACATGTGATTTCTCCGTCTGAGATTGAGATCCGATAGGATATGACTTACGAAGAAGAACCAATCCAAATTTTAGATCGCGAGGTAAAAGAATTGCGAAATAAAAAAAAATTTGTTAGTCAAGGTATTGTGGCGTCGACATGGAGTGGAAGAGGCTACGTGGGAGCCCGAAGATGGTATGTGTAACACCCCTTACCCGAAATCCATGCTGAAACTAGGCCTGAGGCATTACCAAATTAAAACCATATGATCGCCACTTAGGCCCATTGATTATTCTCTTAAGTCACCTCTACAACCTCAAACTCAACTTACGAGGCCTCACTCATACACGCAAGACTCTCGAGTCACTATCGGAAACTTCTGCGATTTTAAAAAATTTCCACCTAAATAGGGACTACACGCCCGTGTAAGGTCACACACGCCCATGCCCTCAACCCGTGCATGAAAACCCAAGCATTCTGCAAATGCCCCACGGCTAGGGCACATGCCCGTGCTCACCACCCGTGGTGAACACTGACTACATCACACGACCTAAAGTCTAGACACACGCCCGTGTGGCTAGCCCTTGGCCTATACTGCTCAAATCTTTCAAAGAGACACGGCCAAGGCACTCGCTCGTGGGATGGCCGTGTGTCACACATGGCCTAAACACATACCCGTGTGTCTATCCACATGGACAAGAACAAAGCTATGTGCTAAGCTCTTCTCACCCCTCAAGTTCTTATAACATATACTCAAACAACACATCAATAATCAATTCAAATTCAAACACAATCACACATGGATAACTACATCTTTTCATATAATAAAGTAGCCAACAACTATGACATTATACAAAATAGATTATCCATCTATAGGCTAACACATCTTAGCCATTACAACAATTCACTAACTTGTCTAACTCCTATACATGCCTTATACAAAACATTTAGTCTAATGTACCGGAGTGAGCTGATAGTGTGGGCGATCTTCCTATTAATCCACGTATCTCAATTCAACCCTCTTTCTCTATAAGACAAGGGAAAAGAAAAGGAGCAAGCCTTGAGCTTAGTAAGTTTACACATAAACAGTTTAAGTATTCTAGTATAAACTGAACAACAATTAGCATTATACTACCAAATAAATTCAAATCCACAATTATGCTTACTCTTTCTATCCCTAACCAAATTCCCAACACATTATGAGTCACATACTCATAATCATTGACATGCACCCCTGCACTCAATACCACATTTACTTAAAAATACAACACATCATTTTATCACACTAATACGTCTACATAGCTAAATTACTCAGTGGTTCCGCACTCAGCCCACCAAAATCAGATAATAAGGTAGTATCGCACATATCCTACCAAAAGGCACTCATAGCGGTTTCGCACATAGCCCACTAAATAATATACTTAACTATGGTATCGCACTTAGCCCACCATTAAATGTTATCGCTACACATTCACATATATACTTACTCATTCATTCATTCATGATATATACCACATTCATTCCACTTGAACCACATAGGTTCTCAATCATTCTCATTCATTCTCATTCATTCTCATTCATGCTACACACTAGCTAGAATTAAGAACGTATAAGTATAACGCATTGATTATGCATAAACTTACCTCGGTACTCAAAAAGTATAAAGATGTGTAATTTAGTCCACCACCTTGATCTTACCTTGATTTTGATCCGGGCTTCGTCTTTCTTGATCTATAATGATAAATCAACTCTTTCAATACACACATTGACTAGATTGACCATTATCTTATACTTTAGCAAAATTACCATTTTGCCTCTAAACTTTCTCATATTTATACATTTAACCTAAGGCTCGTAAAGTGATTTTCATTCAACTTTCTAGCCTTTCATGCATACCCGAATCATTTACTCAACTAAAGCAATCATCAATTCTCACTAAATCCCACATGTATAATGATATGGCCATGATTCGGGTCACACCAAGTTCCAACAAAGAGCCATTGAAGTTGTCACAAGGACCCATCACCCGAGCACGTGCAAAATGTTTCAAGGAGGCTGTTACGGCCTTAGTTGATCAAAAGTGGAGCAAGTTAATGGTTGGAAAAAATGAGAAGAATCGAGATAACTTAATAAGCCCAATGCACATGCTTTTGCAAGTTGAAATAAGCTCATATTTGGCTCATTCAAATTGTGTTTAGCTTGATTTAATTCATGCATTTTTAAAAAAAAAGAAAACTTTTAAATTAGCTTTAAATAAAGGGTTTAGTTTAATTAAATAAGTAGTGTTTAATAAGAGGCTTATTAATTAATCTAGTTACTAGGATGTTTTAATGAAGTCTAAGTTTAAATTAATTTAATAAGAGGCTTATTAATTAATCTAGTTACTAGGATGTTTTAATGAAGCATGAGTTTAAGTTAATTTAATTCTACTTCCATAAATTAACTAGTTGTTTGCATTAATTGAAGTCTTAACTTCTAGTTCATTTAATAAAGTCAAGTGTTTAATGTGTTTAAGTTAAAGTAGTGTTTAATAAGTGTTTAAATGTCATTAATTTGTTTGTTTAATGTGTTTGAATGTAGGAACTTTGCAATTGAAAACTATTACACTCAAGGGAAGTTAGAAAGAGTTAATGTGACTTTTCAAGTGAAAGCGATTACACACACATGGGGCAAAGATTATTTAACATTAAAGGGAGTCATTATCATCATTGATGGAAGCATTACATCTCCATTAATTTTGGTAGCAGCCCATTCATCTTCCATAACCATTTGAGGCTTAAAAGATCACAAAAAAGTTACAACTTCTTATTAAATTGCTAGTGACCATTCGGCTACTAAAGAAGCATCAAACCAAGCATTCAAACTCATTGAAATCAGCTCATTAGAGTCATAAAATTGTTGTTATTTGGCTAGAGGAATTCAAAAGTTTTACCTATTGATTAGATTTTATTTCACCAATTAAATGCATAATAAAGTGAATACATATGACTCTTTAGCTAACCACATGTAAACACTATAAATACCTTGTTATTAGCTTGTAGAGGGGACTTTTGATGCTTATGAAATTTTCAGATTGTGAGTTATCCAATCTCTTAATTCCCAAGGTTCAAATTGACTTATCTTTTAACTAGTAGCGTCAATCAATTTGTTCTTGAACTTATCATCCTATTGGGTGTGGCGCTCAAATCAATACCGAGGTTCCTATCTTGCTAGATAGTGGGTCTCAATTTTAATTCAATTTAACCTTTCCTTTGAAACCTATAAGATTCGGGTCCTTAATCTTATATTAAGGGTTCTTTCTTGTTTCAATCGTCAAACCATTCATCTACCTATTTCTTCTTCAACCCAAGTTGCTGCCATTATCCAAAAACAAGCCATTTTCCTTTCTTTTAAACATATAGTAATACTCCTTCGTAGATGATCGGGAAAATTTAAATACGACTCGACTCACCCTGAGGCGGATTGTGTCATTTGGTATCAGAGCTAGAAAATGAGGAGCTTTGTCAAACATCGTAAATCTGAAGTAGGTACATAAATTCAAAAAAAATTCAAAAAAATTCAAAAAAAATTGAAAAAAATTTGAAAAAAATTCAAGTTGTAATCTCGAAGTTGTAATTGTGTTATTTTCGTGCATTCGAGGTGAAAAAAAAGAGTAAAAAAAAAAGTGAAGCGTTGTGACTTTGTTAATTTTCCATTCTTCTTCTCAATTTCTGAGTTCCTGAAGTCAATATTTTATCTTCCTAGACCGATCATCCAACATTCTTATTTCCATTATTTAGTAATTTTCCAACTTCTCTAACGCCACATCTTTCAAATTTTTTTTCAGCCTACCTTGACCTATAATGAATTTTCCTTTGTTTGCACCCCTTGAAGCCAACCTACAAGTTGCTAATCAGTCTAAAGCAACCTTCCAAAATTTTGAGAGATGGATTTGAGTGGTAAAAGGCACGAGTGACTTATTAGAGAAAAAGCCTAAAATTGAGTGAAACACGAGTGTGAGTGTTCAATTTTTTTCTTTCTTTCTACTTTTCGAGTGACTAGTGAGGTTTGTGGTGAGGTTTTAAAAAAAACACTTTCTTATGTCGAGAAGTCCAAATTAAAATATGGAAGAAAGGCCCGAAAGGCAACCAGTCCGCAATGTACCAGATCTTAATCTTCAAGCCCTATTGCGTGAGGTTGAGCGTCTATTCGACCGCAAGCTCGAACCCATTCAAGAGAGACTAGATCATGTTGAAGAGAGAGCCCAACGAGAGAGAAATCCTTAAGGTCCACGAAGGGAACGGGGCCGCCCAAGGTTTCAAGAAGATGATCCCTTTACTAGTGAATCCGAAAGTGACCAATGGTCTAATTTAAGTGATCAGCGGAGGGTACAACGAAACCGAGGCTGAAGGGGACGAGAAAAAGTGGACGACGATTTGAAGAACATTAAGCTCTCCATACCACCCTTCCAAGGCAAGTCAGATCCGGAGGCCTATTTGGAGTGGGAAAAGAAAATCGGGTTAGTGTTTGACTGCCACAACTACTCGTAGACCAAGAAAGTCAAGTTGGCAGCAATCGAATTCTCTGATTACGCCATGGTGTGGTGGGATCAACTAACAACCAATCGAAGACGTAATGGAGAAAGGCCAATTTCGACATGGATTGAAATGAAAGCGGTGATGAGAAAGAGATTTATTCCATCTTTTTACCATCGGGAGTTATACCAAACATTGCAAAATCTTACACAAGGCCATCGAAGTGTAGAAGATTATTTCAAAGAAATGGAAATTACAATGATCCGTGCAAATGTGGAAGAGGACCGAGAGGCAACGATGGCGGATGCCTAGTCAAGTTAAATCGAGAAATTGCTAATGTGGTGGAGCTTCAACACTATGTCGAGGTGAACGACATGGTCCATGTTGCAATTAAAATAGAAAAACAACTCAAGAAGAAAGGCTCCATACGAACCTATTCCAACCTCGCAAACATTTCCAAGTGGGGACAATGTACGAGTAAAAGAGATTTTTCTAACCGTTTGAAGGATCAAAATGCATCTGTTAAGTTTAACAAACCCATCGGTGAATCTAGCAAAGGAAAGGAAGTTGCCAATCCAATTCATGCAAGGGACATCAAGTGCTTTAAGTGGTTGGAACGTGGTCACACAGCTAGTCAATGCCCTAACCGACGTACAATGGTGTTGAGAGCCAATGGTGACATAGAGTCAGAAGAAGAGAAACATGAGGAATCTGACACCTCTGCCAGTGAAGAGGAGGATGAATTTGAATATGCCATTGAAGGTGAGATTCTAGTGATCAAACGTAGCCTAAGTTTGCAAAGTGTGGAGAACAAACAACAACATGAGAACATCTTCCATACACGCTGTTTTGTGCAAGGCAAAGCATGTAGTCTTATTGTGGATGGCGAAAGTTGTACCAGTGTTGCTAGTACATTAATGGTGGAGAAACTTGGTTTGGCTACAATGAAACATCCTTGTCCATACAAGCTTCAGTGGCTTAACGAAGGAGGGGAGTTAAAGGTGACTAAACAAGTGTTGGTTCCGTTTTCCATTGGAAAATATAAAGATGAAGTTCTTTGCGACATGGTTCCCATGCATGCCGGACACTTATTGTTAGGCCGTCCATGGTAATTCGATCGAAACGTGATACATGATGGCTACACCAACCGATACACTTTCAAGCATTTAGGCAAAAACATCACTTTGGCACCTTTGACACCGAGACACGTATACGAAGATCAAGTGAAATTGCGAGACTCAATTGAAAAATTCAAAGAGAGTGAAAAGAAAAAAAAAAGAGTGAAAAAGTGTGTGAAAATCCTAGTGAAAAGAAACAAGGGAAACAAGAGGTAAAAATGAGAGACAAGAATAAAGATCAAGAGAAAAAAATCAGTGATGAAAACTTAAGTGCAAAAATGAGTGTGTATGCAAAAGAGAGTGACATTTGAAAATCTTTCATGTTGAGGCAGCCCCTACTTGTACTCATATACAAGGAATCTTATTTGAATGTTAATTAATTTGATGCTGCTTTACCTTCTTCTATTGTTTCTCTTTTGCAGGAATTTGAAGATGTATTTCCCGATGAAATTCCAAGTGGCTTACCACCTATTCGGGGAATAAAACATCAAATCGACTTCATTCCCGGTACATCCATACCGAACCGACCAGCCTATCATAGTAATTCTGAAAAGACCAAGGAATTGCAAAACAAGTGAATGAACTTCTTGAGAAGGGATTCATTAGCGAGAGCCTTAGTCCGTGTGCTGTTCCAATTTTGTTAGTGCCAAAAAAGGATGGGGCTTGGCGTATGTGTGTTGATTGTCGTGCTGTAAACAAAATCACGATAAAATATCGTCATCCAATACCGCGTCTTAATGATATGCTTGATGAACTAAGTGGTGCTCAATTGTTTTCCAAAATCGATCTCAAAAGCGATTACCATCAGATTCAGATGCTTAAGGGAGATGAGTTGAAAATAGCATTTAAAACTAAACACGGTTTGTACGAGTGGTTGGTAATGCCATTCGGTCTCACTAACGCTCCTAGTACTTTTATGCGTTTAATGAACCATGTTCTTCGTGCTTATATTGGTAAATTTTGTGTGGTTTACTTTGATGACATTCTTATTTATAGTATAAAATACATAACCCCTAATTCTAGGATGTTACAGTGCTCCTCGGCTTTGCATGCTCTTTCAACTAGCACAATAAATTCGTTTATATCAGGTATCCCAACCAACAAATTAATGTCCTCATTCAAACCTTCTATGAAGTGTTTACACATTACAACTTCGGTCGAAACACATTCCCGTGCATACTGGCTCAATCTCACAAATTCCCGTTCATACTCAGGAACTGAAAAATGACCTTGTTTTAGCTCTAAAAATTCTTTACGCTTCTGATCAATAAATTGTTGACTGATATTGTTCTTTCTAAACTCAGCTTGAAAGAAATCCTAGGTGATTCTCTCTCTCGAAACTACAGATATCAACGTCTTCCACCAATTATAAGTTGTATCCCTCAACAACAAATAGCACATTTTATACATTCGTCTGGAGTCAATAACATCTCATCAAATACTCGAAGGGTATTCTCAAGCCAAAACTCGACTCACTCGACATCGTCATCAGATGTGGCCCTAAACTCTTCGGCCTCGTATTTTTGAATCTTGTCCACAGATGGTTTATTCAATCTGATCAGATCTGTAACTTGTGGCACAACAGGTACTTGTGGAGGTGGAGGTTGTGGAGCAGCCGAATTTGTTCGAACAAACTCCATAAACCACTCGCTCATCATTCGAAAGAAGGCTTGCTTAGCCTCTTCTCCCTCACCACTATCATTCGGCCTAGATGCGGCCAGCACTGTCCCTTGAGCGGGAGAAGGTACATTACTCTCTACATCATCAGCAACTGCTTGATCGGGATCCATTACTATAAAAAACACATTTTCAACTGTCAGAATTCATCACACTATCGCAATTTCATATATGGCATGTATAGCTAAACTCACACGCACTATGTTAGTTCGAGAATCAACTAAACTGTAGCTCTGATACAAATAAAATGTAACACCCCTAACCCAAAACAATCGTTGGAATAGGGCTAAGAGGCATTACCAAAAAATCAAATCATTTCACATTCCATTTACGACACAAAGTCAATCATCATCATAACACATCAAGACATAATCAAATAGTCCCTTATTGAGGCTTACAAGACCTCAAACACATGCTTTAGAGGGGTCGAGACTAAACCGAACACTTACGAAAGATTTAGAAATTTCAAACACTCAACAAGTCTGTCGAGGCCACACGCTCGTGCCACCAAGCCGTGTACCTTACATGGTAACCAAAAAGCCCCATGTATCCAGGCCATGCCAAAATAGAGCAAGCATTCTGACTTCTCCACAAGGCCACCAAGCACGCCCGTGTGTCATGGTCGTGTGCTCTTAAGCTAGCTACTGACTTATGCCCATGGCTAGTTGACACGCCCGTGCCAAGGCCACGTACTATTAGGCTAGATCCTATCATTCACCCACAGTCATTATGCATGCCCGTGTGCCATAACCGTGTTGGTAAAATAGGCCATATGCAAGGCAAAATTTGTCATCCACATAATGGTCAAACCTACAGGCACATTTAAGCATAAATTCACTTACAACTTGATAACCAATTTCATATTAAATGATCATCAATTCATCTCATACAATCTCATATCTAATCATGTCAACTTATAACTGAATTGTACCATTTGATCACATTCATACCAAACATGATTCATCCTCAAATTCACTATATCATACTAGCATCAAACTATCACTAAGATTACCATTTATAAAACATCACCATTACCATCAAAACATACCAAATCTATTTCAAACATTTATCTAGCCACATCACATGGCTATTTACACATCTCATACACAATTTACATATCTAGCCTATACATGCCATATTTCAACTATGTACACTTTCCAAAAGTACCACAATAGATTACCGATAGTGTGATTGAGAAGCTGGCGATTCCTGAATTCGAGCTAGCTTTACTGACACTGCAAAGCAGAGAAACAAATCACACAGTAAGCTTTCCAAAGGTTAGTAAGTTCATAACATAAAACATTATACTAAACCAACCATCACATGGATTATTTCATAAACACCTATGTACCATACCATACAAGCTAATATGTTCAATTATCATTCCATGATCTTAATCATAATTTTGTCAACCACCTTAGCCGACACTTAGGTTTCAATTACATTTGCTACTCAATACCCACTATTTATTCTTGATCAACTTTTGTCTCTTCATCGATTCAATCGCACACTTAGTGCCCAAATAGTTAGCTAAAGCTTAATTAACATCGCACACTTAGTGCATCCATATTGTAACATCCCAAAATTAGGCCTAGCAGGATTAGGCCCATTGGGCCTTGAGCACGAAAGCATTTAAAATTTTTAGAGAACAAGAGAATTTCTTTATTTCAAGTTAAACTTATTAGGAAGGTGATTTTGAAAAGTTACGGGGTTTGTAGGAAGTTCTAGGTTCAAGTTAGGCTATAGGAAAATTTTGTGTTTAAGCCCTTAAGGGGAGAAGGTAAGTCGCATCAATGCTTATGGAAATAAGTGAGTAAATTGCTAGCATAATGGAGCATATGGTAAAGAGGATGTGGTGTCACATGAAGGGCTTTAGGGGAAGAGGCTCGAACCCCACTTGGTGCAAATTTTGATTATTTTTTTGTGGTATTCATCCATAGTGTCGGCCATGCTGGTATTTTAGGTAAGGAAGACTTTTAATTTTGTGGCTAAGGAAATAAGGAAAGGATGAGTGGAAGGAAAGAAGGAAAAAGAAAAGGAAAGAATAGGGAACATGTTGGCTTAAAGTGTGGAGGATGTTTTGGAAAGAATATTTTAGGTCAACACTCATCTTTTTGGTAAAGATGATACAAGGTTTGGTAAGGGGGGAAAAGGAGCCAATAGAGTTTTGTAAGTTTTAGGACATGTAAAGTTTTCTTCTTTGGAGCATTTTCAGTTTTCTCTTTTCCCAATTTCTTCCCTCTCTTCTGAAACTCTAAAGCCAAAATTGTGCACCTTTATCCTTTGTTTTGCTGAAACTATCAAGCCATCCTTTGCTGCTACTTATCATTCTCTTAACCTTGGTTTCGAAAGTTGATTGGTAAGTGGGTGATTAGGTCGAATATTGGTGGTAAGATGTTACGCTTTATTTCGATGTTTTACACCGCTCATGTGATTTTATTTTATGGTGAAGATATCAACTTCTTGCCCTTTGGTGCATCACTTATTTACTTTAGGAACTCATTGCAATAGCCAGACTGAAGGCTAGATTTTAGAACCTAGTCGGGAAGAATCACGATTGTGGGGGCAACGAAGAGTGGTTCTTTAGGAAATCCGAATAAGGTGTGTAATCTCGTACCCTTCCGAATACATGTTTGACATGGTGTGTAATCTCACACCTCTCTAAATATTTGCATGAAATGTTTTATGATTCGGTCAAAAGATCAAAAAATCAGAAACCGGCATTTGTGATCACTCGGGCGTGTGTATGTTCGTAGTAGAACCATATTTTGCAATGAAACAGTTTTTGGTTAGCAGCAGAGACTTGATTTTGAAAAACCATGAAAAATAGGAGAAAGGGAATTATAAGTGAATAAGGTATAGAATTAAAGCTTATTGTGTCTACTTTTATATGAAAGAAACAGAGTAGGAAGAGGTATTTTATATTCTGTGATATTTTAATTTTAGTGAGACTGGTTCTGAATGACTTCGTGGTTTCCTTATTTTGTATTGGAAAAATCATTAAAAATTGTACAAAGTGAATTATGAGTTATAATTTATATGTATAGATTTCTTAGTGAGTCTTTTTCAATAGAAATAAGTGGGAGCAATATATGAAAACTGTACAATGAGATATTCGGATTTAAGATAAGAGAGGTCGAATTGTTGGTCGTTGATATAGGAAAACTTTAATGAATAAACTGTACTAATGGCTAAGCCAAAAATTCTGGGAAAATTTTTGTAAGAAGATATATAAGTCTAGTTTAATGGAAAATTTATAGATCTAAATTTAGAGTTACCTAACGTGAGTTATAGTCAATTTAGTCTATATGATGCGATGGATAGTTTCAATTTTATGCCCCAAATTAGTAATTAAGTCCGGGGTTGTGAAATTATCAAAATAACCTTGGACGGTAAATTACAAAAATGCCCTTATGGGCCGAATTACGAAAATTTCCTTATGGGCCGAATTATGAAAATGCCCTTATGGGCTAAATTACGAAAATGCCCTTATGGGCCAAATTACAAAAATGCCCTATGGGCCGAATTACGAAAATGCTTTAGTGGGCCGAATTATTATATTGCTTTAATGGGCCGATTCATTAAAAGTATTCAATAGATTAATGGTTTTTATTAATATGTGGATATTTTATGTTATTATGTATGTTGCATCTCTACATATTGCATGGGATGGGAAAATTGAATGAAGAGAAGTGTAGCCTGGTGGCATTGCCACAAAATTCTGATAATGGCTATGTGCCAACCTAAATATGGCTTTGTTCCATCGTGATTATAATACCGTATATGATACTCTAGTGGCTCAACCAAAAATATTATGATAAATGGAAATTTGTCTGCGTTTTGGTGTGATGGCGGGGTGGGTTGACTTGATCCCCACAGGTGTGATGGTTGGTATGGGGGTGTGTTGGATGGATGGGTTGGGTTGCATACATTGCACATATATATATTCTGTCATGTAAATAGGTTTCAGCCCAAGATTATGCTACATGGGCTCCAGCCCAAGTTATTGTTAAATGAGTTCAGACCTAGTGGATGACAGTAAGGAGATTATGCACTGAGTTCTTGTAACTCACCCTCCTTTCTTTCTTAATCCTTATAGGTAAATCTCAGTGACGAGGAATTGGGCCAATGGATGACTCGATAGAGGCCATACTTCGGAAATAAATGTTTGAACTTTAGTAAATTAAATTTTTGCTCTATTTCATTATTTTTATTATGTTGGGTTTAAACTTGTAATAAGGCCTCTTGGATAAACTTTAATTTGCTTTATGTTTGGATGTATTTATTATTTTTCTTAAATTGTTTTAAACGGGATTTCTTTTAAAATCATTAATAATGGTTTTTCAAAATAGATTAACAAATGGATTTTATAACTAACTTTTACAAATATTTTTAACTTGGAAATTTTCTCTTGAATTATCAACGATATTTTCAAAAGTCATGATTTTATAAGATCTCTAGTTCAACTTATCGATTTATCAATCAACCTTCGAGGTTAGTAGTACTTTATCAAATTTTCAAATCAAACTTGTTTTCTCGATTATAGCAAAACAACACCTATTTTAGTACAAATAAAAATGATTTAACATGTTTTTCTCATGTGACATGTCAGATCCGGTCATAACGCATGGGCTGGGATTGGGGTGTTACACATATCAAACCAATCTTAAACTGGTATCGCACACACAGTGTTCACTACAAAGCCAAAGCTTATATTATTTCGCACACACGATGCTAATCATCTCGGTCACCTTTCCGAATATGCACACTCAGTGCCATATAACTCAAACCCTCACATAGCATTCACATTTTAATATATTCATACCATTCATTTCATAGCATTAAACATAACTAAATACATGTATAATGTCTGAACTTACCTCGGACGTCGAACTATCGAAACTGTCAATTAATCGAGCACCTTATCTTTGCCTCGATCTCGATTCGAACCTCTCCTTTCTTAGTCTATACATATTTAAATTCAATCCATTCAATCACAATTTCATTCAATTTAGTCCACACACACTTATTTAGGGTATTTTACAAAATAACCCTCACATTTTCACATTTCGACACTTTAGTCATTATTTCACAAAATCATCAAATACACAAAATTTCAAAACACATATGCTAGCCGAATTCTTCCCATGCTAATACAAGCTAATACATTTCATTTATTTCACAATTTAGTCCTTCAATTACTCATTTTCTCAATTAAGCCCAAATTACACAATTTCATCAAAACTCCAAAGATAAATTATTTTAATCAAACACCAACTTTTCATATTTCAGTAACAACTAGCACAGAGCTCAAGTATTCATCAATGGCTCATCTCAACAACATCATCAAATCATAAAATTTCAACACGGTTTAGATAGAGCACGAAGCAATGATTTCGAAAATGTAAAAATTATCAAAAACTGAGCTCAAACATACCTTAAATCAAGCTCAACCCTAATCAAAATTTCAAAGCTTTTCTTCCTCCTTTTTCTTTTCTAACTTTGGCACCAAGAAGGTGAACATGGTTTCATCTTTCTTTTTGTTTTATTTAATGCATAATAATACAAACTTTACTTTTTTACCCTTATTATTAAACATATAAACATATAATCACTAAGGTCATAGTTGTCCATTACCACCCACTATCTTAAAAATTGGTTTAATTGCCTCTTAAGGCCTCCACATTAATAAGACAACAACATTTAAGTACTTATAAATCAGCACATAGCTTTTACTCTTTATGCAACCAAGTCCTTTATCTTAATTCGACACACAATCGAAAAAAATTTTCACACAGACTATGTCACATAGAATCAACACTAAATATAACATTAAAATATCATTTCGACCTCAGATTTGTGGTTTCAAAACCACTATTTCGACTAGGGTCTAAAACGGGCTATTACAATCTTATTCTCACTAAGGTCAGTCCAATAGAATGGAGTTCTGCATCTACGTTAGTAAAGAGCCTCATATGGTGCCATTTTAATGCTAGATTGAAAACTATTATTGTACGCGAATTTAATCAACGGAAAATGTTTTTCCCATGTATTTTCAAACTCAAGAATATAACATTTCAACATATCCTCGAGAATCTGAATAATCCGTTCAGACTGTCCCTCCATTTGCGGATGAAATGCAGTACTATCATGCATCTTCGTACCTAAAGCCTCTTGCAGTTTTTCCCAAAACAACGAAGTAAACCTCGGATCTCTGTTAGACACAATAGATAATGGTACCCAGTGCAATCTCACAATTTCTGAAATATAGAATTCGACTAACTTATCAAGTGAATAATCTATTCTCACCAGAATAAAATAAGCTGATTTTGTTAATCATCAACTATCACCCGATTGCATCTTTCTTTTTAGAGATAAAGGTAACCTTGACCCAAAGTCAATTGTGATTCTCTCCATTTCCACTCAAGAATCATGATTGGTTGTAACAAACCAGATGGAACCTGGTGTTCAGCTTTAACTTGCTGACAAACTAAACATTTTGAAACAAACTTTGAGATATCGCGTTTCATACCATGCCACCAATAAAATTATTTCAAATCATTGTACATTTTCGTACTTCTTGGATGAACAGAAAAATGACTATTACGATCCTCGTTCAAAATCAACTGAATCAACTCTAAATTTTTTGAAATACAAATTCGATCTCTGAATCTCAAACAACTATCATCATCAACTCAAAATTCTAAATCAGAATTCAACATTGAGCTCGTTTTGCCATCATCTCAGCATCACCCTTTTGAGCATCACAAATCTGACGTATAAAGATTAGTCTCACTTTTAACTCAGCAAAAATTGAACCATCATCATATAGATCTATTTGAGTACTTATTGCTCGTAAAGCAAATAAAGACTTTCGGCTTAGAGTATCAGCAACAACATTAGCTTTTCTCAGATAATGGTCAATTACTAATTCATAGTCTTTTAGTAATTCTAACCATCTCCACTATCTCAAATTCAAATCTTTCTGATTCATCAAATATTTCAAGCTCTTGTAATCGGTATAAATATGACACTTCTCACCAAATAAGTAGTGACGCCAAATCTTCAATGCAAATACAATAGCTAGCAAGTCAAGATCGTGTGTTGGATAATTCTTTTCATGCGGTTTTAACTGTCTAGAAGCATAGGCTATACCTTTGCCTTCTTGCATCAAGACACGACCTAAACCATTCAATGATGCATCATCAGAACTATGAATTCTTTACCCGATTTAGGTTGGACTAACACCGGTGCTTCATTAACAATACTTTCAATCGCTCAAAGCTCTGCGACATTTTTCTGACCACTCAAATTTAACATCTTTCTATAGCAATTCTGTCAATGGAGTTCCAATCATCGAAAAGCCTTTCACAAAACATCTATAATATCCCGCTAGTCCTAGAAAACTGCATACTTCAGACACATTTCTCAGAGGTTTCCAATCTAAAATTACTGAAATCTTGCTTGGATCAACTCGTATTCCCGCAGCTAACACTATATGTCCTAGAAAACCAACTTCACGCAACCAAAGCTCACATTCACTAAACTTTGAATACAATTACTTCTCACGCAGAGTCTATAACACGATTTTCAAATGATCAGCATGTTGTATCTCATCACAAGAATAAATCAGTATGTCATCAACAAACACAACGACAAATTGATCCAAATATGGTCTGAATATCTGGTTCATCAAATCCATAAATACTGCAAGAGCATTCGTTAGTCCGAAAGGCATAACTAAAAATTCATAATGTCCGTACCTCATTCTGAAAGTAGTTTTTAGCACATCAGAGTCTTTAACTCGTAGCTGATAGTAGCCCGATCTCAAATTTATCTTAGAAAACACTATAGCTTCTTTTAGCTGATCAAATAAATCATCAATACGTGACAAAGGATATTTATTATTTATAGTCACCTTATTGAGTTGTCTGTAGTCAATGATCATTCTCATAGTTCCATCTTTCTTTTTCACAAACAACATAGGAACACCCCAAGGTAAGAAACTCGATCGTGCAATTCCTCTATCTATCAACTCTTGCAACTGAGACTTCAATTCTTTTAATTCTATCGGAGCCATTCTATACGGAGCTATTGATACAGGAGTCGTCCCCGGCACTAAATCAATACCAAATTCAACTTCTCGTATCTAAGGTAATCCAGGTAGTTCTTCAGGAAATACATCAGGGAATTCACAAACGACAGGCACAGATTCAACTTTCTTTTCTGTCACTTTTGTATCTATCACATATGCAAGATAGGCTCACATCCCCTTTTCACATAATTCAAAGCTTTCATTGAAGATATTACAGTCGATAGCCTAGTCAAATCACTGGATCCAATTTGAACTATCTCATCATTCTAACTTCTCAAATCAATACTCTTCCGTTTGCAATTCACAATAGCATTATGCAAAGTTAGTCAATCCATACCCAGAATTATATCAAATTCATCAAAGGGTAGCAACATCAGATTAGCCGAAAAACAAATATCTCGAAACATTAATAGAAAATTCTTGCACACTTTATCAACCAAAACACACTTGCATAAAAGGTTCGATACTCTAATCACAAACTCAGTAGACTCAACAGGTAGAGTCTTACTAGATACTAAATTCACACACACATATGAATGAGTAGATTCTGGATCTATCAATGCAATCACATCCGTGTTAAAAAGAATAAAAGTACAAGTTATGATGTCTAGAGATGTCGCTGCTTCGCGAGCGCAAATAACATAGGATCTGGTAAGTGCTCTCGCCTCTAATCTCACAATTGTATTTGTTGTTCCTTTCTAACTACCATTCATATTTCCAGTGTTTCTGGGTGGTCTGCCCATAGCTGTCATGTTACTCGGCCTCGCACTCTGAACATTATCTTTCTCAGCTAACCCTGGACAATCCCGGATAAAGTGATCTTGTGATCCACATTTATAGCAAGTTCTATTGTTATACTTGCCCCAGCATTACCCGATATGATGTCTTACACTCTGTCTACACTCAGGCTTATTACTTCTGACTCAGTATTTTGTTTCACACGATCTTTACTTGAATGTCCAAACGAAAAAGTTGAACGATTGGTTGCATCTTTGAATCTCTTTGACGAAGCATGAAATGACTTACTCATCGACCTTTTTTTTTTCGTCTCTAGCTTTTGATTATGCTTTCTTATTTTCATTACTAAGCTCCTCGGCTTTGCAAGCTTTTTCAACCAATACTACTAATTAATTTAAATCAAAAATTTCGACCAGAAGTTTAATGTCTTCATTCAATCCTTTTGATAAATCGTTTACACATAATAGTTTCTATCGAAACATGTTCTCTCATACTAGCTCAATCTTACAAATTCTCGCTCATATTTCGTAATGATATATGACCCTATTTCAACTCTAGGAACTCTTTACGCTTCTGATCAATAATCATTAACTAATATATTTCTTCTTAAATTCAACTTCAAAGAAGTCACAGTGATTCTTTCTCTCGGAACCATAGATGTTAATGTTTTCCACCAATGATATGCTGTAACAGTCTGATTTTGACCCTAATTAGAACAATGATTTTGGGACCACAAATCTGAGTCCAAAAAGTATTTTAATATTATTTTTTATGTTAATTATGTGTGAATTTACATGTGTGAAAGATTCATGAATTAATTTTATTGTTTGTGTGCTTAATTTGAGAAAAGGGCTTAATCACGTAAAATAAAAATTTGATGGTTAAATATGAAAGTGCCTAATTGTTGTTGTCTTTATAATTTGGAGGTTTTATGATGCAATTAGGCCATTGTTAGGGATAATGGGCAATGGACTAGAATAACCTTAATGGATAAATGTTTTATATGTTTAATAAAAGGTTAAATAAGTAAATGAATAAATAATGTAATTATAATAAAACAAAACAAAATGAAAGCCATGTTCACCTTTTTGTTTATGACCAAAACTAAGGAAAAGAAAAAGAAATAAAGAGAGCTAGGGCATTCGACCATTGTTGAGTTTGATTAAGGTACGTATCTAGCTCGGTATTTGATAATTTTAACATTTTTGATATCATTGCTAAGTTATCTTCAAAGCCTATATCTTAATTTTTAAATTTGATGATGATTTTGTGTTTTGCAATTGATGATAGCTTGTGATTTTGTTGTTTGATGATGAAATATTAAAGATATGTGTAAATTATCATGTTTTGTCTTTGGATTTTTGATGAATTTGAGTAATTTAGACTAAATTGTAAAAATAATATTTTGAGGTACTATAAGAAGATTCGCCTAGCTTCCAATTTATGTGTTTTGGATTAAATTAAAATGAATATGTGATTAAATTAGTTAAATTTGAATTTATTTAGATCAAGAACTAAAGAAAATGTAATTAGGTCGGGAAAACGAAAGTAGTTGAGTAGTCGATTTCGCTCAAATCGATATCCGAGGTAAGTCTATAAGCATTTAAATGTTGTTAAATTGAGAATATATAAATGTTATGTGATAAATTGAATTATTCAAATATATATATATGTGTGTGTGTGTGTGTGCGTGTGCTTTGGCTGAATATGAATATGAGATAAGGAACTATGTTTTGAGTTCGCTTCGATCGAGATTCAATGTCTGAAAGTCCTGTACGAACCCTAGGAATAGATAGGATACATATGTCATGACATAGGATTTTTGATATGTGTTATCATGCAAGACCACGTCTGGGACGTTGGCATCGACTTGTGTTTATGTGTAAGACCATGTCTAGGACATTGGCATCGTATTTGATTCGTGTAAGACCCATCTGGGACAATGGCATTGATATGTGATTACATGTAAGACCACGTCTGGGACGTTGGCATTGTACGAGCCTTCTAACTATCCGTGTATCCTTTTAATTTCGAATGGTTCAACGGGCAATGTGAAATAAAGACCGAATGTGAAACCGAATTATAGGTTCGGTATGTGTTAGTTATTTGCTTATATGGAAATGAGGTAAGTTGGTTACTTGAAAAGATAAAGGTTATGTGAATATGAATTATGTGTTAACCTATTTAAACATATAAATGATTCGCCTATTGATGTGTTTGTAATAATAAAAGTGAAAATATATATATGATTTCACCATGTAGTATATGTATGTGAGGTTAAAATGTGATCTAGTAGTGAATGATAACTTGTATTTGATATTATGCATATTTGGCCTTGTTAACAAATTGTTAATATGTAATTGTTGTTATATATGTTTTGTTTAAGACTTACTAAGCTTAAATAGCTTACTCGTGTGTGTTCTTGTTTACCTGCTTTTATAGATTTTGGAGTCACGTTACAAGCCCTGGGATCGCCAAAGAAAGCCTATCACACTATCGACTGTTTCTTTCAGTATTTTACTAAGTTGCATTTGGGCATATGGCATGTATAGAATAGATGAAATGTTTGATTTTGGGACATGTATATATATATATATAGCCATGCGAAAATGGCTAACTACGATGTTTAAGTTTATGAAATTTGGTCATGATATATATGTGTGATATTCTTGGTATGATTTGCCATGGTGGTTTGATATAATTTGGTTCAAGAGAATTAGCTATGGTTAATGAATGAGTTTTACGATAGGCTAGTCACTTTGAACTATGATTAGATATGTATATAGCCATGTGATATGGCTAGATAAATGTTTGTGATGTTTATGAGTAGTCAAGCTATATGATGCTTTGTTTGGTATGGTATGTTAGCTAATGAAATGGTCAAGGTAATGGTAAGCTTGTTGATGCAAAGTTGGTATATTATTGATGAGTAGATGTCATATTGTAGTGGTAAGTTGTGGATGATTTATGCTTAGAAATGTTTGTGAATAAGTTGAGCTAAATGGCATATAAGTTGGTATGTTTGAAGAGTACTTGAATGAGTTGAATAAGATGACCATTTGGTAGGTTTTGGTTGCCAATTATGTTTGGTATGATGCTTGTATGTGCTTGTAAGGATGACCCAAAGTGTGGGTGGCATTTTGGCTTTACAAATGGCCTATTATTGTAACATCCGGATTTAGGGCTTTTGCATCTTTTATGTTTTCTCGTGTATTGGTTAGTTAGGTTGGTTGTTTGGTTGTGATTGGGGCCTCGGGAAGGCTCCTGGGCTGTCAAGCTTTGATAAAATTTTGGATTTTGGCACTTTTAGAGGGTAGCCGTTTGGGAGTAGGGCTTAGGGAGTTTTAGTTGGCATTTTGTGTCACTAGGAGTGAGGTGTTGGAGTGGCAAGGAGGATGCCACTTAGCATGAAAGGGGAATGACGCCATAGAAGGGAAGGAGGTCCAGGGTTCAAGTCACTTTGGCAGCTTTTGAAAGCCTCTTTTTGCGTCAGGAAGCTAAAGAGGTGGTTTCCATTGGGACTCTTCAGGTTGGTTAGTGGATGGAGACTTTGAATTTGAAATAAGTGGCTAAGAGGTGTTGGGGGAAATTTGAATTGGTCTCCTAATTCAAATGAGTGAATGGGAGTAAAAGTAGGAGCAAAAAGGGGAGGTGATGGCTATTGGAGTTGTGGCCGAATGTGGAGTGCTTGGTGAGGGGAATTTCTGTTTTGTATGGGTAGAGTAGGGAGTGCCAAATTTTTGTAGTTGATTAAGAGCTTTGTCGATTCTTTTGTTCTATTTCCTAAACCGAAATCTTTTCTTCTCAAATGACCTATAGCCGAATCTAAGAAGACTTTTTCCTCTCATTTTCTTTCTTGCTCATTCTCAAAAGCTTTAGCCAAAAAATACTTGCTTCTCACAAATTTCGGGTGCTTTTCTTCATTTGTTCTCTAGACCGAAATCACTACTCTACTTTTTCCTTCTATTTTTTTTCTCATAAGAACTCCCCTTTTGTCGAACCCTCTTGACTTCCGATATTGAAGTTCTTGTTTCTACATCCATTCGCTTGAAACCGAAACCACACTCTCCTATTTTCTCCATTAGCTGAAACCTCTCAATCTTAGCACCACTTTATTTCTTTTTTCTAATTTGTTCATCATAGCCGAATACATCCTTCAAAACTCTTGTTTAAAACCTCTCTTCTTTTTGTGTCGCGCAAGCCGAATGCTTAACCCATGTATTGGTAAGTCTTCGATATTCTCTTTTCTTTTCTTTACACTCTTGGCCGAATCTTTTCTCATAAAACCTTTTTCTTTTGAGTTTTGGTTTCATTCTTCTTCCCTTTCAGTCAAACCTCTGATTATTGTTCCTATTCTATTCCTAGAAGTAGCATGTCCCAAATCTGATCTTCTCTACTGTGACATCTTGTGCTGAATCTTTGGAAGCATCTCTCGATTTTGGTAAGGGATCTTCTTCACTTTTTCTCTCTTTTTCTATCATGGATTGGTTAATCAAAGATGATTGGGGGAGGTTTTGGTGTTCTGGCTGAATGGTGGGAAAAGGGCTCATAAATTCTATTTGGCCGAAAGGCCATTTATTCTGATCTATTCTTTTTCAATGATTCTCACTTGGTGATTTCATAGGTACTGATCGACTTTCTAATCCAAGCCTTCCGATCTCGAATCAGAACATCCTAAACGTGGGCTCATGCGATTAGTGTGATAGTTTAATATGTTAAATTGAGATTCTAAGGATCAAATGACTTTTTATTAAATATGTGGATTAGGGTTTAAATTAGTGCTCGGTATTTTAAAGTGATATATTGGGCTTTAAAAATATGGGTTAGGTGGCTAATACATGGTGTTAGCTTATAATTTAAGTAGATAGTTAATTAAGTGACAAGTCGGGCTCGTGGCCCAAGGATTTGAGGAGCTTTAAGTGGGCATAAGGTGGCATCATAAGGGGAGGAGTTTGGGCCTAGTATAGCCACTTAGAGCCCAAATTTTAAGACTAAAATTCTAAGACTTACAAGCCCTAGGAGTGGACGGCACACTAGCTACAAAATAAGGATTTTAATTCTTTTATTTCTTGATAAATAGGAAGATAATGAAGAGAAAGATGAGGGCTATTTTTTGAGGAGATAAGGATTGGGTTATCGGTGAGATAAAGGCTATCGGGAGAAGGGAAGAGTTGGTCATTGTGTGTGGATGATATGCCAAAATTTCTCTATAAATAGGGAGTAGTATTCTTCAATTTTGGTATTCTCAACACTATTTTTCTCTTATTCTCTGCTAAAATTTCCAAGCCTTTCCTACGCTTTCTTTTTCTTTTTCTAAAAGTCAAATTCCATTTGATTCATACTCTCATCTCACATAGCCGAACCTATAAGGGATGTTTCTGTTTCCCGAAGGTGCACCATAAGTCACATACTCCTTAGTAATTTGGTAAGTTTTGAGATTTTATTCTATGCGATTTCACTCTTTCTTTTCATTCAAATCTAACCCAAACACTTATTTAAGGCACGCGATTTTCCTCTCTCGCTTTTAGTAGCTTAATCTCTCATTAAAAGTCTCTGTGCCGATTTGGTGGAAAAGCCAAGGCGTGAAGGTGACATTGTCTTAGGGATTTTGGGATTCGACAAATAAGGCTCTACGTTAGGGATAATAGATTTTCAGTAACTGTGTGTGTAATACCTCCCCACCATCTAGATTTGCCTATTATTGTATGTTCATGTGTTTTTTTTATGTTTTGATAAATGCCAAATCTCGCTTTATTGATGCAAGCCCAAGGAGGAAAAAGCGGATCCCTGTGTTAGTAAATAACTGCTTAAATGTTATAAGTAAAATGCTTGTATGTGATTGCATGGGTTGGGTTGATGAAATGAGAAAGTTATACGTTACATGTGTAGCGGCTAATATCGTGAACTGTTATACGGGCTTCGGCCATTAAATGTTATATGGGCTTCGGCCATTATATGTTATAAGGGCTTCAGCCATTATTTGTTGGCACTTTTACGTCCATTCAAATTTTACATTTTTCTGTAATAGTTTCGTCATTAGAGTCTCTATCAAGGAAAACCCTTTGACAAACCGCCTATAGTAGCTAGGTAAGCCCAGAAAACTTCTAACTTTAGATACATTTTTCAGGGGTTTCCAATCAACGATGGCTGAAATCTTACTTGGGTCAACTTAGACTCCATCTCCCGAAACAATGTGTCCCGTAAATCCAACTTCCTTGAGCCAAAATTCACTTTTATTGAACTTGATGTATAAATGATTATCTCTTAAAATATGTAAACCGTCCTTAAGTGCTCAAAGATGCTCAGCTCATCTCTGGAATATCATCAATGAAAACAACCACAAACTTATATAGATATGGCCGAATGATGAGGTTCATTAGATCCATAAACACCTCCGAGCATTAGTTAAACCAAAAGGCATGATTAAAAATTCATAGTGCCATACCTCGTCCGAAGTGTAGTCTTCAGTACATCTGAGTCTTTTACTCTCAGCTGATAATATCCCGACCTCAAGTCTATCTTAGAGAACACAGTGGCTCCCTTCAATTAATCAAACAATTCATTGATCCTCGGTAATGGGTACTTGTTCTTCACAGTTACCTTATTAAGTTGCCTGTAATCTATGCACAACCTCATGGAGCCATCTTTCTTTTTCACAAATAACACTGGAGCATCTCGTGGAGAACAACTTGGTCTAGGAAAACCTTTGTCCGTCAATTCTTGAAACTATGCCTTCAACTCAGTTGGAGCCATTCTATAAGGAGCAATTGATATCGATACAATACTGAGAGATAACTCGATGTCAAGTTCGACCTCTCTAATCGAAGGCAATCCTGGTAATTCCTTGGGAAAACATCTGAGTACTCACATACTATCGGTACTGATTCAATCTTTATCTCAGTTTCTTTGGCATTCATCATAAAGGCAAGATACACCTTATCCCTTTTTCTTACATACCTTCGAGCCAACATATGAGAAATCACTACCGGCGATCTGTTCTGTTCATCTGATTCAACATAAAGAGTATCCCCATTTTTACATCTCAACTCAATATATTTCTTCCCACAATTCACTGTCACATTGTGAGCAGTTAACCAATCCATACCAAGAATAATGTCGAATTCATCAAATGGCAATAGCATGAAATTAGCCTTAAAATAATGACCCCTAATCATCAATGGCCAGTCTTTGCATACTTTATCAATTAATATGCTTTTGCCTAAATGATTAGACACTTTTATCACAAACTCTGTGGACTCAACAGGTATACTCATGCTAGATGCTAATTTCATGCAAATATATGAATGGTAGACCCCAGATCAATTAAAGCAATAATATTAGTGTCATGAAGAGAAAATGTACCCATAATTACATCAGGAGATGATTCCTCTTCACGAGCACGAATGGCGTTAGTCCTTATAGGTGCTCTACCCTCGGGTCTTACAGTTTACTCTCGGGGTGTACCCTTACTACTCACCCCACTTCCCGGGTTCCTTTGTTGCTTTCATATATTATCGCTTCCGATCTTGTACTCAACCTTCTCTTTTCAACCTTTTCGGATATTCTTTAATAAAGTGATCTTGGGAACCACACTTAAAACAAGCACTCTCATGTGCTCGGCACTCATCGGGGTGTCGTCTGCCACATTGTGGGCATTCCGGTCTATTAGATCGAACATTCTCGACACTAGCAACTGAAGTAGTCTGAGCCTTATTCCCTGAATACTTTTTACTCTTGCCTTTGCTTGAAAACCTGGCTGAAGTAGCTGATTAGGTAGAGAAATCTCTTGACTTCTTGGACGAGGACTGGAATGACTTACTTCACTGTCTCTTTCTTGAGTCACGAGACTCCATTTCAACTTTTCTTTTCTCTTTTACTAATTATTCAGCTTTACAAGGCCGATCCACCAGTACAACAAATTCTTTCAATTCTAGGACAACAATAAACAATTTAATGTCTTTGTTTAGTCTGTCTTCAAATCTCTTGCACATGATAGCTTCAGTGGATACACACTCTCTAAGCGCATTTCATCGAGCCTTACAAACTCACGCTCATACTCTGTTACTGACATTTTACCTTGTTTCAATTCCAAGAATTCCTTTCTTTTCTAATCGATGAATTTCTGACTAATGTACTTCTTCTTGAATTCTTCTTGGAAAAACTCCCATGTGACCCATTCCCTTGGTACAACCGACACAAGGGAATTCCACCACTAATATGCAGAATCTCTTCAGAGAGAAACTAAACACTTTATGCACTCTTCGGGTGTGCACGGCAACTCATTAAATACCCTGATGGTATTTTCAAGCCAAAACTCTGCCCTTTTCGGATTGTCATATTTACTAGCCCGAATTCTTCAGCTTCTTGCTTCCGAATTCTATCTACCGATGGCTTTTTTCTTCTTACTACTTCTACCACTTGAGGGGCTACAGGGGTAGGCTGAGGAATAGGCGGGGGTGGAGGGGGTGGTGCATTCGGGTTTGTGCGAACGAACTCCGTATACAAAGCATTCATCATGTGGAGAAAGGCCTTCCTGGCCTCTTCTCCTCCACTCTAACTTGCTGTCATAGTTCTATTCTCATTTTCATTCGAAACTATCCCTTCAGCAGGGGCCGGTGCATTACTTTCTACATCATCCTCCTCAGCTCTTTTGGGATCCATTTACTATATAAATACAATTTAAGTCGTCAGGAGTCGTCACAGTATCAATATATAAATACTTTTATGTATGGCATGTATAGCTAGACTCATACTTACGCTACGGTAGTCCTAGAGTTGACTAAATCATAAATCTAATACCACTAAATGTAACACCCCTTACAAGTGTCTAACGCCAGGATAGGATACGAGGCACTACCATACTTGACTTTACTTAAACATGTATTATCGGGCTATAAAATTACTTTCTATCTTAAAACTTTTCTTTCTTATTAATAACATACTTTTCATAGGCCTTCGAGGCCTTATACATACATTTGGAAGGTTTTGGGATTCATCTGGAAACACTGGCACTCCTTGAAAATTTTTGCCCACACAGGGGCCACACGTCTGTGTTGTCCAAGGGACATGCTTGTGTGCCCCTAAGACATGCCCGTGTTTGACACCCGTGGTCAATACTGACTTATTTTACATGGCTGAGCACACGCCCGTGTCTATAACCCATGTCCTTCACACAACCTTGGCATGCCTATGTCCTCTACCCATGGAGCTCTCTGCTTATGATGTCATCATACTCTTAATAGCACACGGCCATGGCACACGCCCATGTGTCAGTCCCATGTGACTAATTGTATTTTCAGAATTAATGAAGGGACACACACCTATCAACACACCCATGGGGCTAATCATGTGTCACACACGCCATGTGTCTACTCGTGTGGACAATTTGAGGTTATTTTCCGTGCCAATTGCCACCTCAAACATCAAAGACACTTATACCATCTCAATTATTCCATCCATTTCATAAACTTAAATGCATAAACTTATCATCATGAAAGGGTATATAACTTATTAAATATTGACCAATTTCTAATGGTCATATACAAAAGAATGCATAATCTTAATAACCAAGCTCACAATATGACATGACCAAAATGATTAAACTCTTATACATGCCATACTCACAATTAGTTAACTTTACTATACCAAATAAGTGGATGATAGTGTGATCCGAGCTCCGACGTCTGTGATCCCCGAGCTAACTTGGCGAACCTACATGGAGAAAGGAAAGGGCAAAAGGTAAGCATATAGCTTAGTAAGTTTGCATTAGGATTTAACAAAACAATATAATAGCTTATAATTAAACTCATCCCTCACAAGTCTAAAGCAACATTAATCTCAAGTGCTTGAACTTACTTACTCTTACTTACTCTTTCTCATCAATTACCAACTTATAATTTCATACTTGTAATTAAATTAGGGTACCAATATCACTTAATCACATAGATTATCACTTTTGCTAATATAATATGAACATCAAGTCATTATCTCCCTAACTTAGGAACAATTCCTTATCATTCTTGAATAACTTAACTTTTATTATTTTACTTAGTTTTCTTGTTACTTCTTTCATACTTGTCTCTTTTTCCCGTTGAATTACTCAGAATGTTGGAGGATACTTAATCTCATCAAACATGAATCTCGATGCCAATGCCATATCCCAAATATGGTCATACATGGGATCACCTTATGATACCGATGCCATATCCCAGATATGGTCTTACACGAAATTCCTTAGCTTGATTTCAATGCCATGTCCCAGATATGGTCTTATACGAGATTTTTCTTATGTGTTTCCTTTGAAAAATACCATTGCCATGTCTTGACATGGTCTTACATGGTATCCTTGCCTTATGGACTCACCAATGCCCATGCCTTGGCATGGTCTTACATGGGATCCTTGCCTTATAATAACTTATCAATGCCATGTCTTGACATGGACTTACATGATATCCTTGTCTTATTCGATGTTGGTGCCATGTCCCAAACATGGTCTTACATAGGATCGGTGTTTATGCCATGTCCCACACATGGTCTTACACGGGACCTACATTCCTTGATGCCGATGACATGTCCTGCATATGGTCTTACACTGCTTTCCTTGCCTCATGTTATTACATAGGTATCCTCGTTATTTCAATCTTCAATTGGGACTTTCACTTACTTAGTCTCCTTGACTTTCTTATTAAGCATAGTCAATCAACTTTATGATAATAATGTACATTGTACGACTTAGTAAGTAATTTAATTGTAAAAGTAATATGTAGCTTTAAATTCATACAAACTTACCTCAGACTCAAAATGTGGAGTTGTGCAATTTAGTCCTCAACCTTATTTTTACCTCGATTTTGGTCCGGCTTTGTGTTTCTTGATATATAATAACAATTTAACTTGTTTAATACTTACACTGACTAAATTGACTAATAAATCATACTTTGGAAAAAAGTACATTTTTACCCCAAAACTTTCTCAAAATTACACTTTTTCCCTTGAGCTCGTAAAATGATTTTTGTTCAACTTTCTTGCATTTCAAGCCTAGCTGAATCATATTCTCAACTATAACAACATTCAATTTCCACTATTTTACTCATGTATGACCATTTTCATAACTTTTGCAATTTGGTCCTTACATGGATTTTTCATGAAAATCACTTAGAAAAAGATTTTTATCCTACATCAAACTTTCAAAATCTTCCATAAAACATCAAAATACATGCATGTCATACATGGGTAAATTGTTTAACATAATCCCTAGCTCAAAATATAGCTAGAAATAGCTAAACCGAGCTATGAGGATCTCAAAAATACAAAGAACATTGAAAACGGGGCTTGGATGCACTTACTATCAAGCTTGAAAGATGAAGAAACCCTAGCTATGGTTCCCTTGTGATTTTCAGCCAAGAAGGAAGAAGATGGACATGATTTTGGCTTGTTTTTCCCTTTTGATTCTTTAATTTACCAAATGACAAAAATGCCCTTAATTATTATTTCTTAAGATTTTTCTATCCTACGTCCATTTTTGTCCATCTTAACACATAATGGTCTAAATTCTAAATAAGGATTTCTAATAATTTTTATAATTCTATTTCATACTTATGCCTTCTAGAATCTCATATTTTCTAATCCTTGCAATTTAGTCCTAATGAACAATTTGTCCAATAGTTAATAAAATTCCTTCATGAAATTTTCACACGACCATGCAAATACCTCATAAGCCTTATAAAATCATTTAAGCACATATTTCTCTTTCAGATTTGTGGTCATGCACCACTATTCCATCTAGGCCCTAAGTCGAGCTGTTACATCCCTTGTGGTTTCATTTCAAAACAAGTCAGACTTGACCACGGGCTAGACACACGGGCGTGTGACTGGTTGTGTAGATCAAGTCAGTGTTGATCAAGACCGAGGCACACGGGCGTGTCCACGACAGTGTGGACAAGTTATTATCTATGCCCTATTTTGACACGGCTTAGACACACGGGCGTGTCTAAGGCCGTGGGAGGCGCACGGCCTGCCCACACGGGCGTGTAACCTCTGCAACTTAGAAAAAATTTTAAATTTTTGAGAATTTCTGTATGTGTTCGGTTTAGTCCTTACCCTATTCTAAAGCATGTTTAAGGTCTCGTAGACCTATTCCAGGGACACTTGGATTGGATTTTTTGAATTAAATTATGAAATACCTGTAAAATGTTTCCAATTTGCCCAGTAATGCCTTTAACTTTAAAATGGCGATGGCTATGGGTTAGGGGTGTTACATATGTCGTATCTCTCAACAATGAAACAACACATTTTAAGCATTCCTCAGGAGTACATGATAATTCATCAAACACTCTTACAGTATTCTCAAGTCAGAATTCAGCTCACTTAGCATCATCATCAACTGTGGCTCTGACCTCTTCGGCGCCATACTTTTGAATTTTATCTACAGAAGGCTTACTCAATTAGATCAGATCTGAAACTTGTGTCCCTACAGGAACTTGCGGGGTGGAGGCTGTTGAGTAGCCGAATTTGTTCGAACGAACTCCGTAAACCACTCACTTATCATTTGGAAGAAGGCTTGCTTTGCCTCTCCCTCGTGACTACTACCTATCGGCCTAGATTCAGCCAGCACTATCCCTTGAGCAGGAGTAGGCGTATTACTTTCAACATCGTCAGCTACTGCTCGATTGGGATCCATTTGCTATATAAAAAAACATTTTTAACTGTCAGGATTCATCACACTATCACAGGTATATATATATGGCATGTATAGCTAGACTCTCACACGCTACGTTAGTCTTAGAATTGACTAAATCGTAGCTTTGGTACCAATAAATGTAACACCCTTAACCCGTAACCATCATCGGTCTAAGGTTAAGAAGCGATTTGACAATTTCGATCATTTTACAACCATTTTCCATACATAAATACATCATCATCATATCATAGCAAACTATGTGCATAGAGTCCTTTAAAAGGTCTACGAGACCTTAAACATGCATTAGAAAGGAGTCGAGGCTAAACCGAGCTCATATAATTTTTTTTGAAAACTTAACATTTTTTAAAGTTGCAGAGGTCACACGCCTGTGTGGGTAGGTCGTGTGCCTTACACAGCCTCAAACACACCCGTGAGTCTAAGCTGTGGCAAAATAGGGCATACATACTGACTTGTCCACACGGCCACAAGACACGCCCGTATGCCAGGTCGTGTGAAAATTAGGGAGGCTACTGACTTGCTCACGCGGCCAGTCACACGCCTGTGTGTCCAGCCCGTGTACGAGTCTAACTTATTTTAAATTACAATTTTAGGAGACACGGTTGAGACACACGCTCGTGTGCTCAACCGTGTGGGCAAATATAGGCCATTTGCAAGGCCAATTTACCACCCAAACTTTGGGTCACACCTACAGGCATCAAACCTTTCCAAGTTCTTACTCCAAATACATCCAAAACATACCAAAACATGCACCATTTAACCTCTTAACATCATCATTCATTTCATATTCAAATCTAACTCAAATATACCAATCCAAAGTATCAACTTCACATAAAAACATGTAATCCATACATCATATAATTCTTATCAATTTATAGCATGAAACATACTACCTCTATATCACCAAAACATACCATAAAGGTCATTCTACCAGAGTCACATATACACATTATAACTATCATTCTCACATATCCAAGACATATACTAAGATCATTCATCTATCAAACCATATCACATAGCAAGATCCATGCATCTCAAAATATCCCATAATCACTAGCCTATACATGCCATATACCAAATGTACAACTTCCAAAATTACCAAAATAGATGGCCGATAGTGTGATTGAGTCTCTGATGATCCCGGATCCAAAATAGCTTTAATGACACTGTAGAACAAAGAAAAACTTCACACAACAAGCTTTAAAGCTTAGTAAGTTCATAATATAACACATTTAGCTCAACAATTCAAATTCAATATACAATATTAACTATCACATGGTATAATTCACACAAATACACAATCTCATCCAAAGTCAATACTCACATGATTATCCATTTATCCCAGATATAATATCATCAACCACATAAGTTTCGTACATACATGTACCCTCACTTAATTAACAATCACTTTTACTACTCAATACTCAACTCCACAATTCGTTGAATCTTCTTCATTCGATTTACTCACACACTTAGTGCTAATTTCTTAACCAAAGGTTTAATATCATCGCACAATTAGTGGCTTTACATTAAACCAAATTTGACTCGATATCGCACACACAATGCTAATAAATATAGTCGATGCTTTCTTTGTTTTGCACACAAAGTGCCGTTCACCACTGTATCAATTCTATTTACTCAAACTTAGTGTCACATCTCTCAAATCCACATATAACTTTACTAATTCATCAACCAAATATTCATTCATTACATAACATGTAATGCATCAAATCAATTCTAATCGAAAAGGTGGTTTCGGGACCACGAATCTGAGCCCGATAAATATTTAATATTTATGTTTTGAGTTTATTATATATGAATTTATGTGTGAAAGTTTCATAGAAAAAATTTTATCGCTTGAGTATCGAATTTGACAAAAAGGACTTAATCGCGTAAAAGGTAAAAGTGGCATACTAGAGTGTAAAGTGCCTATTTGAGCATGGCTTTAATATGAAGCATTAAAAGGGTAAATAACCCATTTTTAGAGTTAGTGGGTGGCTTTTGTCAAAATAACCTTAGTATATATGTTAGTTTTATTTTATATTAAAGGTTATATTAGTAATTTAATAATTTCTTTATTATATGTTAAAATAACATAAACAAAAGCCATGATATTATTCATTCTCTCAAGGCCGAATGTTGAGAAAGAAAAAAGGGTTGTGTTCTTTAAATTTCGCAATTTGGGGCTTGATTTCAAGGTTAGTTTGATTTCGATTTTAATAATTTTACATTTTGAAATCGTTGCTTGAACCGTGAATCACCCATGTTGTAATTTTTGAATCTAAGCATGCTTGATGTTCAGCCATTGTTGTGTTCATGTGGTTTTGATATTTGATGATTTTAGATGAAAGATATGTAAAAGATTAGTATGTTTTGCATTGGAAGTTTTGATGAAATTGAGTATTTAGGGCTAAATTGTAAAAATAAAATTTTAGAGGGCCTATTTGCAAAATAAATGAAATGTGAGGACTTGTAAAGTCCCTAGGAATATTCGCCCTTGTATAGTTTTAGCTAATTTGGTGTATTTTGTGTGTTATGCAAATAGGACTAAATTACAAAGTTGTGAAATACTAGGGTAAAATAGTAATTTGCCCATTTATATGCTTAGGGACTAAATTGAGATGAATGGTGCTTGAATGAGCTAAATTTTAATGTGTTTTAGATCAAGAGCAAAGAAAATGGATTTAAATCGGGAAGACGAAGGTTCTCGAATAGCCGATTTGCACGGCCTATCGACAACCAAGGTAAGTCCTTAAGCTAAAATGAGTCATGGAATTATTTATGAAACTGTTAAATGATATTGTTCAATAAATTTAAAGGTATATTATTGTAATAGCTGAATATACATTGTGAAATTGGCTTGAATGCCTAAATTGACAATACGAGATTAATGTGTATCTTTGATATATTATTTAGAAAAAAATGTGAAGTATGTGATTGGTTTGTGTATGTATTCGGCTTAGTGCCTAGCAGTGCCTTGTGCTTGATATATTCGGGCTTAGTGCCTAGCGTGCTTCGTCTTGGGTGATATATTCGGCTTAGTGCCTAGCAGTGCTTCGTGTTTGATATATTCGGCTTAGTGCCTAAAGCAGTGCTCGTGCTTTGATATATTCTGCTTAGTTTCAGCGTGCTTAGTGCAGTGATTTATTTTGGGCTTTAAATGCCTAGCGTGCTTTATGCCTTGATATGCTATAAGTGGAGATTTTGAACATCAAACAAGGTGAGATGTTTATATAGTGATATGTGGTAAAAGTTCGTAAGAACTAACCTACTATTTTAGTAAGGAATAAAATGAACTAAAACTTTTATTGTATAGTTAAAGATCAGTGATGAGTGTGACAAAAGTGCTTGTACTTGTGTATAAGTAGAAATAAAAGACCGATGCCTAGATTGGTTCATATGAAATAATGATATACTGAGTTCACGATGTCAAGCAATGATATTTAAGTAAAGAGCATTACTATTATTCACTATCTATATTTTACATAATGAAATAATTATGTTTCATACTATAAGCTTGGATTTTAATATGTTTAAATGTATGCTCATTATATTTATATTTGCTTGAGACTTACTAAGCTAGTAAGCTTACTGTGTGTGTGTCTTTGTCTACCTCTTTTATAGATTTTGATTCAACTACGGCTCAAGGATCATCCGTGAAGTCAACCACACTATCGACTTTCTTTTGGTATTGAAAACTTAGTTTGTTATTTAAAAGGGCATGTATAGGCTAGACTAAACCGTATAACTAACGCTTTGTAATAGTGTAAATATGCTAGCCATGCGAAATGGCTATCTATTTTGAATAACTTGTTTTGTGTTGTGATGATATAGTTTGCTCATGCCATGAACTATTATTTATGCATGTTAGGTTATAACATGAATGACTTATAAATTAGTTCATGTTGATGAGCTTAATATATGGTATATACATTTATAATGTTTGGGTTCATGATTCGCAATGAATAATGGTAAGCTTGGTGTAATATTTGGTTTAGTCAATAAAGTAAATGATGGATGCATATTTAAGTTATAGTATGTGAGATATATGTGTTAAATAATGTTATGACTTGTGTGTATTTGAATTGGTCACTTACTAGATAAGCATTAAGTTCAATAATGTATGATTATATTAGGCTATTTCGATTCAATTTGTGTAAGTGAGTACATACATATATTATTCTTGGATAGTTGGATATTAGGTTCGAACTTTGTTTAGTTTATTGAATGTGGGTCGAATGATGTTTAGATATGATATGTTTGATATGTATCACTTATATGAGATTTTGATAGACCTTTTATATGTGAATAGGGTGGTTGTTTAGTGAGTTGGATTAGGACTCAAGGCATATTATTTTGGATGTGTAATTTGGAAGCATGAGTTAGCCTTGTAAACTTTGTATTTGGTAATAGAGAATATTAATGAATATGTAATCGGAATGGTAAATTCGGTATGGAAGTTATAGGTATATGAGTATTTAGTGTGTCCTATGTGAATCAAGAATGAGATAGCCAAATGAGGAAATATGGTTTTGATGGCATTCGCCATATGCTTTAATATTGTATAAATTCAAAGTGGTAATATGTGTATGTATGTGATGAAAGATATCTTAATTTTGGGTCTAGTATGCCATGTATTACATTTACTAAATTAAGATTTTAGAAATTGATCTTATTCGCTTATCTAGACAAAAGAGATTGTACATGTTTGAATTGTATGCAAATTTAGTATGAATAGTGCATGCAAAAGTAATGAATAAGTTGTTTAAATCTATGTGGCTCAATTATGCATGTAACCAATTTCAGTTTGCATTGGATCGATTGAGTGTTGGTTCTATTTGATTTTGGTATGAGAGAGGTTTATTTAAATGTCATGACTATTACATAATTAAAAACCGATTATGTCAGATATGACTTAAGTGATTGATCAAAAGTTGTGATTTAAATAGTAATGCCCCGTAACCCTAATCCGGCGACGGATATTGGTTAGGGGTGTTACATAACACATGAACATGATTTAAATAATTTGTATTATACACGAACTTACCTCGGACGTAAAAACACGATACAAGTCGATTAATCGAGCACCTTATTCTTGCCTCGATCTAAATCCGAGTTCCTCTTTTCTTGATCAAACATATTCAAATTTAACTCTTTTATTCACCAAATCATTTAATTCAATCCAAAAACACACATTTAGGGCATTTTACAAATTAGCCCTCACATTTTCACATTTTAACATCTAAGTCCTTATTTCATAAATTCATAAATTATACAAAATTTCAATATTCCCATGCTTGGTCGAATATTCATATAGTCTATATAAATCCACACATTTCATTTATTTCGCATTTTAGTCCTTCAAATATTATTTTCTCAATTTAGCCCAAATTACTCAAATTCATCAAAAATCCAAAGACAAAACATGCTAATCTATCACATATCTTTCATATTTCATCATCAACTATCACAAAGCTCAAGCATTCATCAATGGAACATCTCAAGATCATCATCAAATTCTAAAATTAAAGCATGGGCTAGCTAGAGCACAAAGCAACGATCACAAAAAAGTAAAAATCATCAAAAATCGAGCTCAAAACATACCTCAATCAAACACAACAATGGCTGAACCATTAAATGCTTCAATGGCTATTTGTTTTCTCTATTTTCGGTGAAGGAGATTTGAATATGAGCTTTAAAATTGTTTTTGTTTTATTTATTATTCATTAATACATAGTTTACCATTTTACCCTTAATTAAAACATTATATATTCATTCATTTAATGGCCATTTATGTCAAAATCTACTATCAATGGTATAATATCAACATAAGGACCTTTTATTTAATAAGCCATGTCAATTAAGTACTTTTAACAACTAGCACACAGATTTTGCATTTTATGCGATTAAGTCTTTTTTGCATATTAAACACACAAACGATAAAATTTTTACACAAAATTTTCACACATGCTTAATCACATACTATAAACACTAAAAATAATATTAAAATATTTTTTGACCTCAGACTTATGGTCCCAAAACCACTATTCCGACTAGGGTCTAAACCAGGTTGTTACATCTCAGAATTAATTGATCGATCAGTAAGTGATCGCTTCAATGATCGCCTAAAATTGTGTTCTAATTGGTTCATCTGCATTCATACATCTACATATAAAGTATTTTGGGTAGGGATTTTGAAGAGAAGGAAATTTACGATTTGGCGCTTTAATCAGATATCTTGAAGCCCCTAATACCTAGGGTTGAGGCGATCCCAATACCCTGAGGGTCATTGTAACAGCCCGATTTAGACCTAGTCAGAATAATGGTTTTGGGACCAAAAATTTGAGTCTAAAAATATTTTAATATTATTTTTCGAGTCTACAGCATGTGAATTGGTATGTGTGAAATTTTTGTGATTGAATTTAATTATTTGTGTGCTTAATTTGTAAAAAAAGACTTAATTACAGAAAATGTAAAAGATGTGTTCTACTTGATGAAGTGCTGAATTGACATGGCTTCTTAAATGAGAGGTCATTATTATGTGATTAGACCATATTTAGTGGATTTTGACTTAAATGGTCATCCATTATATGGAATTTTAATGTTTTATTAATGGACATTTTGGTAATTGATGTATTATTATTAATTAAAATAAACCAAGCATGAAAATATGGCCATTATCATCTATTTTGAACCGAAATTGAAGAAAAAAATAGGGCTCTTAAGCTTTCAAGCATTTGGCACTAATTTTGGTCAATTAGGTATGTTTTTTATTAATTTTTTTATGATTTTCATGTTTTAGTGATCATTGTTAAGTATTCTAGCTAGCCCGTGTCATGATTTTTGAAATTGTTAGTGATTTTGAAAAGTGCCATTGATGAGATTATGAGCTTTGTGATGTTAGTTGATGAAAAATGAAAGATATGTGTTGGGTTAACTTGTGTTGTATTTGAATTTTTGATGAATTTGAGTATTATGGGCTGAATTGTGAAAATGAGAAATTGAAGGACTAAAATGTGAAATTAATGAATGATATGGGCTAATATGAGCTAAGGGAATATTTGGCTAAGCCTTTGTATAAGGAAATTATGTTTATTTTGTGATTTTATGAAATGAGGACGAAAGTGTGAAAATGTGAAAATATGAAGGCTAACTTGTAAAATTCCCTAAATATGTGTAAATGGATTGAATTGAATGATTTGGTGAATAAAAGAGTTAAATTTGAATGTGTATAGATCAAGAACCAAAGAAAATGGAATTAGATCGAGGGAAATCGAAAGTAGTTAAGTAGCCGTTCGTTTCTGTTCTTTCCCATACGAGGTAAGTCTATATACAAATAAATATGTTTGAATTGAATTATTATTGTTTATATGTGAATGAATTGTGATATATGGTAATTTGAGCTGAATATGTGAAATCTGGGAAAGTTTCGATAATGTGACAACGTTCGAAAAGTCCCGTACGAACCATAGGAAGTAGTTAGGATACTTATGTCATGACATAGAATTTTGATATGAGTTATTGTGTAAGACCATGTCTGGGATGTTGGCATCGATTTGTGATTTACGTGTAAGACCATTTCTAGGAAATCGGTACCGTATTTGATTTCGTGTAAGATCCTGTCTGGGATAGTGGCATCGATATTGATTACATGTAAGACCACATTTGTGATGTTGGCATTGTACAAGCTTTCTGAGCTATTCGAGTATCCTATTTGATTCCGAATAGTTCAACAGGCATTCTGAGAAATGAATGAGTATACGAATGTGCATTAAAAATTCCGATACGTATGAATGCATGTGAAATTTGGCAATTAAAAGTATGTATATATATGATCATTTGATATGTGAGCTACATTACATGATATGTGGATATGAGTAAGTGATCATGATCAATTGAAATATAAGAGAAATATGACTTGTGATTGTATTATGTCATGAACCATATATATGAAATGGTTTATAAATGTTCTATATGATAAGTTTATTTGTATATAGCTTACTAAGCTTTTGAAAGCTTACTTTGTGTGTGCTTGCAATGTTTTACAGATTATCGAAGCTACTGGGAGCTCGAGGATTGTCAAGGGTCATCACTATAATATCAAACTATATTTTGGTATCTTTTAAAAATGTACATATTGAAGTATGGCATGTATAGGCTAGAGAACTTTGATTATGTTTTGAAATGTGTAAATATAGCCATATGATATGGCTTGATAATGAGTGTGATTATAGTGTGAATTTAGTGCATGCTATGTGATGCAAGATTTGGAATGTTTTTGGTTGCCTTTGGGATATGAATTGATGCTTGTTTGATGCTTGTCGGTATGACCCAAAATGAGTAGCAATTTGGCCTTGTAAATGACCTCTAATTTCCCACATGGTTGAGCACATGGGTGTGTATCCCGACCGTGTCCTTCAATGTTCCAATTTGAAGTAAGTCGACTTGCACACAGGACAAACACATGGGCAGTGACAGCCATGTGATTCAAGTCGATGTTGCACATGGGCCGATACACACTGCATGTGATTCAAGTCAATTTTGCACACAAAGTTGAGACATGGTTCAAGGCATGGCTGCAGGATGCAACGGCCTAGCCACATGTGTAATGCCCTCAAAATTGGGCCTAAAATAAATGGGTTTCATGTGTCGAGAGAATGAATTTTTCGCTCGTAAAAAAAGGAATAATGAATTAAGTGTGTAAAAAAATTATGATTGCATGTTTAATTTAATTTTTAGGTGATTTAGGAAGGGTTGGTAGTGTTGGAAAAGTCTTAGGCTCGATATAGGGCTTTAGCAAAATTTTTATTTTTTACCCTTAAGTGAGGTTGGGGGCAGTTAGAAGGCTTTTAAAATATTGTTGGGTTAAAAGAAAGTACAAGGAAGTAGATGGTCTGGTGGCCTGGGGTGTTCTGAATAAGCTAGTGGTCAAAGATTCAAGTCTTGGACTTGGCAAAAAATTTTATTGTGCATATGTTAGTATGAAGGCCAGAGTTTAGGCCTTATAATTAGTTGGGGCTGATTAACGACACAAAGAAATGTCTGGCCCAGCGGCAAAGGCGTTAGGAGTAGGAAGGGGAGCAGGGTTCTAGTCGCGGTGTGTGCTAAATGTTGGGTTTTTTTTAAGTAAACCTAGAGTGCAGCAGAAAGGTTTATAATTAATTAGGGAGGGATTATGACTCAAATAAAGTAGGCGGCCCAGTGGCAAGGGGAGTGTATCATAGTGAAGAGGTTGGAGGTTCGAAGTTAGGTGTAACACCCCAAATTCGGTCTAGACGTTATGACCAGATCTGGTATGTCACAGGGTAAGTTGTAAAAAATGAATTCTTGAATTTAAGAAATTACCGTGAGTTTGAAGACTTTTTGTTTTAGGTGACGTTTTGAAAACAATGGTTTGCAGTAAAGGAAAACTTTCGAATGGAGTTAAATTCCATTTGTTATCTTAGTTGGCATTTGAGAGAAAACGGTTGTGTTATGCCGTTTATGTTTTTGAAAATATCATCTTAACTTTCATGTTAAAACATAATAATGCAATATCTTAATTAAGTGATAATTAAATAAAAACCCAAATATTAACTTAAAAGGCCTTATTACATAATAAAATCCCCAATTAAAAATAATTTAAAGAAAGATAATGAGTTTATTTAAAAGAAACATGTTATGGCCTCCACGAGTCCGCCTCAACTCCTAGATCCACGATCTACCGATTACATGCAAAATAAAGCGTAAAGGGTGAGTCACCACGACTCAATGTGCAAATCCCTTATGTCACATAAATGACTTCAAGCCTACAATCGCATATTGGGCCTCACCATTTAAAATAGCATACACAAATATGAATGTAACATGTGTCCCACCCAACCTAATTTTCCATCATCTACACATCACCCGCATCAAATTTCATCACATCGTGATTTCTACAATCAACCCTCCATCCGCTACACACCTCATATGTGGAACCAAGCCACTAGTGATACTAGATCACCGTGACAGAGTCACTATTAACATATGTGGGGCCAACCCACCGTTGTACCTAACCACCGTGACAATCACTGATGAACATATATAGGGCCAACCCACTATGGTACCAAACCACTGGGACGAGTCACTGAATCATAGATGTATATACGTGGTATTTAACCGCCGTGGCACCAAGCCATCGAGACGTGGTCAATGAATCAGATATATGTAGGGCCAACCCACTTGTGGTACCAAACCATCGTGACAGTCTCTAATACTTTCCTTTTTGCATTATATCCCAACCCATGCAGAACATACAATCATATGAATGCACATGCTCTCATCATAGTGACAGATTTTAGCATTTATTTCATATCCATTAATAGATCGTTATAAACACTTACCTGGTATCCCCAGCTTTATCCATAAGGGTATCATGAGTGTCTTTCAGTCACTTCAGCTTTTCAGCCCAAACAGTTAATAACATAGATTAATAACAGAGTGTGAAGTTTTACACACCTGATAACACGCAATACTATACTTTCTATATCAACACTCTCGCTAGCAGGGACGATGACTATCTATTTATCCTGCTCTGAAGCTAGTCCACAACCCAAAGGGCTGGCCTCAGATCACGATATTGCTCACTTCTTAAACTTTGGAGTCGAAACCAAGGGTTTGCTCCCTTACCCAACTTGAACGTTTCTTGCATCCATGAATAGTCTTGATCAATAAATCACTATACGAAAGCAATGATTGTTTAACCAGTCAACTAGGTCAAGGCAACGAGCGACGAACAGAAAGGCTAATAGAATAACTAGGGAGAAATCCCTTACCTTAAGATCCCGAATAGAAAGATGGGATTCGGAGAGTGATTGAGCCTCAGACTTGGAACTAAAATGGTAACACCATGCCAATTAGCCATTCGGCTTTGGCTACCAAATACCGAAAGAAGAACAGAAAATGATAGTAGAGTCTCTCTTACCTTAACAACCAAATCGATGGAAGATCCGAAGCAGACCCCTAACACCTTGTTCCACAGTATTTGACTAACACAGATGATATCTCTAAAAGAAGAAAGGGAAACAATCTTCAGAGATTCGGCTATAACAAAAGAAAAATGAAAGAAAAATTCAATAGAGAAAAAAAATGAGCAATAGATTCGGCCCTTGAGAAGAGAGTAAATAGAAGAGAACAATAACTACTTACCAAAGAGTGGGATGAGGATTCAATCGAACAATAGTAAAAGAAATCTCAAAGAGAATAATTGAGAGATGGGTTTCGGTTGATGTAAGAAAAGATGATAGGAGGAAGGTACGGTTATTGTGCTTAAGGAAAAGGCAATGAATGGAATGATTCGGCAAGGCTTCAAGAGGTTCGACAACACAAGAAAAAGGGAGGAAAAGATATGGAGAAAAGAATGATGAGGGGAAAATGAGAAAAGAAAAATAGAGAAGGAGTGCAACAGGTTTCGATTTTTACCAACTGAAGATGAAACAAAAAGCTCTTGGGAGTTGCAGCAATCAAAGAAGAAAATGATGTGAAGAGGAGAGGAAATTGTGTTTCGGTTTTTGGCTATCAAAAAAATGAAGAAAAAGATGCAAAGCAAAGGAGAGAAGAGAGTGTTTTCCTTAATCGGTTTCCAACCTTATGGACAATGTGACTCCAAGGAAAAATCGACACAACAAGGCACCTCAAAAACCTTATTGAACCACCACCAAGAGAGGGAACTAGAGCTACTAACTTTAAGATTCGGCTCACCACCCTCCTAGCTCACAACCGAACCTCTCCCCCCTTCCAACATTCAAGAAAATTTGGCGAACAACCCACTAGCTACCCACTCCATGTTCACTTCCTACATTCACTCCCAACCCCTTATTCAAATTAGTTTGAAAGCTTCCAAATTCCCCTTTTCATTCTTGTCCATCTATTCAAAACCTTTGACCAATTCAACACCCACTCTTCAAGGTTCCTAGCCGAATCTATCACTTCCCTTCCAAACGCCAAAAAGAATTCCAAAAGTGTAAATAGTGTGACTTAAACCTGCTCCCTCACTGCTCCTTGTGGTGTCACTCACCTGCCTCTTAAGTGGCGCCTCCTTGCCACTTTACTAAAGCACTTCTTGTGACAGCAAACACAAGCAACAACCCTTAAGTCCTACCCCAGTCAGCTCCTCCCTAAAGTGTCCAAAATTGAAATTTTGGCCAAGGCTTCGGCTTAACCCTAAGCCTTCCCTGAACCCCCAAACACACTAAATTGACACACCGAGCATAGCATGCACACAGGAACATAATAAATGCAAAGTTCCTAATTTAGGATGTTATAGTTCTACCCCCATAAAGAAATTTTAGCCACGAAATTACCTGGTCAGAAGAGATGAGGGTATTGTTGTCGCATCGTATCCTCTGGCTCCCACATAGCTTCCTCTGAACTGTGATTCCGCTACAAAACTTTGACCAAAGGGACTGATTTCCTTCGCAATACCTTAACATCACGATCCAAGATCTGCTCTGGTTCCTCTTCAAAGGATAAATCAAGCCTTACTTCGATTACTTCCACTAGCACAACATGAGATGGATCCGAACGGTAGCACCTTAGCATCGAAACATGAAACACATCATGAATCTAATTTAATTCTGAAGGTAGCTTGAGCTGATAAGCTATCGGTCCCACATGCTTCAACACACGGTAAGGCCCGATAAACTTAGGGCTCAGCTTACCCTTCCGTTCAAACCTTAGAACTTTCTTCCACAATGAAACCTTTTAGAAAACTCGGTCACCGATTGCAAATTCTATGTCCTTATGCTTCAGATCAGCATAGGACTTCTGCCTGTCAGAGGCTTCCTTCAATCGAGTCCAAATCAACTTAACCTTGTCTTCCATTTCAGAAACCAATTCTGGACCCAATAAGCATCGCCACCCAACTCGTCCAATAAGTAGGAGTGCGACACTTCTGACCATACAACACTTCATATGGTGCCATCTCAATACTAGATCGGTAGTCGTTGTTGTATGCAAATTCTGCCAACGGTAGAAACTCTTCCCAACTACCCCTGAAGTCTATGACACAGCCCCTCAACATATCTTCCAAGATCTGAATTACCCTTTCAGACTATCCATCAGACTGTGGATGAAACGTTGTACTAAAATCTAACTTTATACCCAACGCTTAATGCAACGCCTTCCAGAATCTCGATGTAAACCTGGGGTCTCTATCCGATATGATAGACACTGGTACCCCATGCAACCTCACAATCTCTGCTACGTACAGCTTAGCTAACTTCTGCAGAGAGTAGTCGACATGAACCAGTATGAAATGAGTGGACTTCATCAATCGATCAATAATTACCTACACCGAATCTTTCTTAGTAGGCGTAAGAGGTAGCCCACTAACAAAGTCCATTGTGATCCTTTCCCACTTCCACTGTGGAATCTTTACTGGCTGCAACAACCCTGAAGGCAACTGATGTTCTGCTTTCACCCGTTGACACGTCAAGCACTTACTCACAAATTCAATTACCTCTCACTTCAGACCCGGCCACCAAAATTATTCTCGCAAATCTTGATACATCTTACTTCCTTCAGGATGCATAGCGTATGGGCTACTATGCGCTTCCTATAGGATCTTACGTCTCAACTCGAGATCTTTTAGCATACAAGTCTTTCCTCGAAAACATAATACCCCATCACTATTCACACTAAAATCTGTTATCCCATCACCTGGCCCCAACTGAAACTTCGACTTCAACAACTCATCAGTCAATTGCTTCTCTTTAATCTGACTGACCCAAGAAGGCTTCACTTGAAGTTCAGCTAATAGACTTCCATCATCGTATAAGCTGAGATGAGCAAACATTGCTCTCAAGTGAGAGATCACTCTTCGACTTAATGCATCCGCCACCACATTTAGCAATCATAATCTTTTAATAATTCAATCCATCTCCATTGCCTTAAATTCAACTCCTCATCGGGTAAGGATATATTTAAGGCTCTTGTGATCAGATAAATTACGGACTTCTCTCCATACAGATAATGCCTCCAGATCTTCAAAGCAAACACTCATCGCAGCCTAACTCCAGATCATGCGTGGGATAATTCACCTCATGCGGTCTCAACTGTCGAGATGCATATGCTACCACCTTTCCTTCCTGTATCAACTCACATCCCAATCCTGTGTGCGACGCATTGCAGTAAACAACAAACTCCTTCCCAGCCTCAGGCTGTATCAATACTAGAGCCTTAGTTAGAATCCTCTTTAGCTTCTTAAAACTCTCCTGTTGCTTATCAGACCAGACAAACAGTACCCCTTTCCTTAACAACTTGGTTAATGGTGCTGCAAACAAAGAGAACCCCTCAACAAACCTTATGTAATACCCAGCCAAACCAAGAAAACTCCAGATCTCTACCACAGACTTAGGCGGCTTCCAATCCAACACACTTCAATTTTCCTAGATCAACCCCAATCCCTCAGAGACACAAGATGGCCCAGAAGGTAACTTCTCTTAGCCAAAATTCACACTTATCGAATTTGGCGGCAAATGCTTCTCCTCGAAATTTGTAAACCACCAAGATGTGAATCATGCTCCTCCTCCAATCTTGAATAAACTAGAATATCGCTCTATAAATACTACGATAAATCGGTCTAGATAGGGTTGGAATACCCAGTTCATCATGTCCATAAACGTCATGGAGCATTGGTCAACCCAAATGGCATCACCAAGAATTCATAGTGGCCATAGCAAGTTCTGAAAGTCGTCTTATGAATATTCGCTTCCTTGACCTTAAGCTAATGATATCCCGACCTCAAATCTATCTTCGAGAAGATTGAAGCCCTTTTCAGTTTGTCAAACAAATCATTAATCCTCGACAGCGGGTATTTATCTTAATGGTCAACTTATTCAACTGACGGTAGTCAACGCACATACGCATTGATCCGTCCTTCTTCTTAACAAATAGCACCGACGCTCCCCAAGATGACACACTCGGTCGAATAAAACCCTGATCTAACAGTTCTTGAATTTGGACTTTTAATTCCACCAACTCTTTTGGCACTATTCTATATGGGGCAATAGACACAGGCGCTATCCCTGGAAGAAGGTCAATATCGAACTCCACCTTGCGATCCAGAGGTAGTCTTGGAAGCTCTTCTGGAAAAACATCAGAAAACTCCTTCACTGTTCTAACATCCCCCACAGTTAATTCCTTGGCCTCCAGAGCATAAACATAAGTTATGAATGCCTTACATCCTTTCCTCACCATTCTTTCAGCCTTTAGAGCGGGCACTATATTAGATAAGTAGTTCCTCCTCTCACCTATTACCACCACCTCATCATCCTTGAAAGTCCTTAACACCATGCGCTTGACAGAACAATCCAAGTTGGCTTGATACTTCACTAGCAGTCCATACCTAAGATTAAATCGAACTCCCCAAACGATAGTTCCATCAAGTCAGCCAGAAAAACTACACCTTGAACTTTTAAAGGCACCTCCCTAAAGATTTTATTCACTATTACCGATTGTCCTAAAGGGCTAAGCATACCATCTCCCTAGAGGCAATCTCGAGTCTATGTTCGAGTTCCCGATATAGCGCTAGCAACATAAGAATGTGTTGATCCAATATCAATCAATGTAGTATAAGGCAACCCATAAATAAGAAGCGCACGCTTATGATGTCCAGGTAACGCCTCCTTTCGGTGTCTAATTGCATTGACCAACCTAGGCTATCTTGCATTTATGCTCCAAGACCTCCGCCCTGCTCCACGCCTCGCCAAAACTACCTCCTCCTAGCGGGACCACGACCTCTCTGTGGTTGCTGACCACCTCTGCCCGACTGAACATAACCCTACCTGCTGGTCGTATTCTGGCCAACTCCTGTGGACAGTCTCTCACCCGATGATTAGTAGACCCACATCTGAAACATCCTCTATTACCCATCCAACACTCACCTGAATGAGATTTACCACACCTAACACACCCTTGAGGCCCACTATCAACAACAGGTCTCGCAACACGACTCGACCCTTCCCACTTAGGCCTCTTCTGAAAATGCCCAGCTGATCCCGACGAGCTAAAATAATTTTATTCCTACCTTTATCCTTATCCTAGTTCTGCTTTTTGGACCGCTTCACTTCCTCGGCTATCTTAGCCTTTTCCACTAAAATAGCAAATTCTCTTTCTCGTTGTGGAGCTATCAGCACTCGTAACTCATCCCTTAGACCATCCTCAAACTGAACACAATGCTCATGGTCTGTGGCAACAATACCCCGGGCATAACGACTAAGATGTAAGAATTTTGCCTCATACTCAGCCACCAATTTATTTCCATGAACCAAATTCAAAAATGCCTTCACAAGCGCACCCACATAACTTGATCCGATGTACTTCCCACGAATGTCAGTCTTGAAGAAATCCCAAGTAATGCGGTCAGCCACTATACTGTCCCTGACCGTAAGCCACCACTGATATGCCTCCTCCCAAAGAAGAGACACAACTCCTTTCAACTTTTCCTCCTCCGTGAAGTCAAGATCATCCATTATACGCTTAACTGCTTCTAACCAATATTCAGCTACATTAGGAGCTACGCTAGAAATGCCCCTAAACATTTCCGCTCCATTGGCTTGGAGTCGTTCAGACATAAATTTTTGAGCTCCTGAACCTGTGCTTGCTCTAGCAACTCTCTCCAACACACGTAACATCACTTGAGACACAGCATCGTCTCTGCCTGTTTGATCCTAAAATTCTACTTCTAGCACTGGCGGTGCTGGTACATCACTTTTTGACCCATGTCCAGATTCCAAGGGTTCAGACCCAATACTCAGCCTCTACCACGGTCGCGCACAACACGTCCATGCCCCCTAGTACTCATGGCTACTGATACACTTAATCTGATTAAGAATTTTATGGATTAGTACTTTCTTTCACTGTTTAATATCGAGCAGTCTTATGATAAATAGTATTAAAGAGTAATTCTCGTAGATTCATATCTATACCTAGAGGTTTTCAGTCTCTAAAGTTTGGATCTATTAATACTAGCATTCCTAACACAACATAATTATTTCATGCAAAACAACCAGCAATTAGAACACTTACCGCGTGGATCGGATGTCGATAGACTCGGGTGCCATACTCCAACTAAAACATTTCCTTAAACCATATTGTAAATCGACTCTATAAAACCTTGTTGAACCTATTCCACAGCCCAAGTTTTGCAACCTAGGCTCTGATACCAAAATATTGTAACACCTCAAATTCAGCCTAGACGTTACGACCAAATCTGGTATATCATAGGGTAAGTTGTAAAAAACAAATTCTTGAATTTAAGAAATTACCGTGAGTTTGAAGACTTTTTGTTTTAGGTGACGTCTTGAAAACAGTGGTTTACAGTAAAGGAAAACTTTCGAATTGAGTTAAATTCCATTTATTATCTTAGTTGGCATTTGAGAGAAAACGGTTGAGTTATGCCATTTATGTTTTTGAAAATCTCATCTTAACTTTTATGTTAAAACATAATAATGTCATATCTTAATTAAGTGATAATTAAAAAACCCAAATATTAACTTAAGAAGGCCTTATTACATAATAAAATCCCCAATTAAAAAAATAATTTAAAGAAAGATAATGAGTTTACAAAAAGAAACATGTTATGGCCTCCACGAGTCCGCTTCGGCTCCCGGATCCACGATCTACCGACACCAGAAAATAAAGCGTAGGGTGAATCACCATGACCCAAAGGTGCAAATCCCCTTACGTCACATAAATGGCTTCAAGCCCACAATCACATATTGGGCCTCACCCATTTAAAATATCATACACAAATATGAATGTAACATGTGTCCCAACCCAACCTAATGTTCCATCCTATACACACCACCCATACCAGCCCATCACACTGTGGGGATTTCTACAATCAACCCTCCATCCGCTATACACTTCATATGTGTCACCAAGTCACTCGTGATGATACGATCCATCTCAGGATGAGTCAAAATGTATTTGAGTTGCCCAATCGTCTACGAGGAGGAGATGCGCCTTTCAGGAAATAATAGGGAAATACGGATGAGTTCACAGAAGCTTAAGGGAATTTGTTTAGAAGATGGGTTAAGTTAGGAATGAAGGTGTTTAAGTGTGGGAATGATTCAGATATGGAGAAGGATAGGCTCAGTTTTATGATGAAAGAAAAAAATGGATAAAAGATAGATGATGTTTTGGTGGGAATGGATTAAAGAACTTAAACCAGAAACGATTCAATACAAGTATGTGTCACCCTAGTTTCTATAACGTTTAAGGTGGAAAATGGTAGTCGATGATGGACCAAAGACCCGTTACTTAGTGAAGTAAGAACCAATGGTATAATTGAATGGAAGAGAAACGTTTGACGCCATAAGCGAGCTTGATAAGTCAAAACAAAACTCGACGAAAAAAGAAGAGGAGATAACTCACCGAATGAACAAAAGTCCATATGATATGATTAACTATCAAAAGTCTAAGCCAAAATAATATCCTTTTACAACTAATAACAAGTATATATAGTGCTTTCATGTGGTTAGTGAAGAGACAAATGAATTCAACTTTAATATGCAATTAAATGGCTAATCAATAGGTAAAACTCTTAAATTCCTCCAATCAAATAACAGCAATTTGATGACACCAAATGGGCTGATTTCAATGTATTTGAATGCTTGGTTTCATGCTTTCTTAGTAGCGTAATGGTCACCAAGAACTTAATGAGAAGTTGTAACTCTTGTATGATCATTTAAGCCTCAAATGGTTATGGAAGATGAATAGGTTGTCGCTTAGAATTTAATGGAGATGTAATGCATCCATCAATGACCATAATAAATCCTTTAATGTTAAATAAAACTTTCCCAAGGGTGTAATCGCTTTCACTTGAAAAGTCACATTAACTCTTCGAACATCCCTTAAGTGTAGTTGAAAAGTTTCCTACATTCAAACACATTAAACAAACAAATTAGTCACATTTAAACACGATTAAACACTACTTTAACTTAAACACATTAAACACTTGACTTTATTAAATGAACTAAAAGTTAAGACTTCAATTAATGCAAGAACTAGTTAATTTATGGAAGCGTAATTAAATTAACTTAAACTCATGCTTCATTAAAACATCCTAGTAACTAGATTAAAAACATCATTAAATGAACTTAACTCATGCATCAATAAATTAACCTAGTAACTAGATTAATTAAAGAAGCAATTATTAAATTAAATTCACCGAAAGAACTCAATTAATTAAACTAAGTTGAGTTGAATTAATGACCAGCAGACCATTTATTGAACTAAGATGCTTAAATGCAAGTATTTAAAATGCAAACTAAATAAATCGATGAATTATTTAATGCAAGACTTAAACTATCATGGGAGTTTCATAATGCAAGTCATTATTTATGATGCATACTAAACTAACAAGAAAGTTACATAATGCATTATTTTATTAAATGCGAACACACAAAGTGCAAGTTAAAATTAAAATATGCAAACTTATTAATTTAAATAAAACTTAATTAAATTAAAAGTCCTTTAAAACATTGGTCTAATAACCAATCAAGCTCGTGAGATGTTTCATCTTGCACTTGGGCCCTTAAGTTTAGGCCACTCTTGATGGCGCTTAAAGAGTCGAACCATGATGCTAACAGGATCACATCATACCCCTCTTGAAAGCGATTCGTCCTCTAATCGAGCCGATGGTTCTCGTCGAATAGAATTCCTTTTGCTCGCTTCCTCGATCAAATGGGGTAGATGATAATCGTATCACCAAGAAAATAATCATGGGTTAGTAAGAATTGTTTCAAAATAACTTGCTACCCAAATATAATTATCACCAAACAAATAAATCGCTTGCAAACAGGCATAATCACATTATCATGCAAAAGGAATAAAGCCTTATCAAATATTTGAATCTGAATTGGATAAATGTCATGGTATGTATACAATTGAAATAGATTCCAAAAGTCAAAAGCAACATGTGAGTAACACATCAAATGATAAATATATTCATCACAAGTAGATAGTTGAGAAAAAGCATATGGCACTCAAAAATGAACATCCAAATCTTGCATTGAACGACATATGTAATCACTCGCACATAAAAAAAATTATCAAACACAATATTCTTTTTGTCGACAAGTAGACCATCATTAAACATGACAGAAATTTCAAACATTTCATGATCTAAATGATGAAAATCAGCATCATGTGTTCTATCAACAACCGAAGAGAACAAAAACATCTCAAAATTTTTACATGTATCACACATGTGACGCAATATGAATTCTTTTACATTAAAATTATCAAAATTATCAAACTCAAGAATCCTGTCATCATTCATTGAAACAGATAGATCACAATTAGGCAAAATAGAACGATTAATCTTAATATGATCTAAATGTTTGGCAAAAACATAATCAACAACACAAAGCTTAACACAATCAAGAGAGAGCAAAAACGCAACAACAGTTTCAAAAGACTTACCTTTATTCTCAGAAAGACAAATATCAGTCTTACCTTGATCGAACAACACAAACCTTCTCTCCACGGCCAAGTAGTGTAATCGAAGCTTCGCGTTCAATTCAACCATTTTCAAATGGGGAGTGAATTTCAAATACAACCATAAAAATTGTTTAAGGAACGAACAAAATTTGAAGACTAATTGAACAAATTTCATTACCTTATCCAATAACCAATTTCCAAAATGATTGAAATTTTTTAAGCATAATTGTTGTTGCTTGATTTCCCAACAAGACATACCAGATGGTACAAAACATATTTCCAGTTTAAAAACTTGATTTTGATTATTAAATTCAAGATGTGACAACAATTTAGAAAAATCAAACATGTTAAACCAATAGGAATTGTGCAAACTCAAAATTGAACGATCAAATCTCTTAACATGTTTCAAAATCGATTTACAAAAACTCAACGATTTAGTATTTTACAACGAACAAATCTCATAACATCCACAATCAAATAAATGGGGATTAAAAGAAAAGTCATCATCATACTTACTCGCGTCTTATAATTGTTGGATTTGGGTCTCTCCACCTTCATATTTTGCATCGCATTGATTTTCATGAGATAAACTGGTGTTATCATCATTTAAAACATCAAAAATGATCGAAGGATGGCAATCAATGGTATTATCCACATAATCACAAACATTAGAAAAATTTGGAGGATACAAACACGATTTAGGACACTTACCTTCCTTACCTTCCGATGTAGGTGGTTCAATTTCACTTTCAACCTTACCTTTTTCGATCATTTGAAAGCGTCGTTCTTCTGGGAGGTATTGAAGTTGAAGAACATCTTTCGCTCCTTCGGGAACCTGAAATGAAGAAACAAATGAACAACAAACTTCAAATGAGTTAGTTAAATCAACTCGCTCTTTTTCTCGCTCATCTTGTTCTTTCACTCCTTTTTCTATCTTAATTTCTTTTCTTGCTTTTTCAACTTCTTTTTCTTTTTCAAATTCTTTTTCTTCTTTTTCAACTTCATTTTGTTCACTCTCATTTTTCTTTTCTTTTCTTTTGAACTCTTTTTCAATTTCTTTTTGTTCTTTCTCTTTTTCTTTTTCATTTGATTTTTCTTTTTCATTTTGATTACAACAAGAGGATGATTCAAAAGAATCGAAAATACAAGGAATTGATTCTAAGATGAAAGCGATGTTCTCATAGATATCACGATCAATTTTTTGTGGAAGATGCTTCGTGCGTTACATCTTGGAATCATAAGATGAATAATTTGTGCTTGCGTATTCATATTCGTAAAAGGCTTCACACTAGTTAGTCTCTTTGTTTCGCCTTGAATTTTTCGTCGAATGATTTGAACCCCTTCAAGAATGATCTTTCATAGAGGAATACTTGGACGCATATAACCACGTTCACTTCCTCGTTGATAACTTTGAAAAGTTTCAAATTTGTGGTTTGATTCATACCGTCTCGAACTTTTTGAGGAATAAGAATATCTGGTCACAGCCTCTCTCTAAGGTGTGTCTTCGAGATGACCTTGACTCAGCCCTTCGATTTCAAGAAAGTCACTCTTGCTGGTCTCGCCTCAATTCGATCCAATCGCTTATACAACTTGTCAAACTTGGTATTCATGACCTTTGCATTCCGCTCAACAAATATTGATATTCAAACTCGAGAACACTTCTTGATTCATGTTTATTTTCCAAAAGAAAGACTTTCAAAAAGAATAGAATGTAAAATTAAATCCTCAAGATAAAATTCTCACAAGTCACTTGCAAAGAAAAATCGCCACACTCGTGTTTCACTCAGATAAGGCTTTTTCTCTAATGTAGCACTAGTGCCTTTTATCGCTCTCTCTCGCCTCACAATTTCGTACTTCGCTTCTAAAGACTTATTGTAGCTTGAGGGTCGGCTTCAAAATTGGTTAACAAAGGTTTGATGTCGGTATAGGTAGGCTAAACAAAAGAAAAGGCAAATGGAGTGGGTAAAAAATACCAAATGATGGTAGAAGAAATTTTTTTTTTTTTGAAGATCGGGTAAGAAGATGAGACTAGAAACAACAAGTACTTGCCAAACTTTCAAAAGAAAACTTCACTTTTTTTTTTCTTCTTTTTTTTTCGGACTTTTTTTTTTATACTCAAACTTTTTCGCTTTTTTAACACTTCAAATATAATAATAACAAAACAAAATTACGACTTAAATTTTTTCGATTTTTCTTTCACGAACCTATTTCGCTTCACGACATCGTCAGAATCCTCATTTTATAGCTCTCATACCAAATGATATGATCCGCCTCAGATGATTCAAAACGATTTGAGTTGCCCAATCGCCTCATGAGGAGGAGATAAGCCTTTCTCGAAATAATAGGAAATACAGATGGGTTTATAAAGCTTAAGGAATTTGTTTAGAAGATGGGTTAAGTTAGGAATGAGGTGTTTAAGTGTGGAATGATTCAGATATGGAGAAGGATAGGCTCGGTTTTATGATGAAAGAAAAATGGATAAAAGATAGATGATTGTAACACCTCAAACCCTACCCATTCGCTATGACCGAATTTGAAATGCCATCGCGATAAACGCTTGAAAAACTTTTGACTTAGAATTAAAAACATAAAATTTTGTTGTCTTTACTAAAACATTGTGTAATTAAAATTTCAAGTAAAACTAAGTTGTTTAAAATAAAACATTTTCAAATAATAATATAATCGACAAACTAACTTAAAACATAATAAAAGTCCTTAAATACTTAAATGGCCCTTATTACAAAAATTAAATACTTAAAATATCGAAACATAAATTGTATAAAGAGAATCTATTTCAAGATAGGCCACCTCGTATCCACTCCAACCCGGTCCAAACTTTATGCATCACCCGAAAGGTTTGAGAAAATTGGGTGAGTCAAATGCACTCAAAGGCATAGTTATTACACATGCCTCCACGTATGGGCTTGGCCCATATCCACATAAATCACATATCAAATGATAAGGCATTATATCCACATATTCCACATGTTGGGCTTGGCCCATATCCACATTGATCCACATAAATAGTCATACAAAATGCATAAATATGTAACATGAAGCCCAACCCAACCTAGAGTCCATCCATTACTCCTACCTTAGCAGACTCACCCAAGGTCGTATTAATCCACCATCACATAGTGATCCACATATCTTACCTTGGCACTTGTCGCCAAGTCCGTGGCTAAGCCACCGATCATATAGTGATCCACATATCAGATCCACGAGGTGACTCGAGGTCATCCTCAATCTACGGTGATGCACATGCCTATCATCCGCCGAGATGGGCACCTAGTAACACCTCCCTTGATGGAGCACATAGCTACCATCAAGCGCCAATGTAGCACAAGGCTAACATCGACCACGCATATAATGTACACCCTTTCCTTCGATAGTCACATCCCAAGTCCCATGCAAATATGTATATCATGGCAACATATCACTTAAACAATAATGCATCACATGCCATCACATTTCATATATTCATCAATGATCATTTAATATTGTAAATCAACGACCGAGTATTCGATCACCCACCACGGTATTCACAATCTTATCCCTTAATTCGGCTACCATTAACATCATATCACAAATACATAAATATAACACATACACACAATCAAGAGACAAAGGCGATAACTACGCACCTTTTGGCACATCGGCTAAATCACTCAAGACCCGATCTACCACACTAGATCACCTTGTCCTACATTCTACCAAACCACAACACTTTAATCAAGACCATTCTACCAACATCAAATCTTAATCCCAATAGCCTTAGGCTTTCTCAACCAACTTAAAGAATATTGAATCCTTACCACTTGACTTACCAACTTTGATTGCTAATGGAATGGGCTTAGATCGATTGTTTCCGAAATCCCAATGAGCCTAAGAGAATAATCAAATCCAAAAAAAAAAATGGTTAGAACATTGCAAAACAATGCCCAAAGGTTCGGCCTTTGTCCACAAGAAACATCATAGAAACGAGAAAGTAAAAGAAGAAAAACGTCCATGAACACTTACTCCTTTTTATAAAAAATCGATTGAAGAAAACCAAAGAGAATCTACCTTTGAATATTCTACCAAAACAATACAAAAGGAAGTGGAAAGTTTCGCAATATGGTTATGAAAGAAGAAAGGTATGTGAGTAGAAAAGAGAATAGAAATGAGAGAGAGAGATTCGGTTTAATCAACAATGGAAGAAAGAAAGAGAGTGTTTGGAGAAGAGAATGGTTCGCCAAAAGAAAGAGAAGAAATGTGGTTGAGAAAAAAATCAAAAGAAGAAAAGAGAGAGATGGAAGAAAAGATTCAATGAACACCTATTTTACCAAAGAAGAAAATGCACAAAAGTTCCAATGTTGTTTCGCTTCAAAAGGACAAATGAAAGAAGAGAAATGGTATTTGGTTCAACAAAATGAAGGCTAAAACGCAAGTAAAATTTGCACAAAAGTGCTTAGGTACTTTCGGTCAAAGGAGAAGTTTTTTTTTTTTGAAGAGAAAGAAAACAAAGCCAAAAGAATGCACAAAAGCAAAGGTTGACCAACTATCCCCCAAACCTCCTATCAAAATTCGCCACCCCTAGCCATACATGCCGTCCACATTCATGCACTAAAGGCTAGGAAAATTTTCCAAAACATCATCCTAAAGTCTAGCCTTATGTCTCCCAACCTTCCTTAACCTTAAGAATCTTATCCCCAAATTCATGCTTTCCTTAAACCAATTTTCAACTTACCAAAAGATGAAAGTCCAACCTATCATAAACATAGGTTGACCGTCCATTAAAGCCATGATGTAAAAATAATATCTCCAAAATGTTAATCATGCTACTCGAACCTCCATCCTCAAGCAACCTTTCAAGCTCCTTAACCATCTTGCCACTTACTCCTCTTTATGCTTTAATTGAACACTTAATTAACTTAAGTGTCAAGCTCACTTAATCTTACTTCATTAAATAAGCCATACTAAAATTTATTCTAGCTTCCTAAATAAAAACAAGCCTTCACAAGACTATGCTATCACACAAAATTCCTACCCAAGCCAATCACAAAATAATACTCAAATTTTCTTCCTAAAGCCCAAGGCCCAATCGGCCCAATCCTACTAGGCCCAATTTCGAGGATGTTACGCTTCTACCTTCCTTAAAGAAATTTCGTCCTCGAAATTTCCAACTAAGTAACAACAGACAATCCTACTCATCACACTACGCTTATGTCATGACTCGATCTTAATAAAACTAACATACTTCCTATGAACAGTCCCAAAGTTCACACTCAAGGTTCTAGATACTTCACTAGCAACACAAATACTAACTAGCTCTATAACAAACAAGACAATAAAGGGTATTCCGGACATAAAAACTTACCCGTTGTCACATCCGCACATCACTATCCTCCTCCGATTTAATCGCATACACCGGACACATTCCGTCTTGCCTCGTTGTTACCATTATCTCGGCCTAATGCTCCACGACCTCGGCGGAACCATTTCCTTCATGGTTCGCACCACGACCCTCGTCGCTTGTCGACCACCTCTACCCGATCGCTCAAAACCTTGGCCATCGTCTCGAGCCCTTCTTGGATCCTCGGGACGCTTTTAATCAAATGAGACTTGGATTTACACCTAAAACACTCTCATCCGATTCCAAAGACTCGCCAACATGATACCTTCCACACCGAGCACACGAACGGTCCTAATTTTCGCTTGGCATATAGAAACACGAAAGCGTAATTCTCGATCCTTGGTCTTTTTGAAGACTCGACGATTCGACGGTCCAAAACTCTTCTTATCTCTTGCCTATCCTTTTCTCTCGCTCGCCTCATAGAATTCTTAATTCCTTCTACCACCTTAGCCTTCTCCACTAATACGGCAAACTCTCGTCCTCGCCGTGGAGCTATCAATAATCTCAAGTCATCCCTTAGTCCATCCTCAAATCGAACACATCGCTCATACTCAGAGCCACTACTCCTCGAGCATATCGGCTTAACCACAAAATCCCGCCAGACTCGCCACGGACTTGTTCCCTTGAACCACTTCTTAAACGCCTTCCTTTATGCGATCAATATAGTGAGTACCAACGCATTTCTTCCGATATGTCGCTTTTAACGCACTCCCAGTGAGATCTTCACCGTGGCCTCATCCCTAACTGTGAGCCACCATTGATACGCTTCATCGCAGAAAGCGCCACCATTCCTTTCACTTTCTCCTCGGGGTCAAATCCATAATTCGCTCGGTCGCCTCCAACTAATACTCAACAGATCTTGGTGCCACCCAGATACTCCACTTAAACACCTCAAATTTCATTGGCTCGAGAGTCGCCAGTACGGACTTTCTAGCTCTCATATTTCCACCGGCTCCACCACCATCTCAAGAACTCAAGAATGACAAACTGATATAAAGATCATCCCCACTGAGCTTGTCGCTTCCACACCAACAATTTGGTGGGGTACCATATTATCGCACCTTGAACCGACCTAACGGGTTCCGACACTACCATTCGCTTTCTCAAGGCCCCTGACATTATGACCACGCCCCTAGAGCTCATGTCTAACGTCACGATTTAATCTATTTAAAGAGTTTTATACATTAGTACTTTTGTTCCACTTGTTTATGCGCGAACAATTTTATGAAACAAAGTTTTCGAAGTTGTTCTTCGATCAATCAAAATTTCTAGTTCAAGATCACTATTATAATTCGTAGAATCACACATTCACATCAATAGGGACACATTCACTCTTCCACAACATTTACCATGTCATTATGGGCATTCTTGACCATTCCCAACCTGTGGGTAATTTCGTCATTTTTCCCTACGGGGTATTTTTGGTAATAAACTGTGGTAAATTCAAAAATCACTAAAAGTTATTTCAAAATTTTCCAAACTCATGGATATTTTTGAAAGAAAGATTTTCCAATCAAGATATTAAAAAATTTAAAATTCGGGGTTATTTTGTAATTTAGAAGTTAGGGCATTTTAGTAAATTTTCCCAAATCGTAGTATCTTACTATTTTGTAAAATAGAAGTTTTTGGTATTTTTATAAAGTAAGAATGTTTTTTTTAAAGTCGAGGTAGTATGGTAATTTTATAAACCAAGGTCATTTTGGTAATTTTTCAACACAGGGTATTTGGGTAATTTTGTAAATCAAAATTTTTCAAAAGAAAAAAATTTCCAACTACAAAATGGTTTTTCAATTCAAAGGAGTAATTTTTGAAAACTTAAGGTTTTTATAAAACAAGATGGCTAGTCCCTTTCGGGTTTTAATTATCGAGTTTAGTCCGTGAATAAGTCCTCTTGGTTAGGGTGAACTGTAGCTACGCACTGTGTAGGATTCGAGTAAAGAGGAGGTGAGTCGCTAGGATCGCTTAAATACCAAGCTCTTACCGAATCCACTCCTAGACATGCGCACAATGGTTGCCACACCATAACTTGGCGACTTACTTCACGTGTTTGTTCGGTTGTTCTTTAAGTCTTATGCATCTTGTGTTGGAGTAAGCTAATCCTAAAGTTCGATAACTTAATATACTAATCTACGCTCCCATCATACCCACATACCAATCATATAATAATTTACACAACAATTAAAGGTACTTACCGGTGGACTTGAGCCTGAGATACAAAGTGCCATGCCGAATAATCTCGAAAAATTTATGAAAGCCCAAATCTTTTAAAAGCCCATCTTAAGAAAAAATGTTTTTGGGCCCAAAACCCTCAAAGCTGAGTTTTGAACCGGGCTCTGATACCAATTTGTAACACCCCAAACCCGGCCCATTCGCTATGACCGAATTTGAAATGCCACTGCGATAAACGTTTGAAAAACTTTTGACTTAGAATTAAAAACATAAAATTGTATAAAGAGAATCTATTTCTGCATGGGCCACCTCGTATCCACTCCAACCCGGTCCAAACTTTATGCATCACCTGAAAGGTTTGAGAAAAATTGGGTGAGTCAAAGACTCGATTGCATAGTTATTACACATGCCTCCACGTATGGGCTTGGCCCATATCCACACATCAATCACATATCAAATGATAAGGCATTATATCCACATAATTCCACATGTTGGGCTTGGCCCATATCCACATTGATCCACATAAATAGTCATGCAAAATGCATAAATATGTAACATGAAGCCCAACCCAACCTAGAGGCCATCCGTTACTCCTACCTTAGCGCACTCCCCCAAGGCCGTATTAATCCACCGATCACATAGTGATCCACATATCTTACCTTGGCGGACTTTGTGCCCAAGGCCGTATAAGCCACCGATCACATAGTGATCCACATATCAGATCCACGAGGTGACTCGAGGTCATCCTCAATCTACGGTGATGCACACAGCTATCATCCACCGAGATGGGCACCTAGCCAACACCTCCCTTGATGGAGCACATAGCCACCATCAAGCGCCAATGTAGCACAAGGCTAACATCAGACGACGTACATAATGTACACCCTTTCCTTCAATAGTCACATCCCAAGTCCCATGCAAATATGTATATCATGGCAACATATCACTTAAACAATAATGCATCACATGCTATCACATTTCATATATTCATCAATGATCATTTAATATCGTAAATCACTGACCTATGTATTCGATCACCCACCACGGTATTCACAATCTTAGCCCTTAATTCGGCTACCATTAACATCATATCACATATACATAAATATAACACATACACACAATCAAGAGACAAGTCACGATAACTACGCGCCTTTTTGGGCATTTCATTAAATCCAAGACCCGATCTACCACACTAGATCACCTTGTCCTACATTCGGCCAAACCACAAGACTTTAATCAAGACCATTCGGCCAACATCAAATCTTAATCCCAATAGCCTTAGGCTTTCTCAACCAACTTAAAGAATATTGAATCCTTACCACTTGACTTACCAACTTCGATTGCTAATGGAATGGGCTTAGATCGATTGTTTCCAAAATCCCAATGAGCCTAAGAGAATAATCAAATCCAAAAAAAAAAATGGTTAGAACCTTGCAAAACAATGCCCAAAGGTTTGGCCTTTGTCCATAAGAAACATCATAGAAACGAGAAAGTAAAAGAAGAAAAATGTCCATGAACACTTACCCCTTTTTATAAAAAATCGATTGAAGAAAACCAAAGAGAATCTACCCTTGAATATTCGGCCAAAACAATGCAAAAAGGAAGTGGAAAGTTTCGGCAATATGGTTATGAAAGAAGAAAGGTATGTGAGTAGAAAATAGAATAGAAATGAGAGAGAGAGGATTCGGTTTAATCAACAATGGAAGAAAGAAAAGAGAGTGTTTGGAGAAGAGAATGGTTCGGCCAAAAGAAAGAGAAGAAAATGTGGTTTAGAAAAAAAAAATCAAAAGAAGAAAAGAGAGAGAGATGGAAGAAAAAGATTCGGCCAACACCTATTTTACCAAAGAAGAAAATGCACAAAAGTTCCAATGTTGTTTCGGTTTCAAAAGGACAAATGAAAGAAGAGAAATGGTATTTGGTTCAACAAAATGAAGGCTAAAACACAAGTAAAATTTGCATAAAAGTGCTTAGGTACTTTCGGTCAAAGGAGAAGTTTTTTTTTTTTTGAAGAGAAAGAAAGCAAAGCCAAAAGAATGCACAAAAAGCAAAGGTTGACCAACTATCCCCCCCAAACCTCCTATCAAAAATTCGGCCACCCCCTAGCCATACATGCCGTCCACATTCATGCACTAAAGGCTAGGAAAATTTTCCAAAACATCATCCTAAAGTCTAGCCTTATGTCTCCCCAACCTTCCTTAACCTTAAGAATCTTATCCCCAAATTCATGCTTTCCTTAAACCAATTTTCAACTTACCAAAAGATGAAAGTCCAACCTATCATAAACATAGGTTGACCATCCATTAAAGCCATAATGTAAAAATAATATCTCCAAAATGTTAATCATGCTACTCGAACCTCCATCCTCAAGCAACCTTTCAAGCTCCTTAACCATCTTGCCACTTACTCCTCTTTATGCTTTAATTGAACACTTAATTAACTTAAGTGTCAAGCTCATTGAATCCTACTTCATTAAATAAGCCATACTAAAATTTATTCTAGCTTCCTAAATAAAAACAAGCCTTCACAAGACTATGCTATCACACAAAATTCCTACCCAAGCCAATCACAAAATAATACTCAAATTTTCTTCCTAAAGCCCAAGGCCCAATCGGCCCAAATCCTACTAGGCCCAATTTCGGGATGTTACAATGATGTTTTGGTGGGAATGGATTAAAGAACTTAAACCAGAAATGATTCAACACAAGTATGTGTCACCCTAGTTTCTCTAACGCTTAAGGTGGAAGATGGTAGTCGATGATGGACCAAAGACCAAGCACTTAGTGAAGTAAGAACCAATGGTATAATTGAATGGAAGAGAAACGTTTGACGCCATAAGCGAGCTTGATAAGTCAAAAACAAAACTCGTACAAAAAGGAAGAGGAGATAACTCACCGAATGAACAAAAGTCCATATGATATGATTAATGATCAAAAGTCTAAGCCAAAATAATATCCTTTTACAACTAATAATAGGTATATATAGTGCTTTCATGTGGTTAGTGAATGCACAAATGAATTCAACTTTAATATGCAATTAAATGGCTAATCAATAGGTAAAACTCTTGAATTCCTCCACCAAATAACATCAATTTGATGACTCCAAATGAGCTGATTTCAATGTATTTGAA